>CM052540.1:21005894-21062020 GCA_028533065.1 Trachops cirrhosus
CATTCTTTTATTTCATCTTATCTCTGCCCCTTTCAGTCCAAGCTGGCAATGTTTCTAGCGATATAACACTTTCAAAGACCTTGTGGGTCCCTGGTGTATGACACAGGACCCATGCCATTAGTCAAAAAGGTCCCTCACAGATCTTTTCTGGATAATCCCTTCTCTAGTCCTGGTGCCTACTGTGATAGCTGAATGGGTCCATGCGTCACATGCCTAATGTCTTTCAACACTAGCAAAAACTGTCCAGCAACACCCCTGACTTTCTTTCCACAGCAGGCTTTCCTAAGAATGAGTCTCCTAATTTTAGCATCTTTTGCAATCTAGACTGGCTGAGAACTTCCTAAATTATCAAGTTTCGGTTTCCTTACTTAGCAGTTATTCCTTTAATTCAAACCTTTCCTCTCACACTTTGTCATAAGTGGTGAGGAAAAACCAGTCCACACCTTCAACACTTTGTTTCCAAATATCTTCAGCTAAATATCCAAGTTCATTGCTTACAAGTTATGCTTTCCACAGTTCAGCTAAGTTTTCTGCCACTACATAACTAAATCATCTCTCCAGTTTCTAATATCATGTTCCCCATTTCCTTCTGAGCCCTCACCAGCATTCTAACATTCATATTTCTACCAGCATTCTGTTTATGAAAATATATGTATTCTCTAAAACCATATAGGCTTTCTCCACTGTGCAAAAGTATTTGATAATAAATATGAAAACTTAAATATACACACTAATATACAAAATATCACACCAGACAAAAATCATAATTGCCTGACAACTTGTCTATCATTCATTCATCTAATATTTATTGAGGATCTACTATGTGGTAGGTGCTTGGAATACAAAAGCAATCAAAAAAGACAAAAATCCCTGTCCTTGGCCTCTTGTATTCTTTGAAGTGTGGGGGAAGCCAAAGGGAGAGGAGAATAAACACAATGAATAATTACATAATATGATAAACATTATACAAGAGAAAGAATAATAGAAGGAAATGTTCCAATTTTAAGCAGGATAGTCCTCAGTGAGAAGGTGAGCTTTGAGAAAATACTTTGAGCAAAGTAGATAGGGAGGTAGACACCTGAGAAAAAAATTCTAGGCAAAGAGAAAAGCTAGCGTTAAACCAAACACACCTGGCTTTTTCAAGAACAGAATGCGGTGAACAAGGTAGTAAGAGGTGAAGGCAAAGCAGACAGGGTATAGGGGAGAGCCATCTTGGAGGGCCATTTGGGGGAGTCACTGCAAGGTTCTGAACACAGGAGAAATGCACTTTGACTTCGGTTTTAAAGTCCCAAGAAATGGTTTATAAAAGATGTTTTCAAGGAGAAAAATTTCCCCTTAATTACACAAATGCCTTATTTATAACTTAGTATCAACCAAAGCCTTCTTTGTTCTATTTCTAAACTACCTCATTCAAGCTTTAAGAAGCATTTTCCAAATTAAATATCTTGGAATTTGTTGGTTCTCAAACATATACTTCACTGTCTATACTGCTTCTCAACCTTCCTTTTTAATCCATTCTAACGAGCTTATTTTCACATGAAGTCTTTCCTTGCCTTGCTTGTTATAGCTGCTATTTCCTAAATCATCTTCTTCTTGAATTGTGGAAATAGTAATTATACTTCTCTGTTTCATTTTCAGGTACATCAGGGATACATTTGTGACTTATTTAATATTGGGCCAGTGTCTTTATAGAACATCTAACAATCAGATTTCCTTGAGTGGACACAAAAGGTAGTTTGCATTGAACAAGTATAGAGTGGGTTATTTCCTCTAATCGTTTTCATATTGTTATATATGATTAAGTTTAACTTTCATTTTTAAAGCAACTAATAGGGCTTTATGACAATGTACTGATTTGTTCTCATAAGCTTGACATTTTACTAAACGAACTATGTAAATTAGAAATCTGGGTGGTTTCATTAATGAAAATGCCAAGAGACTGCAAGTGAGATTCATTTCCATCCAGGGAAGTCTGTGCCTATGTAATTCTCTCCCCATAAATTCATACTCTTCCTACAATTCTCTAACAATCTAGATGTTTTTGTTTGATTTCATTTCCTAAAGGGAAGAACCCAAAGCTAAATAAATCAATATATATTTTAAAAACGACATTTGAGAGATCAGACTTTTTGAAAGAATAGTTTCCTGGGGTTTTTTTCCCCATTATTGTTACTATTTATTTTTTTATTTCATCCACACTTAGAATCCACAAAATGTTTTTAAAAAGAAATTTGGTGAAATCTAAGGACAAAAAGCCAGGTCTTAGTATAGTTGATACCAACTCACTAGGACATCTTCAGCCATTCATCAGCTTGTGGTTTCCAATCTCCTTTTACCAGCTGCTCGAAATTCGTGATTATGCTACCACCTGCCCCTAAAAATAAGAAATAAAACAAGAATATTTAGCCAAATTTTCTAGAGACAATATTTGAAACAAAGCCATAATATTACCTCCTGACTTACAATCCCAAGAGGATCCCCAAAATATAATTGAGCAAAAATATGATTTTTGGAAGAAGAAAAAAGTTGCCTTGTACATTGATGGTACTAACACCATTGCAGCCCTTCCCCTGCACCCCCATGGCAGCTAAGGTTAGATCTGAGTCCTCAGGCACACAGGTGTAGCTAGAGGTTTGTTGCAAACCTGACAAATAAAATTCTGTGCTTTCTCATTTCTTTCCCTGATATTAGTTATGGTTAAACACAGTAAAATAAGAGATTGCAGAAATCTATTCAATTCCTACATACTAAAGAACTCAACAATAAAGGTAAGTAATGCAAAGTAGACATGAACCTATATTCAATCAATTTACCATTTTCAGTTATTCAGAATTAAAAGAGCAATTTATTTACATGCACTATATAATTTCTGTAAACTTATTTATGATGACACGATACCTTAATTAACTATGAATCCCTCTGGTTCTGGGGTTGATAATAAAACCAATCATAAAAATTTTATATTGTAAAACAGTTGGGATCAAAATAATGGTTAATGGCTGATACCTGCGAAAAGTGCTGGTTTTGAATTAACTTTACTAGCTAACAGAAACAAAGCTTCCACCCTCCAAAAAGACTGTTATAAGAGCATGTGGTCCCCATTAATGCAACTAGAGAACTGTTCAGTAGTCGTAGCACACCAGTAACAGTATTTATGAACACGCACTGTTAATATTACCTCGGGCCCATCCAATAGCTATCATGACTATCCAGCCATTTTTGTAATAGCTATTAGCATGTGTGACTCCACCTACTATTTTCCAAGTTCTGGTCACTTCCTTCATTCCTGCAGCCAAGAGTTGAACAGGTAGGAAAGAATAGCCCTGGGAAACTAGGTCATATGGGCAAAAAAAAATAATATACCTGAAATTAAAATTTAAATATTTTAATATATAAATAGAATCAAAACAGAAAATATAGCATATCAGCAATAACAATTTGGCAAAATTCAACAAACATATAAATATAAACTCCATATAAGCAGAGAATTTGACTTCAAGAACACCAGATTGCGTAGAGTCAGTTTTTTTAAAAAAACATGACACACATATAATAATCTGCCAAAAAGTCATGATCAGAGGGTAATTTCATCCTGTTTGGGCTACTGAATAATTTATTTATGCCAAAAGTATTTACTGAGTTCCTAATTTGTGCCTATACTCTTCTAGAAGCTAAGTGCTGAGTCCACTAAAAAAAACAGAGCAAATATATAATCACTTCTCTAGCTACAGTGCCTTTTTTCTCCTCTGGGAAAAGGAACTAGAAGAGGGCCCATGGAACCTAAGCAAGGGCTGCACTTCCACCCCACTAACATCTTTACCTGTGCCCCTTGGTGCAGTGCATAAACCAGGACCTATACAATGAAAGGTCATGTGCTCAAGGAGGCAGATTTGTGTTAAGGGAAAACATATTTTCATACAGCTGAAAGAATATGAAGCTTGTTCTTCAATTCAGTTGAGTAAGATTAAGTTTTAACCAATTAAAGCGTGATACTAGTTTAAGAATAATTCACTCCGCCTCGGATGAATTATTTTTTGAAGCTTCATTTGTTCTAAGCATCTGTTCAAACAGTTTAACAGTAGTGTTAAATTGGAAAACACTCTACTCCACTCCCCGCTCCTGTTCCTAAAATACTCTCTAGCTGACAATTGTGTGCTTAAAGCAGAACATATCTTCTTTCTAATGGAGAGATATGGAATACACTGTATGAAAGAAGTATTATATTTCTTCTAAAGAAGTTGTTAATCTTATTGCAATTCATGATTCATAAAGTAGGAATTCCTGAAAGTATGCATGGAATACGAAATCGACTTGCCAAAATGCTGCTTCAGAGACTCAGTACAAGATGCAAAGGTTTGTTCAGCCTGAGGCACTCTTTCCCCTTTATCTCCACCTACCAATCCTTATTCTTCAACATCCCACTCTAATAGTGCTATATACACTGACTCTGGGAGCTCCATCTTTTCTTAGTTGGTTTTATTTAATATTCTTAGTTCAGGCTAAATAAATTCTAATGGCTCTGTACAACTAAAACAATTGGTTCCTATGCCTAAACACAGATTGTTCTTAATACATTATTCTTCAGAATATACAGGGTGGGGCAAAAGTAGGTTTACAGTTGTTAATGTGGAAAATAGAAATTAATAAACAATAATACAAGAATAAACTGTGCCTTGCATACTCACAACCGCAAACCTACTTTTGCCACACCCTGTATAAAGGCTGCAATGCTCACAATAAATTATAATAGACTTTAGACAGTAGGAATAATTCGTCTTGCTTTCCCCTCACCAAAACTCAGCATGATGAAAAGTAGTCCTGAATTAAATAATTTATTAATAGTTAATCTTGAGGCAAAATACAAAATATATCAAATCAAAGAATCAGTTGATAATTTAAAAGCTTGAGAGAAGGAAGGAAGTTACTTAAGAGTAGGAAAAGTTTTTGAAAATGACTGGCATGATTTTAAAATTTTACATGTTCATGTAATATTTTGAAAGACCCTATATACTTCTCTCTTTAAATATAGAACAAATTTCCAAGAAATCAGCTAGAGATTGGGGGGGAAATGAGTTACACTTAAATAAGCAATTTTAACATGTATTTTCAAATAAAATTAAAATATTTTGGTATACCCTGTAGATCAGATTAAGAAAGGGGGATGCTATCAGAACTAAAATACTCAAATAAATAAAACAAAAATACAAATGACCCAATTTTCATTCTGTTCACTGAGACTATCTTCAATGAGTTAAAAACCTATATTATAAGGGCAATCCTGAACTTTTCATATTCAACTATGTAACATTATGATATACAATCTAAAATTTCTGGTTGTTGCTATTTTTAATGAATAAATCTTTATTCCATTTAATCTGGTATCTCTAAAGTATACCTATAATAAGCTAACATTTAAAACAGGAAACAGTTCTCGTTTCAAGTGTTAAATAGTCACAGGGCAAAAGAAAAACTGTTCATTGTGCCAGTAGACTTACCAGTAAACACATCAGACTCATGACTCCTCAAACAACCATTCCTGCTCTATAACACAAGGTAGTTTTTTTTAAAATTTCTTTAATGAATCACTCGACCAATACTCATTAAGCAACACTGTCCCTCCTGTAAAAGTTATCATTTCACCTTTAACTAAAATTGTCACATCTAAGGAACTATTAACTCATAAAGTGCCTTTAGAAAACAACAAAAAATAAGAAATGGAACATTCTAAACAAGAAATGGAACAAGAAGGCTACTGATTCTCATCCATTCTTTTCTCATCCATTTTAAGTCAACTAGGTTAATAAAGCAGGAAAATGAGAAAGAGTAGTGCTAAACAATAAAAGTCTAAAATAGAATACAAACAGGATGCTAAGCCACTGACAAATGAAAGCTAAACCAGTTTAAGTAGGAAAGATGAAAGTAAAAATTAGGTCAGTACCAAGAGCTGAGCAGAAACTTCCCATGGTCAGTCACTGAGAAGTCTGTTCTCACTCTACTATTAATTCCACTCCTGTATCAAAGACAGTATTACTTAACTAAGCCAAAACTGAACTATAAACCAAATACAGTTCACATTAGCCCCATATGACACCTTTGTCCTCTTATTACTCTAACATGCTAATAACATCATATGATTTGAAAAAGACTATTGAATGACAGTCCTATAAAACTATGCCTTTTCTTATGTTTTTCCTCATAAAAATGCAGTCTCAGTTATGCAAATGTGCAATATATAACAGATACTTGAAGTTTAAGGAAAACAAACAGGGATACAAAAATCAATACACAGAAAAATTAAAACATATTTATTTCCCGCAGAAACAGTTTTGAAAAGAAAAATCCTATGACAATGTACACTATCTTCTAAACAGTTGTTATTTCCCTTTGCCAGTAGATGGCGCTAATCTCCAGATGTGAGCACTATAAACAATTGTACTGAAGACAACCTTTCCAGTAAGTGCATTCACAGATTTCTCTAGTTTAGCTTGCTAGAGTTTAAAGTAAATTCCAAACATCATTTTATCTCTCAAATTAAAATTAAATCAAGCAAAGATTATAATATGTTCTCAACATTAAAACCATAAAAATAGTAAACTATACTGTGTCTTCAAGTATCATTCTTTTATATTTAAGGGTCTGTGAGAACAAAGACAACATTTGTATTTCCAGAATCCAAAACAATCTACTACGTAAGCATAGACTAAAGAACTAGACACCATAGGTTTGAATCCTGGCTCCAATTCCTAGGCATCTGAGACATCTTGGGCAAGTTATTTAACCATTCTTGCCTCAGTTACCTCGTTTGTTAAATGAGAATAAAATAGTACCTACCTTACAGGGTTCTTAAAAGGTTTAAGAGAGATAATATATGTAAAGCATTTAGAAAATTGGGACACAGTAAATACATCAGTGGTTGCTATTGTTGTTATTTTGGAATGACTGCTAAAACTAGAACCATTAAAAATGCTCATCAGCAGAAGAACAAAATATATACATAAATATAATGAATTATCCACAATGAGAGGGAATGTTCTATAGCTGCATGCAAGAACACAGATGAATCTCTGTAACACAGTGCTCACTGAAGAAATCAAGTCTTCATAGGACTCATGATTAAATATAAAAAGTGAATACAAAGAATTTAGCTGACATATGGTAATAACTCAAAAAGTATTAGTTATCACATTTATTATTTTACTCCTAATAGTTTCCACTGCCTCAGGTGCCCACTATTAATTTTTCCCATTGGTACTATTTATAACATTTCCTTTTAAGATGAGTTACATATTCATTTTAAAATTATCAAGGTAAAAATAAACTTTAAGTGTTACTAACATGCTTGCTATATGTTTCATTGATACGGTTTTTTAATCAAAAGCATAGTTGTTTGCTTTAGATATAACAAAGCAGTCTCACTGGCATTATACCACTTTTTTAAATTTGATGAGTCAGTCCTCTGAAGGATAACTGAATTTGACTTGCAAGAATCCAAAGCAATTTCTACTAACATTTTTTCTTCAGTTCAAAACTAAATTCAAAATAAATTAATGTTAAATCTCATAAGGCTCCAAAAAATCCAACAGAATATGAAAAGAACAATTATACATGAATCATAATCACTTGGACTTTGGTGCAGTTGGTCACATTCTTGATTTTTATCCTGTTGTATATCTGTGTGAATGGGTAGGTTCACAAGATAAACTGCTTGGGGCCAAATACTTGATGCTCTTTGATATCTGAAATGCTGCCACTAAAGATACATTAAAACAATGATAACAACAATAACCGTCTCTGGGGCAGGATAATGGAGAAGAGGGTAAGAAAGAGACATACTTTTGGGATTGAGTTCCTTCCTTTGCATATATATGCATTAACTTTTAAGAATATTTATATTAAGAAATACAAAATATATATTTTAAAATTCCATTTACTAATAATTTACAAAACAATGTTTTAAATGTCTAATAGTTTACCATAATGGCAGCTTACCAGATTGAAGATGCTAGTAACACATTAGTGTTGTTTGCAAGAAACCTCAATGGAGGCTCTGCAAGCAGTACACAGGATAAAATTCCTCCACCAAAACAGTGGAGCATAGCAGTAAACCAACTTGAAACAGGATTCTTCCATGCCACCGCCACTGCTCCTGAAATGGTAAAGTAAAAATGTGATCTCAGAGAGTTGTATATTAAACAAGTTCCAAGGTACCAGTGGCACTGAAGAAATAGCAAGCTCTTAATTTCATAATTTTCATGAATTTATCATTACTCAGTTGTGACATTACAATCATAAACCATATTTTTTGTTCTTCAAATCAAGACTAAAAACATTTTGTTAAGCCCTGGCCAGTGTGGCTCACTTGGTTGAAGCACCATCTCATAGACAGAAAGGTTGCAGGTTCAATTCCCACTCAGAGCACATGCCTGGGTTGTGGGTTTGGTCCTTAGTCAGGGCATGTAGGAAAAGCAACTAATTCATGTTTCTCTCTCACCTCGATGTTTCACTCCTTCTGTCTCCCTTCCCTCTCTCTAAAATCAATAAGCATGTCCTTGGGTGAGGATTGAAAAAAAACATTCTGTTAAGACATGCGTGATTTGGGACAACTTTAAAATACTCCATTCAAGCTCTTATTGCCAGTTTCCTAGTAGCAGATTATTATAAACAATCTTCCCACGTACTGTTACCTTTCATTCCCAACCCTACTGCAAGTACTCATAGTTGATATGTTAAAAATATATATTAAGAAAAATTTATAATCTTAAGTAATTTAAAAATTAAAGCTGAAATAAACTAAGCTTTCAATATGACAGGCTAAAAATAGCATACAATAAACCCAAAAGCAAAAAGTTGATGAGGACAGTCATTTATATTATCACAAAATGTCTCCTAAAAGATTACTTATTAATTATAGGGAAATAATAACTTTAGAGTTATTATTGCAAACGTCAGTATAAACAAATGACATCAAGTGACTCCTGACATAATGCACTAAGAACACATTATTACTTCTGTGGTATTTCTACCAAAAATGTATAACTTCAACTAATCTAATCAGATACACCTAAATTGAGAGCTATTGGGGTGGGGGGACACCTGGCCTATACTTGAATGATGTCAAAGTCAAGACACTCAACAGGCTAATGAAATGTTCCAAATTAAATGACACTAAAGAGACAACAACTCAATGCAATGCATGTCTTACTTAGATCATATCACAGAATATTTTTAAAAGGTCTTTTTGAACAACTGATGAAATCTAAATATGAATTGTGGCCTAGACAGTAGTACTGTATCACTATTAAACGTCCTGATTTTGATAACTGTACTGTGGTTCGTAAAATTAACATACTTAAGTAATTAGAAGTAACTCAGCAAAATTCCTCCTATTTACACTCAAGTGGTTCTCAAAAATTAATATGCAAAAATAAAAACAATCAGAGAATGCTAAAGTACAAACTTCTAGTTATCAGATGACTAAGTTCTGAGGATCTAATGTACAGTATAGCAACTGTAGTTAATAACACTGTATTGTATACTTGAAAGTTTCTAAGAGAGTAGAAATGGTTTTGTGGTATTGACACACTCACAAAAAAATGTAACTGTGAGGTGAGGGATGTGCTAATTAACTTGATTGTGGCAATCACTTCACAATACATATGTCTATTGAATCATCACACTGTCACACTGTATACTTTACATACACTTTTGTCAATTACACCTCAATGGAGCTGGGGAAAAGTAAATAAATGGGGCTAACTGTAAGTACACTGACCCTTGAACAACATGGGTTTAAACTGCTTGATTCACTTATACATGGATTTTCTCCAATAAATACACTGGAAGCCTGGTGTATCTCTCAATAAATATACTGGAATTTTTTAAATAGTTGCAACGATTTGAAAAAACTTGCAGACGAACCACATAGCCTAGAAATAGCAAAAAAATTAAAAGTTATGTATGTCATGAATTCATGCAATATAATACATATACAAAATATGTGTTAATCCACTGTTTGTTATCAGTAAAGCTTCTGATCAACAGTAGGCTATTAGTAGTTAATTCGGGGCAGGGAGTTACAAGATACACAGATTTTCTAGTGGGAAGGATGTCCACAGCCCTAACCCCCACTTCGTTCAAGTGTCAACTGCAGCTGGTGAATGTGGGTAGAGTATATGACCTATTCCAGCAAGTTTTCCCCAAGTCTGAAATTATCAAAGGAAAAAGTACAAAATAATTTAAAAAATAAACTAAACAAAAAGAAACAAAGGATTTATAAAAATAAAAATACAGATTAACTAAATAGATGCTAAAATGAAAAGATGGGAAACAAATAAAACCAACCAAAAATTGTTATTGAAAAAGACCAATAAAGCAGATCATTGCACTGCAATGCATAACATTAAAAAAATAATATTAGTTTTTAATTAAAGGAAAACAACATGTATTTAATCTAACAAAGGTGAACTATATTGGAAATGGACAACTTTCTAAGAAATTATAAATTAGCAAAAACCTGAACATACAAATAACTATGGGAAAACACTACAGAGCGGTCAAAGATCAATCTAAAGAAAGCTGCTAGACTCAGACAAATTAACTGGAAATAACTGGAAAACAATTACCAAATAGTTTTGGATTGTTCATTTTTATACCACATAAACATTACAGAGTTTAGTAAAGTAGAAAAACTTTCTATTAACCATTATCCAATATCAAAAATTATAAAGGGAAAAAAAGAGAATGAGAGGAAGCAGGAAGGAAAAGAGGGAAGAAGGAAGGAAAGGAAAAGAGGGAGAGAGAGAGGAAGTTAGAAAGATACATTCTATAATTCTAACTTATGAGTATAATGCACAAATACATTAATAACAAATTGGTGTCAGTAGTTTTTGAAGGAGAAAATCATCACCATGTAAATTTTATCCAAAGAATTTAATGAAGGTTCAATGTTCAGAAATTCATTAAAATCATTCACTATATTAACAAATTATTATGTCAGACAGTAAAAGGTCACCCCCCAAAAAATCAACATTCCTAATTTAAAAAAAATAAACTACTAATTTAAGAAAAGAAAGAAAAGTATTTAACCTGAATAAAGCCAAGGAAAAAATTTAGAAATTTGACTTCATCAAAATTTAAATTTTCTATATGACAAGAGAGTAGGATAAAATGTTCTTCAACCTACTTAAGGCAAATTCCAATAAATCAATAGAAAAAGAAAACAGAATAGAAAAATGGGCATGTCACAAAGCAATGACTTAGAAAAATATATAAATGACTACTAAATATACCAATAAAAAACATCCTCAACTCATTTGTAATTAAGGGAAAACAAACTAAGACAAGATGTTATTTCACACACACTCATTAGGCAAAAGAAATTATGGCTTAATATTAATAAATTGGCAAAGGTGTGAAGAAATTCATATGCCCTTGTGAGAGTATAAACAAGTAAAGGCATTTTAAAAAACAATTTGGAAGTACCAATTAAATTTTTATTCAACTGCACTTTACTTTCAATATAATTTTGTACTGGTTTCAGGTGTACAGCATATTGGTTAGACAATCATATACTTTACAAAGTGTTCCCCCCAATATTATCACCAGACATAGTTATTGCAATATTACTAAATATATTCTCCATGCTGTATTTTACATCCCCATGCCTGTTTTTTAATGGCCAATTTTTACTTCTTAATCCCTTCACCTCTTTCACCCAGTCCCCTAACACTTCTGCCCTCTGGCAACCACCAATCCGCTCTCTGTGTCTGAGTCTGTTTCAATTTTATTTGCCCATTTATTCTGTTCTTTGGATTCCACATATAAGTGAAATCATGTGATCTTTGTCTTTCTCAGACTGGCTTATTTCACTTTGCGTAATACCCTCTGGGTCCACCCATGCTATTGCAAATGGTAAGATTTCACTGTTTTATGGCCAAATAATATTCCATTTTATATATGTCCCACCACTTTTTTGTCCTCTCATCTGTTGATGGGCACTTGGATTGCTTCCACATCATGGCTTTTATAAATAATGCTGCAATGAACATAGGGGTACATATGGTCTTTCAAATTAGTATTTTGTGTTTCTTCATATACATACCCAGAAGTAGAATCACTGAGTCATATGGCAATTCAATTTTTAATTTTTTAATGAACCTACATACTATTTTCCCAGTGGTAGCAACATCTGCATTCCCAACCAACAGGGCATGAGAAGTCCCTTTTCTCCATACCCTCACCAACACTTGTCATTTGTGGATTTATTGATGATAGCAATTCTGACAGGTGTGAGGTGACATTTCATCATAGTTTTAATTTGCATTTTGATGATTAGTGATGTTGAACATCTTTTAATGTCTCTTGGCCATCTGTATGTCCTCTATGTGTTCTATTCCAGTCCTCTGCCCATCTTTTAATTGAATTGCCAATTTGTTTGTTTTTTCTTGGTGTTGAGTAGTATGAGTTTTTTGTAAATTTTGGATAGTAAGCCCATTTCAGACGTATTATTGGCAAATATCTTCTCTCATTCAGTGAGTTGTCTTTTCATCTTTCTTTCTTTTTTAGAGAGAGGAGAAGGGAGGGAGGATGAAAGGTGAGAAACATCAATGTGAAAGAGAAATCTTGATCAGTTGCCTCTCATAAGCACCACAACCAAGGACCAAACCTAGGCATATACCCTGACTGGGAATCAAACCTGCAACCTTTCACGTTGCAGGATGACACCCATCCAAGCCACACAAGTCAGTGCTTGTCTTTCCATTTTGTTAATGGTTTCCTTTGACGTGCAAATCTTCTAGTTTGATGAAGCCCTATTTGTGTATTTTTTCTTTTGTATCCCTTGCCTAAAGAGAGATATCAAAAAAAATATTACTAAGAAAAATGTGAAGAGGTTTTACACCTATGTTTTCTTCTATGAGTTTTATGGGTTTGTCTTACATTTAAGTATTTAATCCATTTTGAGTTTATTCTTGCATATAGTGTAAGAAGGTGATCTAGTTTCATTTTTGTTGTATGTATCTATACAATTTTCCAAGAGACATTTATTAAATAGATTTTCTTTACCCCATTGTATGTTCTTACCTCTTTTGTAACCTATTAACTGACAGAAGAGCTATAGGTTTATTGCTGGGGTCTCTGCTCTGTGCCACTGAGCTATGTCTGTTTTTATGCCATTACCATGCTACTCTGACCACTAAGATCTTGTAGTATAGTTTGTTATCAGGTGGCGTGATAACTCCAGATCTGTTCTTTTTCAAGATTGCTGAGGCTACTCAGGGTTTTTCGTGGATGCATATGGTTTTTGATTATTTGGTCCAGTTCTGTGAAATACACCATTGGTATTTAGATAGAAATTGTGTTGACTCTCTAAATTACTTTGGGTAATATGGATATTTAATGTTAATTCTTCCTATCCATGTGCACAATATATGATTCCGTTTGTTCTTCTACAATTTCTTTCTTCAGTACTTGTAATTTTCCAAGTACAAGTCTTTTACATCCTTGATTAAATTCACTCCTAGGGGTTTTTTGATAAAATTGTAAATGGGATTATTTCCTTAGTTTCCATTTGTGATAGTTCAGCATTGGTGTATAAAAATGAAACTGATTCTGAATATAAATCCTGTATCGTGCTACTTTACTGAATTCATTTATCAGTTCCAACAGGTTTTGGTGGAATCTTTAGGGTACTCTATATACAGTATCATGTCATCTGTAAACAATGACAATTTTACTTCTTCCTTTCCAATTTAGATGCCTTTTATTTCTTCTTGTTGCTCTGACTGCTGTGGCTAAGACTTTGAGTAATGTGTTGAATAAGAGTGGTGAAAGCAAACAATCCTGTCTTGCTCCATCTTAAGGGAAACACTTTGTTTTTCCCATTGTGTATGATGTTGGCTGTGGGTTTCTCATACATGGGCTTTACTATGTTGAGGTATGTTCCTTCTATCTCCACTTTGCTGAAAGTTTTTATTATAACTGGCACTGAGTATTGTCAAATGATTTTTCTCCATATATTGATATGATCACATGAATGATTTTTATCCTTAATTTTATGTGATGTATCACATTAATTGATTTGCAGATATTATACCAATCTTGCACCCCAGAATAAATCTCACTTGATCATGGTACATGATCTTTTTAACGTATTGCTGGATTCAGTTTGTTAATATTTTGTTGAGGATATTTGCATCTATGTTTATTAGGAATATTGGTCTATATTTTCTTTCTTTGAAGGGACTTTATCTGGTTTTGGAACTAGAATAATGCTGGCCTAGTAAAATGAACTTGAAGTCTTTCCTCCTCTTGAATTTTCTGGAATAATTAGAGAAGGATAGGTGTTAGTTATTCTTTGAATGTTTGGTAAATTCACCTGTAAAGCCATCGGGACTTTTGTTTGCTGGAAGTTTTTTGATTACTGCTTCGATTTCATTAGTTGTAATATGTTCAGATGTTCAGTTTCTTCTTGATTCAATTTTGGAAGATTGTCTGTAACTAGGAATTTGTCCATTTCTTTCAGATTGTCCATTTTGTTGACATACAGTTGTTCATAATATTTGCTTATATTCCTTTGTATTTCTATAGTGTCAGTTATTACTTTTCCTCTTTAATTTCTGATTTTATTTACTTTGGTCTTCTCTCTTTTTTTCTTGAGTTTGGTTAAAGGTTTATCCATCTCATTTATCTTTTTCAAAGAACTAGCTCTCAGTTTCTTTGATCTTTTGAATTGTTTTTTTTATTCTATTTTGTTTATTTCCACTCCAATCTTTACTATTTCCTTCTACTCACTTTGGGCTTTTTCTAGTTCCTTTAGGCATAAGGTCAGTTTATTTAAGATTTTTCTTATTTTTCGAAGTAATTCAATATTGCTATGAATTTCCCTCTTAGTACTGCTTTAACTGTGTCCCATAGATTTTGGGTTGTGTTTTCACTTTCATTTGTCTCAAGGTATGTTTTGATGTCTTCCTTGATCTCATTGTTAACCCATTCATTGTTTAGTGACATGTTATTTAGCCTCCATGTGTTTGTGTGTTTTTCAGGGTTTTTTTCTTGTAATTGATTTCTAGTTTCACCCCATTGTCAAAGTTGGAGAAGAGATTTGATTTCAATCTTCTTGAATTTATTGAGACTTGTTTTGTGTCCTAACATGTGGTTTATCCTGGAAAACGTTCCATCGTACTTGAAAAGAATGTATATTCTGCTGCTTTGGGGTGAAATGCTCTGAAATTATCAATTAAAATCATCTGGTCTAGTGTGTAGTTTCAGGCTGTTTTGATTTTCTGTCTGAAAGATCTATCCATTAATGTCAATGGGGCATTAAAATCCCCTATTCTGTATTACTGTCAATCTCTCCCTTTATGTCCATCAAGATTTGTTTTACATATTTAGGTCTTCCTATGTTGGGTACATAAATATTTACATGGGTTATAGCCTCCTGTTTGATTTCATTACCATTATGGAATGTCCATCCTTGTCTTTTGTAACAGCCCCTGTTTTAAAGTCTGTTTTGTCTAATATAAGTATTGCTGCTCCAGCTTGTTTCCACTTGCAATAAATATTTTTCTATCCTTTTACAGTCTGTGTATTTCATTCTGAGATGTGTCTCTTGTAGACAGGTTATATATGGGTCTTGTTTTTTTTTTAATTTTTTTATCTTTACCCAAAGATATGTTTATTGATTTCTGAGAGAGAGACAGAGAGAGAGAGAGAGAGAAACATTGGTCAGTTACCTTACATACGTGCCGTAACTGGGGATCAAACCTGCAACCTAGATATGAGTTCTGACAGGGAATCAAACCCACAGCCTTTTAGTGTATGGGACAACAATCCAACCGAGCCACCCAGCCAGGGTGGGTCTTGTTCTCATCCATGCAGTTAATCTATGTCCTTTGATTGGAGCATTTAGTCCATTTTCATTTAAAGTGATTTTTGATAGGGATATGGCTATTGCCATTTTATTTTTTATAATTATTTTCCTTTTCTTTTATTCTTAAGAGTTCCTTTAACTTTTCTTGTAATACTGGTTTAGTGATAATGAACTACTTCGGCCTTTTCTTGTCTGGATGCTCTTTATTTCTCCTTCAATTTTAAATGATATCTTTGATGGGTAGTTGGGCTGTTTTTCATCACTTTGAATATTTTGTGCCAATACTTTCTAGCCTGAAATGCTTCTGTTGAGAAGTCAGCTGAAAGTCTTATGAGAGCTCCCTTGTAGGCAACTATCTTTCTCTTGCTGCTTTTAAGATCATCTCTTTGTCTTAACATTTGCCATTTTAATTATGATATGTCTTGATATGGGACTCTTTGGTACCATCTTGTTTGGGATTCTAAGCTTTTTGGAATTGTATGTCTACTTCCTTTGCCATTTTGGGGACATTTTCAGTCATTATTTCTTCACTTAGGTTCTCAATCCCTTGCTCTCTCTGTTTTCCTTCTGGTTGTGCATGTTATTACCCTTGATATTGTACCTGGTCCCTTAATCTGTCCTCATCCTTTAAAATTCACTATTGTTTTCACTGCTCTGATTGGGTATACCTGTTATCTTGTCTTCCAAATTAATGATTTGTTCCTCTGCTGCATCTAATCTGTTGATTCCTTCTAATGTATTCTTTATTTCAGATATTGTATTCTTCATATTTGACTGGTTCTTTTTGATGGTTTCTATGTCCTTTGTTATGCTTACTATCTCTTTAAGCTCTCACTTGGTTCATTCATTCTTCCCCTATGTTCCTCGAGCATCCTTATAACCATTGTTTTGAACTCTGCATCTGATAGACTGCTTGCCTCCATTTTATATAGCTATTTTTCTGGAGAATTCCCCTGTTCTTTCATTTGGGGTATATTTCTTTGTTTCTCCATTTTGGCTCCTTCTCTGTATTTGTTTTTGTGTATTAGGTGGATCTGCTATATCTCCCAGTCTCGGTATGATGGCCATATGTAGTAGGTGTCCTGTGGGGCTCAGTGGTGCAATTTCCCTGATCACCTGAGGTAGGTGATCAAAGAATGTCCTTCCTGTGGGTTATGTAAGCCCTCATGTTGTAGTTGAGTCTGGATTGCTATTGGCCCGCCCATGGGTGGGACTGACCCTCAGGCTGGCTGACTATAAGGTTCAACACTGACAACAGTATATGAGCTACTGTGTGGCAGCTGATGTTACGAAGCAGAACTCACCCCAGAAGGGTCTGGTGCCTGCCAAGATATTCCTTTAAGAGTGCTGCTTATGGATCTTATTGGGTCATGTTCTGATGTTGTCTCAAACCTGCCACTGAGTGTTGGTTCTGGAGTCACTTAGAAGGGATTCTGGTGCAGATCAACATCAGAAGCTGCCTACAACTGGCCCTACACTACCTCTTTGGAGCTACAAAGTGATCCACAGTCTGTGGCTATGTCTGTTAAACCTGGGTGTACATAGGAGGGGCCAGGCCAAGGGAGACTTTCACCAGTACCACACCCAGGAACAGGTCAGCATAAGGCTCAAGGCACCCTGAGATCTGCCTCTGCTTTCTGGCTGTCTGTTAGGCTCAGTCACTGAAAGAGTCTCTGGCAGTATGCAAGTTGCATAAGTAGGTTCTCAGTTACAAGGTAGGAACAAGTGGAATTCACAAGGAGTGTTCATATTAAAACTCAGCACCAGTGCTGAACCTGAGGACACCCAGCAAAAGTCTAAGGGTATACCAAGGGCAGCTACACATGTATGGAGCCTGCAAACCTTTGTGGTTGAACAGGAACTCAAGGAGTGGTCAGGGTAAGACCAGCAGAGTTCATCAGGCTAAAAGATTAAGATTTGGCCAGGTGGAGGGAGGGCTCTGCGTAAAAATGATGGTGGTGGTCAGCACCGAGGGGAAAATGGCTTAATTCCAGATCCACAAAATTCAGTCTCTTCCTGTCCATCTCTGCCACCCTGAGTCTGCTCAGACCTCCTTGCATGTCTTCCAAGAAAGTCTAGACCATGGGCCCAGACTGACTGCAGCCAGCTGACTCCTCTGCGGAACATGAACTTGGTAGGGCAAAGCCAAAGGGATTTAGAAGAGTGGGGTTAATGCATTCCCCCAGGTGAATGACATCTGGAGGGGGGTGCTCCAACCAGGAAAGACAGCCTTTGCAGGCAGTGTGGGAGATGGACTCAGCACAGGGACCCTGTGCCTTCAGCCCTCTCCCTGTATGACTCCAGTCTGCTCTGAGCTCCTATTTCTCTGCTAGAACCCAAGATGTATGTCCACAAACAAGATTTTGTGCACTAGTCCTTTAAGAGGGCACCTGGTTTTCTGTTAGACCCCAGTTTCTCCCTGGCTGGCAGAACCCCACTGATTTTCAGAGTCATTTGCTACATAGCCTCCCGTTCCCAGCCCTGGTGCTCCTGGGTAGGGAATGCAGCATGAGTTTGAGACCCCTCAATCCTCACGGGGTGGCGGGGGAACATCTGCAGCTGAGATATGCCTCTGGATTCTCTACCACTGCAGGTAGGTGTTGGACCGGGCCTTTACACATCTCTCTCCTTCCTATCCATCTGGATGTGGCTTCGTCTGCAATTCTTGGTTATAAGACTTCTGTTTAGCTAGTCTTCAGTTGGTTATTCAGGTTGACTGTTCTATAATTTAGTTGTAATTCCAATTTGGTCCCAGGAGGTAGTCAGTGTAACTCCCAGGTAGTCTGCTGTCATCTTGAATCCTCCACCATCTATGTATCTTCTGTGGTGAGGTGTCTGTCCATAGCTCATGCCCATTTTTTAAATTGGGTTTTTTGTTTTTTATTGTTGAGGATTAAGAGAATACACACACACACATATATACACACATACATACATACACACACATATTTGGATACCATTCTTTATGGAATATGTGTTTTGAAACACTTTCTCCAAGTGTGTGGCTTATCTTAAAATCAGAAGACTGACATCCACAAAAATGTCCTCCTCTCTCCCTCTCCTGCCATATGTGTACAGTCACTGTTCAATATTGCCCCATTCCATGATGACTGATTAATTACAACACTGGTCAGTCGGCACAGGAAATGAGTATGATCTTTCCCTCTGGTCAATGGATGCTAGCTGCCGTACTGAGCAATCCCCATGTTGAAAAGCAATACAGAGTGCTTAAGAGTGTGGACTCCAGAGCTTAATTGCCCAAGTATAAATCCTGGCTCCAGCACTTTGTAGTGAACTCAACAATTTACTTGTTTGCTTTCTCACATCTTTACAGATATTTATATATGTACCTACATATACATATATATCACATCACAATTAATTTCCCTTAATATTATCACAAGTTAGAGAGGCTGCTATGATTCTATACCAGTTTTATAACCTTTTTATAGGACTCTCTTGGCTTAAATTTCAACTTGCATAAAATGGGAATAACACATAACTTATAAGGATTTAAGATGTGAGAATATACATAAAAACATCTATTTACTACCTAGTACATGGCAGACACTTACTGATTTATCAGTTGAATGAATTGACACTGACCACAGAAAAAAAGAAGTAGGCAAAATGCAACTCTTGGGCTGCTTCTGACACAGTTCTGAAACCAACTTATAGTTCTTTCAAGTTCTTATTAAAAGGCTGGCATGAGAAAGGCACATCATGGCACTAAAAAAGTACTCATAACACCAACAGTCTTAATTCATTGAAACTAAGATTTTATTAGGAAAAAAAAAACAACAGAAAAAGAACAGAGTTGAAGAGAAGTTCTCCCTCACATCAGCACTAAGTTTCAAAATTATGTCACCCAGAATAATTTCTCTAACTCAAATAGGCCTTTCTATAACAACTGTTTTCAGTACAGACACTAAGGCAACACATTTTACAGCATGATAAAATCTTATGACAAAGTTCTTTGGGGGCTATGTTCCTTTGCATATATCATACTGGCACCAGAATTAGTTTAACACAAAGTTAAACTATGAAAATAGAGAAAGTTAAATAGAAACAACTTGCATATCTTTAGACCATATAAAAAGTATATGGTAAGAAAAAAATAGTTTGTATAATATTTTTAATTTCTTCTCATTTGCAGCTGATCAACTGGTAGTAAATATTTCCCATTGATGCACCAACAGCAATCAAGGCTCAATTATAAAAGGGGCACACCTGGAGTGCCCAGCTGGAATTAAAAAAAGGAAGACAAGCAATGTAGTAGATGCAGAGTTCAAAACACTGGTTATAAGGATGCTCAGTAAACTTAGGGAAAAAGTATATGAACTTAAGGGGAACTTCAACAGCATACAAAAAGGACATGGCAACCATAAAAAGGACCAGTCAGAAAATGAAAGATACTAACTGAAAGAAGAATAATGTACAGGGAATCAATAGTAGAGCAGATGAAGGTGGGAGTCAAATCAACAATTTGGAATCCAAGGAAGCAAAAAACAGCCAATCACAACAGCAAAAAGGAAAAAAAAAGGATTGAAAAAAAATGAAGACAGTGTAAGGATTCTCTAGAACTACTTCAATTGTACCAACATTTGCATTATGGGGTTGCCAGAAGGAAAAGAGAGCAGGAAACTGAAAAGCTATATAAAAAAAAAATGACAGAAGACTTCCTTAACCTTGAAGGAAAAAGACATACAAGTACAGAAATCATAGAGAGTCTCAAAGAAGATAAAAGGAAAGAGGCCAATACCGTGACTATCATAATTAAAAGCATAAAAGATCACAGAAAAGAGGGAATCTTAAAAGCAGTAAAAAAAAAAAAAAGCAGTTAGTTACCTACAAGGGAGCTCCCTCAAGACTGTCAACTGATTTCTCAACAGAAACTTTGCAAGTCAGAAAAGACTGGCAAGAAATATTCAAAATGATGAAAAGTGAGGACCTACCAGCAAGATTACTCTATGCAGCAAAGCTATCATTTAGAATCTAAGGACATATAAAGAGCTTCCCAGACAAGAAAAAGCTAAAGGAGTTCATCACTACCAAATCAATATTACATGACATGTTAAAGGGTCTCCTTTAAAAAGAAGGTAAAACAAAAGATAAAAAATATGAACAGTAAAATGGCAATACATACATATCTATCAACAATTGAGTCTAAAAAACAAAATAAATGCACAATCAGAACAGAAACAGATTCATAGATAAAGATTTTGATGACTGCCAGATGGAAGAGGGTTTAGGGGGCTGGGTGAAAAAGGTGAACGGATTAAGAAGTACAATTTGGTTGTTACAGAATAGTCATGGAGATGTAAAGTACAGCATAAGGAATACAGTCAATAGTATGCTAATACCTATATATGGTGTCAGATGGGTAGGAGATTTATCAGGATGATCACTTAATAAGTTGTATAATGTGTAATCCCTGGGGCATACACTTGAAACTTAATAGTGTATGTCAACTGTAATTGAAATATAAAAAATGATTTTAAAAAAGTCATACTCTATTCCAATAAATTCACTCAAAATCACATCTACAAAAAATCCCATACTCTGCCCAAAATGAATCATTAAACTATATTTTAAACTGTTTCAGTGACTTAGTTATAACAAATCTTGGGAAGATATTTTTTAATATACTGCATACGTGACTTCATTTTATGTACTCAGTCTATTTTAGTTCTACAGTTTGTACCTATTTTTAAGAACTAGTTGCACTGCAGCTATTTTCAAAACAGTTAACATTCAGCTTGCTGGTGGCTTATGACTTCCAGAAAGAAGAGGTTCTAGCCTTCTTAAAACCTCAACTCCAGATGTTAAGTATTTTTAAACTGCATATTAGTGAACTTTTACCCTAGTCCTTCTCCCTTATAGATTTATCTCCTTAAAAAGAGAAAAAAGAACAACATAAACTATTTCATACGCCTCAAGAATGTTTTTCATCAAAATTATTAAAAAATAGGCCCTGGCTGGTGTAGCTCAGTGGATTGAGCGCAGGCCTGTGAACCAAAGCATCGCTGGTTTGATTCCCAGTCAGGGCACATGCCTGGGTTGCAGGCCATATCCCCAGTATGGGGTGTGCTAGAGGCAACCACACATTGATGTTTCACTCCCTCTCTTTCTCCCTCCCTTCCCCATCTCTCTAAAATAAATAAATAAAATCTTTTAAAAATTTATTAAAAAATAATCATGTAGGCAACAGAGGCTTGAAGATTATCTATGACACAACAGATTCCACTTTTGGGTCAGGTCTGAATCACAGTGGGTCAAGTAACCACAACCCGCCAGTGGTTATTTCCCTAATGTATAACTAGAATAGACAGATTTGGCAACTAGAACAATCCCCAAATTGATCCTTGGATCCAAGGATCATTATGGTAGGAATGGTCAAAGTAGAAGCCCCTAAAGATCTTTTTAAAAATCTTTACTACAAGATGGGTGCCATAACCAAAAAACATGAAAATGAAAAGGTGGTAATACTATCATGTGCCATTTAATTGTCTGGTCTACACACAAGATGGATAAATCTGGAGAGTAACTGTGATTATCATAAATGTAGACACAAAGTGACTCCAATTACAGCTAGTATTCTACATGCAGTATTTTTACTGAAACAAACCATCACCCCTGTAACCTGGTAAGCAAATACTTTTTTTTTCATAGTAATTTGCAAAGAAACCCAGACACTTTATTTTCACCTAGCAAGACTGAGTTCACTATCACAGTCTTGCCTCAAGTCTATGTCAACTCTCCTGCTCTCCAACAAAGTCCACAGAGATTTTGATCATAATGAGACAATACACAACATCACAAACTGGCTCACTACACTGAAGACATTATACTGACTGGATCTATGGACAAGAAGTGGCCAGTACTTTAGATATCTTACTATGACATACAGGGGTGAGAAAAAGGTTTACAGTTGTAAGTACCCAAAACACAGAGTTCATTCGTGTTATTTTTTATTAATTACTGTATTATTTTCCCTATGAACAATTGTAAACCTACTTTTCCCCACTCCTATATACAAACCATAAAGTAGAAAGTTAAACGCACTGCTAGGTTTCTGTAGCAGGGTCCAGTCAAAAAATAGAAAACAGAGTTATTTTAACAGAGAGAATTTAATATAAAGTAGGTTAAAAATACTATTTTTTAAAAAGTGGGTACCCCTAACCAGTATGGCTCAGTTGGTTGGATCACTGTCCCAGAAACTAGTCGTGGGTTCAACTCCTAGCCACATGCCTGGGTTGTGGGTTTGGTCCCTGGTCCAGGTGAGTGCAAGAGGCAACCAACGATGTTTCTCTCACACATTGATGTTTCCTTCCCTCTCTCTCCCTCCCATCCCTTCTCTCTAAAATCAATAAGCATGTCCTCAGGTGAGGATTAAAAATAAATAAATAAATAAATAAATACATTTTTTAAAAAGAAGTGAGTATGAAATTGTTAACTAGATTTTGAAAAGGTAAATAGTAAATACTGTGGTATAGAGGTAGCAGCTGAAGAAAGTAATTACCTCTGCTAAGGGAATAAAGAATAGGATGAAATTACTACAAGTTAGAAGCTTACAGGAAGAGCTCTTTAGAGCCGAAACTGAGGTTCCTGAGAGGGGAATACTACTCAGCCGGTGTTCTAGTTCAGTTCACTCACTGCACAAATAAATATCCCAAGCTACCCAGTCAGCAGGAGAGTTTGAACTAAACACTGGTCTCCTGACTTGATGAGCTCTTTCTACTGTACTACACTCCCTGAGTAATATTTATGTCAGGTCACTCAAACATTCTAACTTTCCTTTCAATTAAAACGTGGAAAGACAATTTAAGTAAGATTCTCTAAACACAAAGAAGTAAATTATGGGTTATCATTTCTGAGACAGCCTTTCTCACCCGGTACTGGGCAGAATCTTTTTACTGCATCTCATAACAAAGGGGGCTTTGGAGGCATTATGAATGATCTCCTTTTATCTGGATGTTGATTACATAGATGTTCACTGTGAAAATTCACTGAGCTGTACATTTACGACTTTTAACACTTTTCTGTATGTTTTTCATGGAGATTCATGAAGACAGCAAGACTATTCTGCCACCTTTCCAAAATCCCAGAACTGATAAATGCTTGATGTATTAATCCTTTCATCTCCCACAAATTAGAAGAAGGAATAATAACAGACTTTATTTCTAGATTTAATTCCTAAAAGCAAAGTAGAAACTGGTGGCATGGAAATGACAGAAACCATGGGAGAAAATAACCGTATCAAATGACAAATTACTGAGAAATTGCTAAACACTGAAAAAACAAAGAACACTAAATGAACCTGCAAAGAGAGAGCACAGAATAGTTGAAAACGTTGGAGTAAGTGACAGAACTAGCTCCATAATTTACTGAATTATGTGTCTTAAGGAAGTTTATTTTATTCCTCTTAAAACTATTCCTCATCTGTAAAATGAGTTCAATAATACCTCCCTTAAAGGGATATGTGGGGATTAGAATAGAGTGAAACATTTTGCATGTATCTGAAATGAATATTATTATTGTGTAGGAAAGGAAGTGCAACCTTATGTGACCCTATAAAAAAAATAAAAAGATGACAACAGCCCAGCTGAGTTTCTTTAGGGCCAGAACAGTATCTTTCATATTGGTATCCTCAACATCTAATGCAGTGCCATGTGCAGTGGTTTCAACAAATATTTGAGAGAGGTTAGAAAACAGTAATGGAAGAATTAAGATTAAAACAACAAATTTGACATGTAAAAATCAAGTAGAAATAATTGTCAATTAAATTTTCAGAAACTCTCACAGAAAACAGCAATTGGATATGAATGTAGAATTGAAGAAATGTGTTTATTTTAATGAAGAATTAAATAAGAGACAGAGAAGATATGAAAAATATAAGATGGGAGATTAAAATAGATGATGTAAGCTTTCTGTTATCGTTTCTAACAGTTCCCAAAGCAGCATTTTACAATTTCCTAATAAAATACCTAGGTAAAGAGAAACAAAACAAAAATCTATACTACTAGCCAAAACTGAAAGCCACAGACAATCAGATGCCAGCATTTAATAGGAATCAAAGTTAAGTATGAGATAAATGGAGGTAAACTAAAAAATAAAAAAACAAATTTATTAAATACCTTGATATCTTTGCTTAAACACAAGTCACACAGAAAAAGAAAAGGGGAAAACCATCATCTTTCCTTGGATGAGAAGGTCTACAACCTGAACCAAATTAAAAAGGCATGCTATCCTCATCTACACTACAGATAGAAATAGTTAATCCCCCTTAATTCTGTTGACTCCACTAGCATTTTTAAAGATACAGGCAAAGACTACAAATCATAAAATGTAAATGGTAGGAGAGTGGGGGGTGAGGTATTAGCATTGGTAAAAAGTACATTCCAAAAGTCAGAGTCTCAAGGAGTAACAGGCTTAAGAAAATAGATAATAAAAACTCTGGTAAGCAGTATATAGATAAATTGTAGTTTTACTGTACGATAGGTCTGAGTTCTAGAGAATCAGTATCAGGAGAAGGGAAGAAGTTACCAATTTTAACTAAAAATTTATATAAAGTACTAGCAAATCAAAATTCCTAAAAAATTTAAATAATACATCAAACAAATAGAGTTTAGTCCAAGAATATTTTTAGAATAGTCATTTTTTAAAATGTAGTACATTACTTTTTAAATAGCAAAAATAATATGACCAATTCAACAGATTTACAGAAGGGGACATACAAATGACCAATAAACTTAAGCAGCACAAACTTATTAACCAGGACAGATGCAAATAAAAACTGTGTTTTCTGATCATTAGAATGACAAGATATTTAAGACTGATAAAAGCACATACTATGGAAGGCTGTCTAACACACTCCTGGTAAAAGCTTAAACAGGCATTGTATATTTTTTGTGTGTGAATTCTATCATTTTGACCTGTTTACAAGTAATAGTACTGGAATATAAAATATTTTCACACCATATGCAATTATGTGATAGCGTTCAATTAGTCCAGTGGTTCTCAAATTTTCTGGTTTCCGGACTCTTCTGTACCCCTAAAAATTAGTGAACAGGTGAATGGCTGCCGGAGGCTAGGGGAGGGCTGACTACAAAAGGGCAGGAGGGAATCCCCGTGGGGTGATGACACTGTCTGTGGTAGTGGTTACAGGATAGTATGTGTTCGTCCAAAATCACAGACCTTTACATTTAAATGAGTGAATATAATGCATGTAAATTAAACCTTTAAAAAACCTAACTTAAAACAAATTCTTGAAGACCTCAAAGATCTTTCTGCCTATGTGAGTGTCATGTATCAATATTTAGAATACTAGAAATTATAATGAAAAAATTTTAAATAGTTCTTTAGGTATTCATTGGAAAAATAACAAATGCACTCAATGTTAACACAAATCATGTATTCTTTATGAAAATAGCTATTTTCCAAAGCAACAACCATTTAGAGGGAAAAGCCACACGTTTTATATTTTAGGAAATCTCTTTAAGGTCTGGCTACAAATAGAAAAAAGCTGGATTCACATATCTGCTTCTTCATTCAATCTCTTACAGTATCACTGATTCTGTAGCCTCTGGAAAACTCCACTGTACACTTGTGAGAAAATGAATGTGAGAAACACAAATAACATCTGTAGATTATGACGAAAATAAATTTGACCCTCAAGTGTCCTACACCACACTTTTGAGAACCTCTGATTTAACCTACACAGAAAAATAACTACTGAATAGGGCATAAGAAAATGTACTTCTTTTCAAATCAAGGAATCAATATCTTATGCAGATTATCGGTCCTTATATAATACAAGGAAATTCCCCTTATCCAGGTCAAAACTTCTACCAAACGACGATCTAGACTAGGCTACAAACTTCAACGTAAATGAAAAATATCTCTGGGGTATAAGGGTTTGAAAAACCAGCAGTCCATGAGAAGTACAGCATCATCCTCCAGCCCCAAACCCTTGGCTCCAGACAACAATGCAATAAGGCTGGCGGTAATCCCTTTGCTGGGGCGGGGAGGACGAGGGAAGTGCTGCCTTCAATTTGTAAAAAAAAGACGCCCAGTAAAGCAAAGCGCAATAAAACGAAGCATGCCAGAGTGGTGTGCCTACTTGAGACTTCTGATTTACCGGTAAGTGTTTATACAACTTTCATAACTGGAGAGCGGTCCGCAACTATCCATTACTCCAAGCAAGTCTCCGGAAGCTTTGTTCCCAGGTGACTTTTAAATACTTTCCAAGGAAGTGGTGGCACCCCCAGGAGACCGTGCAAATCCTGAGCGGGCACCGGCAGTACCGGGGCTCCGCCAGCGGCTGCGCCTCCCGGTCACCAGCCCGGGAGTGCTTCCCGCGTTGTAGGGCCAGCCCCAGACGTCGCAGACCCCAGGTCGCGCCTCCTTTGACGAGTACCGGGACCACCTCCCTTCCCGGCCTCAGTTGCCCTAGCTGCACTGGAGGGGTCGATGGAGCCGACCCGTGGCGCCCCTCCAGCTGGACTATAGGACTGTCCAGGGTAGAAGTAGCTTGCCCGCTCACCCGACTCAGGGCGTCCTCACCTGAGGGGGCTGCTCCCCGGCGCCCCGCACTCACCCGGTTGACGCTTCAGCGCCATCACGGATACCAGGTAGTGAGCGATGTCGAAAAAGGGGAACATAGACATGCTAGAAAAGGCAAGGGTCAGTTCTTCCCACGGAGAGGCCATGACAACGACCTGCCACGGCGACCAGGCAGCCGGGGCGACGGGTTCCCGGCTCACGCGGTGAAAGTTGGGGGATGGGCACTCGCAGGGGCGCTCTTTCTGCGCGGCCTCCGGGAGCCCTGCGCGTGCGCCCCGGCCCAGGCGCTGGCGCGCGGAGGGGCGGGGCCAAGTGTCCGGGGAGCCTCGGGCGCGCTCACCGCGGCGGGCGGGTGGGCGGGGTGAGAGGGTTCGCGCTGTTTCTTCGGTGCTTTAACTGTTCTCCTAATAAGGGCCCGGCATCTTCTCCGTGGTGGGAGCTGTGTCAGACTGGGAAGAGTGAGCAGCTGAGTAAGACAGAGATAATGAATGAAAATACATTATTGATGTTAACATTTTGTGCATTTGGTATTTTTAAAATGCGTACAGAAATGTTTTTACATTTTGTTATAAGTTTTAATATGCTAAATATATCCATACGTGTAACTCACAGAAGCAAAAGCTTTGTGGGTTCCTCAAGAAAATTTTTGTCAACTTTTTAAAAGATCTAATTTACATACATTATGTTCACCCATTTTCATATACAGTGCTATGATTTGGACAAACACAAGCAGTCCAAAGGGGAGACTCTCAGAGTCGGACTTACTTCTGTAAATTGATGTCATTCGTCAATATTTCTTGAGGAGCTACAGTGTTCAAGTCACACCACAACTTGCTGGAAATATAAAACAAGAATACAGTTAACATCCTGCCTTCAAGGAACTTGTGTTTTCCCAAGAGAAATTTTTTTAAAATTTTACAGGATGCATGTAATTTGTACAAAGCAGGTAGTGAGACATATAGGAGCCATGCTAGGACAGTTCCTAGGAGAGGAAGATTATTTCAGGGAAGTGGTAAGGTGAACTGGCCATTAAAATCTAGGTTAGAGATGGAGGGAGATATTTTGGCTAGAATATAAAGTGAGAAATGAGGTTGGAAAAGAAGTCCTTGAAAGGCAGACCATACATAAATCAGGTTTGGCTCCAGAGTCCAAGTTCCTGATCACAACAGTACAAATCAGAGCCAGAATCCAGACTCTTAACTATTATTTTTTTTCTTTTTGGGGGGAGCAGGGGTGCAATCAAGCAACAAAATTAAGACTAGATTGGTAAGAAGAGACAGGGAAGATAGAGAGAATTCACTGGCCCAAGCAAAAGGAAGTGGAGGCTAAGGACAGTAGGAGCAGAGACCCTGATGGGGAAAAATCAGTAGAAAGAGAATACACTCCATGTTAACTCAACCTGTCAAAGAAGGATATGGGAAATGGATGAGTAGGAGGAGGATTATGGTTGCATTCAGAGTAGTAGAAATAAGAAGAAGGAGCAGGTTTGAGTAGGAAAAACACAAGTTTACTTTGGTTCTTTTTTTTTTTTTTTTGATATATTCAACAGATAATGCTGGCACCAGGAAATGGAAATGCATAATGAGCTACTAGATAGGTAAAAGCTATGTGGAAGTATGCACTGCAAGGGAGACTTACACTGATTTTTTAAAATCTAAATATTTATCTGTTCATTTTAATTCATTTAACAAATGTTTTTTGCATGCATGCTAGGTACCAGGCAATGTGCTGGATGTCAGAGGCCCTGCCCTAAACCCTAGATGTTCAAGAGGTGGGAAAATTGTGGTAAACCTCTACATTTCATTACTTATCAAGCAAGAATAAAATTGGTAAAGTACTTTTCATACATGGTTTTCTGAGCAAAAACTTCCTATAAAGAAAGGTTTATAGATCTCCAGCAAAACTAATTTTAAAAAAAACAATACCTGTGATTATTCTTTCATGTCTTAGTTGGTTCTCTCTATACTTTTTATGCATTCTTTTATCTTTGTTATAATCAAATAAATTATTTTAGGGTCAGTATGTACCTCTATTTGCACAAACATTATGCACATACCACTAATATTAATCAAATTAATTCTAGGCCAACTCATGTAATTCTTGGTTTCAGCTTGCTTGTCATCCCCGCTGGGTTAAGTTGGCAACATCCCAAAACCCAGTATCACAAATGTAATCCTATTTCTTCTCTGCAATATTGCTTTCTATCTACCAAGTGGCATGCCTTGCACTTTGGAAAATCAATAACATAATTTATTAAAGAACCATAAAGAGTCCATTATTAGGAAGTTTCATAGTAAAGGGGCTAATTATACTACTAAACTGTAGTATTCTGGTTAAGCATTTTAATTTTAAAGTTATTTTGATAGGTATTTGATAGCTATACCACATCAGATTATAGTGTAATAATGTATGGCATTTAAGACAAAATATGTTGGATGGGCAGCTGAATGGAGAGGACACACAGCATGGCGGCAGACCATGTGGGCAAGGCAGGGCTGGCTGAATGGGAAACTAAAGACTCAAAACTTCTACCTATAAAATACTGTGGGGATTGCGACAGCAGGAGAAACTCCCAGTCTCCGCAGAGAATTCATTGGAAATTGGGGCTAGAGCAGAGAGAGTGGCACTGTTCCCTCTCTGACCCCTCCCCCACAGACCGTGCCATAACACACCAACAACAAGGGTTGCCCAGCCCTGGCAAATACCTAAAGCTCCACCTCCTTACAACAAACAGGTGTGCTGACATGAAGAAATATGGCCCAAATGAAAGAACAGATCAAAACTCCAGAAAAAGAGCTAAGCCATGAGGAGATATACAACCTATCTTATGCAGAGTTCAAAACAGTGGTAATCAGGATGCTCACAGAACTGATTGAGCTCAGTTGCAAAATGAAGAAAGAAATGAAGTCTACACAAAATGAAATAAAGCAAAATATACAGGGAACCAACAGTGAAAGGAAGGAAACTGGGACTCAAATCAATGATTTGGAACAAAAGGAAGAAATAAACATCCAACTGGAACAGAACGAAGAAACAAGAATTCAAAAATATGAGGAGAGGCTTGGGAATTTCTGGGACAACATTAAATGTTTCAACACCTGAATCATAGGGATCCCAGAAGTAGAAGAAGTGCAAAAAATTGAAAGCTTATTTGAAAAAATAATGAATAAGAACTTTCCCAATCTGTCAAATGAAATAGACTTCCAGGAAGTCCAGGAAGCTTAGAGAGTCCCAAAGAAGTTGGGTCCAAGGAAGTACACAGCAAGGCACAATGTAGTTACATTATCCAAGATTAAAGATATGGAGAGAATCTTAAAAGCAGCAAGAGAAAAGGAGACAATTACCTACAAAAGAGGTCCCATAAGATTCTCAGCTGATTTCTCAAAAGAAATCTTACGGGCAAGAAGGGAAGGGGCTGGAAAGAAGTATTCAAAGTCAGGAAAGGCAAGGACCTACATCCAAGATTACTCTATCCAGCAAAGCTATCATTTAGAATGGAAGGGCAGATAAAGTGCTTCCCAGCTAAGGTCAAGTTAAAGGAATTCATTATCACCATGCTCTTATTATGTGAAATGTTAAAGGGACTTATCTAAGAAATAGAAGATCAAAAACTATGAACAATAAAATGACAACAAACTCATAACTATCAACAACTGAATCTAAAAAACAAAAACAAAAACTAAGCAAACAACTAGAACAGGAACAGAATCAGAGAAATGGAGAACACATAGAAGGTTATCAGTGGGGAGGGAGAGGGAAGATTGAGGTGAGGAAAGGTACAGGGAATAAGTAGCATAATTGGTAGGCATAAAATAGATAAGGGCAGGTTAAGAAAAGTATAGGAAACAGAGAAGCCAAAGATCTTATATGTACAACCCATGGACATGAACTAAGAGGGGATAGGAGGGTACAGGGAAGAGGGGAGATAAAGGGGAGAAAAAAATTGGGACAACTGTAATAGCATAATCAATAAAATATACTTAAAAAAGACAAAATATGTTTAATTGAACTCACCTTTTTTAATGTTCAACATCATCAAGGAGAATTGACCTGGGAATACCCACTGAATTCAATACAATGAGATGATAGTGCATGAGATTCGAGTGATAAACAAATTTAAGTATACACTCTACTCCTTAGCCTTAGTGTGTACCTTTGATATGGTGACTTGGAAAATATGACTTGGCTCACTTATTTCTTGCACCAGAAACTAAAGTCCTTTTCTATAAACATCACTAATATCTCTAATGTGAACTATTAAACTAAAAATTTCCTCCATGTGTAACAAGTACAAATTTACCTAACTAAAATATCTGCTGTTATTAAAAGGACTCTCTCTAGTATTCATTAGCGTAAACACTGCCAAAAACTGCAGTCACTCACCAGTGCCAAAGCTACCAGTTGTCTGTGGTCATCAACATGCAAGGTTTCAATCCATTTATGTTCAAGAGTAACAGGTACCGTTAAATCAAAGAATAATAGAATTGTGGAAGTTGAACGGACCCTTAAAAAAAGTTCCTTGAATTGCAGGTTATAGAAAATAGTTCTGGGCAACATAAGCAAAGTGAGGAATATCCTGAAAGGCTACCAGGGAACCTCATGAAAAGCAAGGAAGAGTTGAGCCATCAAGCTCCAATAAGAGCAAAAAGCTGGGCATTTCTGGGACCAGCAGCTGCAGGTTCGCAATCATAGTCAATGTTAACATTGTCCAGTCTCTGTGTCCCCCATTCAAGAATTCCAGGAAAGAGAGCCTGCCCTGGCCTGGGACAGATATCTTCCCCTAGTTCACTAGCTCTGGAGGGGGACTGGGTCGCATAAACCCCAGAAGCCCCAGGTATCATAGGCAATATCCTAGGAATGGAGGGAGCCAGGCAGCCATTACGAGAGGTATCTATTACAATCACTTTCTTTAGTGCAATCATTTCAGAGTAGGAAACTTAATGCTAGAGAGAGATCACAAAGGCAGTTAGTGATAGACCAGGATTTGCTGTTATCCTGTTACAATTAATCTCTCCTAAATACTCCTACTGGGCTTTCTCCTGTTCCACAGACCCCAGATACTCTCCCAAAGTTGTCTTGTACTGACAGATCCAGCATCCCCACACCATGAAAAGGCCACCAGATGAGAGCCAGGAAGAACTATTAGGAGTCAGGGCTTTGGTTGAAGAGCCAGGATTAAAGGAGTTTACAATTTCCAGCAAAACCAGTTTGTTGAAGGGGCTGAACTCGGTGGAGGCACAATCAGGAAGTGGATTTATCTTCCTCCAGACAAAGCCCCCAACTAAGATACTCTGTCAGATCTCCTCTTCATCCTTTAACATTTTCTCAGCATATCCCATGGCTTCCTTGTCATTTAAGATACTAAAAAGTTAAATTAAATAAAAAATTAAAAGTCCAGTCCAGTTAAAATGTCAATCTTACATCAGATTCAGAGCTTTTCCCATTCCATCAGCTCAGGTCTGCCTGGCCTGAGACTTGCAGTGAGGGAAAGGGGCACGGTGCGGTCTTTCAACCTTTCCTCGTCTTCTGGCCCACCCATCTACTGCATCAGTCTCCAACCATTTTGGCACCACCGACCAGTTTTGTGGAAGACAGTTCTTCCATGGACTGGGTTTGGTAGGATGGTTTTGGGATGATTCAAACGCATTACATTCAAGCTCACCTCCCACTGTGCCGTTCCTAACAGGCCCAGACCAGTACCAGTCCACAGCCCAAAGGTTGAGGCCCCCTGATCTACTGTATTTTCCAGGGCCAAGGTAGTAGGTAGGGAAATTATAGAAAAGGAACATGGGGCCTTCTAGTTAGCAAGTATTGGTTATAGTTTTTGTTTTTTATTTTATTTTTGTTTTTGCTATTGATATTCTTCTTTATGGCAGGCTCCCAGTGTCTACTCATGCATGGGGTACATTTGTGGTTTCCAAGGTCTCCCGACATCTACACTTACAGCAGATGGCAAACTCAACAGGCATATCCAACTCTGCATGTTGAGTTAAAACATTAAATATGGCTTTTCCAGCCTCTCAGCAAGTAGTGGCCAAGTGTTAGAATACTGGCAAATGAAACTGAACAGAAAATCTGTTGACATGCTTCTGAAAAAGTGAAGAAGAACAAAGCTGGAGGATTGATACTACTCGACCTCAAGACTTACTGCACAACTACAGTAATCAAGACAATATGGTGTTTATAAAAGAACAAACAAATATGTTAATAAAACAATGTGGATTTTTAATAAATCATCTGTATCCTTGAGATGGGCTCTTCTCCATTTTTTTTTCTTTTTCTTTTTTTTCTTTTTTCTTTTTGGGCACTGAGCTTGGGTGGCCATCTTGTGACCAAGGGAGAAAGGTCAAGAAAATAGCAGATAACTGAAGATACCAGCTAGCTCTCTCGGACTTACTGTTATATGAGAAAAAGAATCCTTTATCTGTTTAAACAGAGTCTGAATTGACTTGGAAGAGGGAAGCACCTCTTTCCTCATAGACACAGGGGTAAAAAAAGCAAAAGCACTCTAATTCTTTGAGTTCTCTTCTATGCATTTCCTTTCAATTTTTTTTATCTCTTGGGCTGTTGGGAGTGAAGTTCTTCCAGATTAGTTATTATATTTAATTAAGTCTCCCTCCTATGGTCTAGTGCCTCTCTTTAGAACATGGAGGGAACACCTTTTGTCTTGGGGACCCTAACTGGGATTTTAACATAACAAGTCCCAGTTAACATCTTGTTACATCAGAAAGCAGGCAAAGGAGAGAAATCAAAATGAGGATGATGGATGAGTAAAGTCTGAAAGAAAATGCATGCAGCTAAGGCTCGGAACTGACAAAATGTCAGTGATCTGTGTAGAAGAGTTGACTAAACCAAAATATTACCAAAGAGAACACAACGTGCACCTGATATTTGGGCCAACAAAAGGAATCCTACCTAGAGACTCAAAAATGTTTCCAAACAGGAGGGGCCAGAAGTACAAACAGAGAGGGCAAACGCAATTGTAGGTGCATTCTGATCTGTAACAATCACAAAGCCAAATCATTCCTATGTAAAGCTGTCCTTATGTGACCATAGACAATAAAAACATAACTCCATTTTTGGAGCTCAAAGCCACCTAGCTTTCATAGAGGATGTCTCTATATTACATAGCTCCCCGCTCTATTTTTAAAGTCCATGTTCAATTACTGGAACTATATATGAATGGATAGATAATATGTATATTCCAGGGATTACTATATGTTCTTTAAATATTTGTAAATCTGTATAAATCATGTAAGATGTAAAATCTGTAAAATGTAAAAACCTATTAGTATTTAGTATCCATAAAGCTGGATATTCTTACAGTTTTGTATACAAAAAAATAGTTATGAACTTTAATAGTTGCAGAAAAACTAAAAAGAATATTTCTAATAACAGCACATTTTCTTATAGGCTTTATGATTAAACAAGAAGGAGATAATTTCCCGAAGTGATTTAAACATGGAAATCTATTTTCCCTGCTAAATAATTCACAAACTAGAAATCCATCAAAGACAAGCCTGTATGAAGCTTTCCCTATCTTTCAGTATGGTCAGCTGAACAATCAGTTTACTTATAAACATGGATCTCACCTTTCAGATGGGGCCCGTCAGATCATAATAGCAAAGTCTTTCCCTGCACCTCTTCAGCCACCTGTCTGTTAGGCTTAGCCAGCCAGTAGCAGCATATCAAATTGTATTCTTGACTCTATACCAAGGAATTCACTTGGGAAACTTTTTCATTGTGGGAGACAGTGAAGGATAGGGGTAACACAGAATACACAGTCTTTAGTCAGACATTCTACTTATTGTGTAACCTTATAGAGAATAGTTGTTAAATCTCTATAGCCCCAGCCTTCATCTTTAACCCAGGATTAACAATTTTTATTTCAGTGTTGTTTTTGAAAATAAGAGAGCATGCATATAAATTGCTTACCATAGTACCTGATACACAGTACCTGCTTGATAAATCTTAGCTCTCACTCCTCTCCTGTGAGATCTCAGAAGGAATTTAGATATCTCTTTCCTCCTGCTTTCTTCACTACTAAAGTCATGTATATGTATATATATATTTTTTATTTATTTATATTCCAAAGATAGTTCTGATCACTATATGTTCTTTAGATATCTGTAAATCTGTATAAGTCATGTAAGATGTAAAATGTGTAAAATGTGAAAAACCCATTGGTGTTTATTATCAAAGAAGCTGCATACAAAAATTAGTTATCCGTTTTAAAGGCATAGTGACTAACAGTGCAGGTGCTGAAGCCAGATCCTGGTTCTGCCCCTTGCTAGCTGAGCTACCTTGGGCAAGTTTCTCTGTGCCTCAGAGAAAATTATGAAAATAATAGTCTGAAGCTCATGGGGTTTTATAGGGATTAAATATACTAATACGTGTAAATAACAGTGCCTAGCACAGAGAAAACCCTTAATAAATGTCATTCAGTATTATTCAGAACTTACCCAACATTATGAGGACTTTAATAATTTTCTCATGACGGATAAAATTCAATTTAAACCTAATTTCATAGAAAATACCTACCACATAAAATTTGTGGTAACAACTTATTAAGGTAACACTCAAATTTGTGTTCTAGTATATCAACATAAATAATGAACAGAATGATCAATGTGTAATAAAAAAGGATACTTGGGTCACAGACTTTAGGAAGTTTAGTAAAACTGTTGTTGTTAGCATTTCAAAAAAGGAAATAGGCATTTTTCCTTTATTTCAGTCCCACTGGGTTTGGTTTTTACTCTTATTTCCTTCTCTTTATCTTTATACCTAGTGATAATCATGTGTGCTCAAAAATAAGTAACAATGGTTCCCTTAATACATGAAGATGATGCTATTGCTTTTGACTAAGGGCATGTTCCTGAGGTTTTCTAGACGTTCTCTTATTACGTTCTCTCAGCTAGGAGTCACCTGCATTGAAATCTGTTAATTTAGTTAGAAAAAGTCTTTGTCAGGGCCTCCAGTCCTCTAAATTCACCTAACTTTGAGGTGTCAAAGTAAAAATAGATAGATAGATAATAGATGATAGATGAAAGGAAGGAAGGAAGGAAGGAAGGAAGGAAGGAAGGAAGGAAGGAAGGAAGGAAGGAAGGAAGGAAGGAAGGAAGGATGAAAGAAAGGAAGGAAGGAAGGAAGGAAGGAAGGAAGGAAGGAAGGAAGGAAGGAAGGAAGGAAGAAAAGAAAGAAAAGAAAGAAAGAAAGAATTAGCCAGGGCATATGCTAAAGAAGGGCTGGAGCATTCCTTACCAGACAAAGATTAGAACAACTGAGCCAACAGCTGTTGCAAATCCATTACCACAGAGAGATTGAAGATAAAATTAGACATAGGGATGCTGAGACTAGCTAGTTAAAGTGGGTAACTGGCAAATCTAGTCTGCCAGATTGCACCTGAGACTAAGAAATCCAACCCGAGCACCAGATAAGATTTAGTCATTTGGCTTAAACAGGACAAAGTCAAACATGACCGGACAAAATGTCAGCTGATCAAAGTCAGGCCACTGAAACAAGAACCAGCTCTGTGACCATGTACGGATGACTAACCATAGTGGAACCACTGAGACAAACTGTTGGCAGGAGCCAGACAAGGATTTCTCCCAGAAAGATGAAGAGTTGCACCCAAAAGGATCGGCTCTCCAAAAGACACCTTCTCACAAAAAGCTCTAACCACAAAAGAAAAAATGATAAGTAGGGTTGCATTAAAATTAAGCACTTCCAATGATAAAAGACACTATTAAGAGAATAAACAGACAAACACAAAGTGGGAAAAGATATTGCTGGATGTAATTATCTCCAACAAAGGAGTCTTATCCAGAAAATATAAAGAACTCATAAATTAATAGGTAAAAGACAACTGTTTTTTTTTAATTCATTAAAAAACTAAGCAAAAGTTTCAACAGGTAATTTACAAGTGAAGACATCCAAATAACCAATACACTCAACTTCAATAGTCATCGTGGAAATGCAAATTAAAACTGCAATAAGATACTACTACATGCTCATTAAAAGGGCTAAAAAGAAATAGAGATAATACCAAGGATGAAAAGCAATGTGAGCTTTCTCACATTGCTGGTGAGAGTATAATTGATACACCCACTTTGGAACACTGTTGGTATCTGCTAGAGGTGAACTTGGGTATCCTCAGACCCAGCAATTCCATTCCTAAGAGAACACATGTTCACCAAGACATGTACTCAAATGTTCATAACAGCATTACTTATAAGAGCCCCAAACTGAAAACAACCCAAATGTTCATCAAAAGTAATATGAAAGTTATTGATAATGAAGTTAGTGAATAAATTGTTATATACTTGCAATACATGTGCAGTATTCTACACAGAATATGAAATCCTGCCCCCTACATCAACATCAATGAATCTCAAACATAACGTTGAAAGAAGCCAGGGATTTTTTTTTTAAAGTGCATTCTGCATGATTCCATTTATATGAAGTTCAAAAATAGGCAAAACTAATCCGTGAAGTCAGAAGTCAGGATAGTGGTTAGTCTTGGAGACAGGGGGCCGGGGTGCTTCTGGAGCTTTGGCTTCATTTTATGATGTTGGTGTGTTCACTTTGTGAAAATTCATAGGGCTGCACTTATAACATTTATGCACTTCTGATATATATTTTATGCTTCAAAAATATTTTAGTTAAAAAGAAAGAATGATAGTTTCTAATAAAGTTACTAGGCAGCTTGGGGCTGGCTAAGTGGTCTGGCCCCAGCTCAGTTTTCTCTCTCTCCAGAACAAGCCCAATCCCTGTGTAAGCCAAAGGACAAAAGCCTACCGGAATTCATGTTTAAGTTTTTGTAGTCCAATCAAAGGCATTGTTGTGTCACCAGCCCAGTCAGAGGTTTCTTCTGGAGCACTGAGAAACAATAGCTAAGACGCGTACAATTTCCTTAGTGCCATGTTCTTCTGCAGTCTTTCCTAAAGACTTCCCTCCAGAGCAAATGAAATTAGTAATAATCATCCCGGAGTTGAGGTTTAGGTGCCAGTAGTCTCAGGCCTTAGGAATGATTGGCTGTCTGCATGATATATTTTACTAATATTCAGGGGCAGAGCCGCTTACAAACGGGGGTGAGGGTCAGGTGCCAAGTGCACTGTGAGGCCTCTCAATCACATGCCCCTGCGTGTTTCAGGGGCTCTCTTCTTTCTGAAAGGGAAGTAATTTCAGCTAAATAGGAGTAAGGCTCTTGTCTCGTGTTGTTGCTTGAGCAACATAATTTGGGCTCCAGGCATGCAACTTTTAGTGGGCACTTTGTACTCAAAAGCCAAGTGGCAACAGCTCCTGAAGTCAGGCTCAAAATTCATTCAGCAGCTACTCTCCATCAGGCTTCTGGGTCAGGAGAGCCTGCGAGGATGGGGATGAGGACACATCAACCCCCCTAACGGTTGCCATCAGAAGTGGTATGGTGAAGCCCGTTCATGCATCGAATCAGTTTCACGTGTGGATGAAGAACACCTCCAGGCTCTCGGGAGCTTTCGTCCAGTGGCACACAGACCAATAACCAAAGGCTGTATGGCATGATAAGTGCTACAACAGCAGGAAGCACAAGGTACCGTGAGAGCTCTTGGAGGACCAGCCTCGAACACGAACTCAAAAGGTTAAGAAAGCCTGGGAAACAGCTGTTCAGCAAATGCGCTAGAGTCATAACCCCGTTTTGTACACCACAGTGTTTTGCCTGCCATCCCTGGAGATGAAGCAGAGGATCTCTTTCAGGAGGCTGCTAGTCAGACACATGGCAGCTAATTAGGCCGCTGAATAGTGGGCCTTCTCCCAGATCTTAATTCACAGTGTGTCCAGCTTCCTATTAAAAGAAGAAACTTGGAACTTGACCAGGTCTATAAGTCTAAAATTTGTAACAGCTGTCTCCTAGAAGCCCAAGTTCAAGTCCATGAATGGATGTAACAATTTCTGTGTACAGTAGATGGAAGGACAGCTGTCCTTTAGGCGAGGCAGCCACTATTTGATGAACTGTTTTGTAGAGCAACCTACTTCTCAGGCTTCCATTTATATATCCCATGATGGAAGCATGGGCCAAGCATTCCATAGATGACGCACCTCCAGCGTTTTGTTAAGAGCTCTCTAATACCCCCAGCTATGTCCATTGGTACCTCATGTGGTGCCCGTTGCATGACATATCATCCACCAAAGACTGGGCTCAGAAAAAGGTCATCTTTTATATCCTTCAGAATGGCAAGGAGCCACTGGTGCCAGAGCAATTGCAGCATTTAGTTGACGGGAATTGGGAGTTGGGAAAGTGGACAAAGAGTGGAAATGAAAACTTGCTGCCAGCTTCTGCAATACCTCAAACACATGGCATCCTTCCACTCCCCTCTTCCCAGAAAGTCCAAAGACTAGTTACTACTTCGACTGGAGAACTGACAAAGAGTTACAGGAAAGAACACCATTGTGGACAGTTAGTGTCACATACCAGTCCAGAGAGTTGGATCTTCATGATTAATGAAAGACACACAGTAAAGAACTCCCTATCTTTATAAGAAGCCCCAATACACAAAACCACTGATAAGTATTTGATCTTTCCCATTGAAAAAGAAAACCACTTTATTAAGCTGTATCTATTTAATATATGCCACTTGATGAGGTTAAGGATAAGTATACACCCATGAAAGTATCACCACTAACTATGCCACAAACATACTCATCACCTCTAAAAATTCTCCCGTCCTCTTTATTATTATTTTTGTGTGTATGATAAGAACACAATGTAAGATCTACTCTCTTCGTATGTAATACAATATTGTTAACTATGGGCTGTAAGTTTTAGAGTAGGTCTCTAGGACTTAGTTACCTTTTATAAGTAAAACTTTGTACCCTTTGACTCATACTTCCCTGTCTCCCCCTCCCTCCAGCCCCTGGCCACCACCATTCTACTCTCTGCTTCCACAACGGGCTGGTTTAGATTCCTTATGTTCGTGATATCATGTAGTAATTGTCTCCTGTTCATTTTATTTAGCATAATGCCCTCAAGGCTCATCCATGGTGTTGCAAATGGCAGGATTTCTCTCTTTTTTAATTTTATTTTTTTATTTTTATTTTTTACTTTTATTTTTTTTAGTAACCAGCCCACTCACTCTCTCTCTTTTTAAAGCTAAATAATAGTCCATTGTACGTACATACCACATTTTCTTTACCTATTCATTTCTTGATGATTGGGAAGTTTTCAGCCATTGTTCTTTAAGTAAGCTTTCTGTCTCTTTCTCTTTCTTTTCCTTCTGAGACTTCCAACATGTGTAAATTGGTTCCCTTAAAGATATACCATGAGTTCTGTAGGATTTCTTCACTCTTTTGTATTCTTTTTCTTTTTGTTCCTCCAACTAAATAATATTAAATGACATGTCTTTGAGTTTGCTGATTCTTTCTCCTGCTTGACTGAGTCTGATATTGAAGGTCTTAATTGGAATCTTTAGTTCAGTTTCTGTGTTCTTCAGCTCTAGAATTTGTTTAGTTCTTTTTTTTTTTAGTGAAGTTCTATCCCTTTGTTGGACTTCTCATTTTGTTCATGTATTGCTTTCCAGATTTCATTTAGTTGTCTATCCGTTTTCTCTTGTGCTCAATTTCTTTAAGATATTATTTTGGATTCTTTGTTGCACAATGCATAGATCTCCATTTCTTTAGGGTTAGTTACTGGACTTTTATTTTGTTCTTTTGGCAGTATTTGTTTCCTAGATCTTCACGAACCTTGTAGCCTTGCATTGGCATCTGCACATTTGAAGAAAGCGGTCATTTTTTCCAGTCTTTACAGACTGGCTTTGTCAGGGAAAGCCCTCCACCAGTCAGCTGACCGGAGATTCTGTAAGGGCCAGCTGGCAGGGTCCACAGGTGTGCCTGCTGCCAGGGCCCACGAGCAGATGGGTTTGATCCCAGCATCAAGGGAGGTCTGCCACAGATTCTCAAGGCCAGCTGTTGGGATCTGTGTGCACTGGTTGGTGAGAGCCTCCACCTCTTCCCTTTGTTCTTAGCTACTCTCCAGTTATCTACCTAGCCTTGTCGATTCTTGCAGTGTTCTGGGTGAGGTGCAACAGAAGGGGGTAGCACACATAGCACCCTAAAAGGCTGGATCAATGAGGCACTCACTTTGCTCTCTCTTCCCCCATGGAGGACTCATGAGCCAAGGGGATCTCTTTCAGCATTTTGCTGTGCTGGCCTGGGGGAAGTTTGACATGCACAGAGTGACTCTGTTATTCTTAACGTTTCACTGCATCTTTTCCCATTTCTGGGCTCCACTGGGCTGCTGTAACCTCTCACCTGGATTCCAGAGCTCTATTGAAGGTATGGTTCTCCATGGATTGTTGTTAAATTCGTTTTGGGTCAGGGGAGATGAAAGCTGGAACTTCCCCTTCCACCATCTAGCTGATGTTACCCCTTTGATCTTTTCTATTACCTTTCTCTGGCTTCAAACCCAGGCATGACAATGAACTTTGAATCTTTTGTTGCATTTGCACTTGCATTTTTTCATTCCATATGTTTTTATAATTTCCATTGTGCTACCCTAGAAATTGATCTTGGGCAAAACACACAAAGGTATTTGGACTCTGTTTTGGTATCCTGTCTAACCTGATATATAACTCCTTTCCCATGCTTTGTTTTGTCTTCAGTATGCTTGCTTCAACGGTAGTGTCACAGGTAGGCACAGGTAACCAGAGTCTTGGTGATCATGGACAAAGAATTGAACTGAACACACAGAGAGTTTATAGCAGAGAAAGAGAGAGTGGACCAACTCTGAGCAGATTGGCCCTCAGCGATCAGAGGTATTCTATTCTTATAGGGCAGATATTTCCTGGTTAGTTTTCCTGGGCTTTTATTGTGCATGTGCAAGTAGTTAAATTACTTTTGAGCTACTGTACATGTGATCTCCTATAATTTTCCTTGAGGGGAGCCACAATGCAAATTTATTGTAATGCTATTCTATTGAAGCAGGGGTCATGCAGCATCTCCTGTGCAGGTGCAGTCACGATCCGTCATGAGTCAGCACTTTCCCAGGAAGCGGGACAGCCGGGCTTCGAACAGGGTCTCTGCTCTGTATTGATGTCCTTTGTCCTGGTTCCAGGGTGCCTCTGGAGTTTCCTCATTCCTGTCTCCTGCCTCACTAGCATCTCTTAGAGATGGAACTGTATAACTGCAGCTGGGGGTGGAGGGATTGTTCACATGTCATTCTACACTCAAAGATTTGCTGGGTTCTGGCTTTAGGAAATCGTGGGGTCTACACAATATACAGGGAGATAGCTTCTGGAATGAATTTAGTAAAAAAATTTCTAGCATAATTATATATATAAGTATATCTTATGAAATATGTAATGTTACAGCATACAAACATTTCCTATTCATCAAACATTTTGTTAGCCAATGTTTCGATCTTCTAGGTTTAAAAAAACCTATATGTCTATAATTTTCGTAAAGAAGTCATCTTTTTGCAGAGCTATGTCTGTCAGACTTGATTCCAGTGAGGTCAAGGCAGTTAGCTCGGCATAGTTTTAAGACTCCAGGCCCACATTTACCCTTACCCCCAGCCCTCTAAGAGAATTTGACATAAGAATGTGGCTTAGCACTAAAAATCCAATAGAGCGTTATTACCGTGACAAAAGAGGGCCATTTGCAGCAAAATTAACACCAAGGTTAAGATGTTAAGATATTCATTATTGTTTAGATTGCTCAATATTAAACTGCTAGCAAAAGGAAGCCTGGACTTGCTTGGCCTGTAATAGTCAACCATTTAAGGAAAATAATTGAAAACTACTGCTGGAAGCTTTTCAGACAAAAACCTATCTTAAATTGATTGTAAACTGAGTGATAATATTTTTCTGTCAAGAAATTACGTATTTAAACACATCTGAAACCTTCCACCTCTAAACCTTCCAGTCTCCACCGTAAACAGGCTCTGAGGCTATGAGATTATAAGAATTTTTTTTTAAGTGGGGGGAAACAGGCAGCACAGAAATATGCTTTTCTGTTCTTCTCTTGATGGAGACTGGTTCTTGCTGCATCTTTAGGCTATTTTAGGGGTGCTGCAGAAGGAGATGTGGTGAAATGAGCATGTGTACTGAGAATCCCTCAGTCATTCTTCAAATTCTGGACAGTCAATCCTTTCAGCCCCGCAAATGAACTGTGACTTACAAGATCTCTCAGATCAGATGGATATCCCAGAGGGAATGAGGACTTTGGAACAGGAGAAAGACACGTTCCTCTGCTATTTGTGACAAAGACGGGTATGTGGCAATCTCCAGGGAAGATTTTTGCACCCAACGGTATAACCAGCTTAGAAACTAATTAGCAAAAGTGCTGAGTGCTAACCACCCAGGGCAGCAAGAACCTGATTCGGGGAAGGGTCTGACTCCAGAATGGTTGGGAGAGACCGATTCTGGGAGCATTTGTACATGTCTTGACCAAGAAAGGAAGAAGCCAAATGGTATAAATACACAAGAACAGTGACAGGAAAGTTAAGGGCTGAAAGTGAGCTGGAGTTTATGAAAAGCACTTGTTTGTTTATTCCAGTTGAACATTACTTCCCTTGCCCATTTGAAAATTCAAATTAGTTTTCCCAATTTCACAATGCATGTTTTATATATATGTATATATGTGTATACATATATATGTATATATTATACATATTTTGCTATTATAAAGTGTTAGCATTTGTGGACAATCCTATCTGTGCGTGATGGAATGGAGTAGTTGGCCTGTAAGGACCTTCTTGTCTTATGGGAGGCTCATGCAGGGGTAGAAGCAGGAAGCCCTCCATTCAAAATCAGAAGCCCAGTTATTAACTGCGTAATAATTCTTGGATGAGCCATTTAAGGTCTCTAAGGCTCAATTTCATCACTTGAAAATGTCAGTTTTATTTATCTCACAGTCTTATGAGGATTCATTTACATACTTATGTTATATATTTTGACAAAGCATAAAGCTTTCTGTAAGGAGCAAGGAAAACTTAGCAAGAACAAAGGATTGTAAAACAGATGCAACCTAACATGTTTGGTTTGTAAAGCTACAACTGTTGAGCCAATGACCAACCCTGTTCCCGCCCACAGACTTTGTAAGCGAATAGCTAACTGCCACGTCTGCTTCTGTATAACGCTTGCTTGCCCGCCCCTATATAAGGACTTAGCTGTAAGCGTTCGGCGCGACTCTTGTTTGCAGCTCTCATGGGTACCGTGTCTCTGGATACCTGAGAGCTCGCCCCTGCGCAGGTAAAACTTGGCCAATAAAGTAACATCTTTGAAACCCTGAAAAGTCTCTGGCATCTGTTCTCGCGGTTGCTGAATGCAACACTTTCCATGGACATAAGTTATTTTAAAAATCAGCTGCAGAACATCGTGGAAGATGACTAGCAGGCTCAGCCAACATGAGGCAAAGAGAACAAATTAAAAAAAACACAGCAATTGTCTCATGCAGGTGTTTTCTAACTTTTGTACCTGAAGTATCTTTCCCCACCAGAGCATAAATTCTGAAGGGCAAGAATGAAGTCCTAGACCCATTTGTGCCACCCACAGTACCAAGCATCATTCTTAATGGGTAGTAGGTGCCAATAAGTGTTTATGGAATTGTACCAGCTGGTTTCAGCTTCCAAATTTATGTATCGATCAGCCAAGATTGGAAATGTGAGTAAATTGGGAAGAAGGAAGAGGAGGAGCTTTACTTTATCAGACGGAAAAACAGCCTTGTCACTGTGGTCCTCACTGTGCCCTCACTGTACTGCCTGTTTTCTATTCTGAACACAGACAGCTTCTGGGCACTCTAAATTGTCAAGAGCATTGTGGGCTTCCCAGAGTAGCAGCTTTGTGTGGCTAAACACCGGGCGGACTTTTTGTTTTTTGCATTTTTTGGGGGGTGGGTTTACCGACCACCTCTCCTGGCCTTAGCCCTCTGCAGATCTAGTCCTGCTGTTTAGGTTCATGAAGTACAAATTAACATAATCCGATTAGATTAGCTACTGAGGGGCGTCTTTGGTCTGAAAAGCAGAGAAAAAGAAAAGTGTCTCACAAAGAGGGGAGCCTGGAGCCTGGAAGGAGAGGGGCACAATTGCTCCTGTGCTGCCGGCCTGAAAGCTTGCACCTGCACAAGCCCTCTTGTAAATAAGGACTCTTAGATGGTATTAAACAGAGTCCGGGGGAAGCTCAGGGTGGTAAGCGTGGGGAAGAGAAAGGCAGGACAGCAGCTCTGCATCCCATTAATTGATTTATCTGGATTGGCAAAGCGGGGGTGGCTGACAGAAGAGAATGCCGGTTTGATTCCTACTCAGCACTGAGAGTGGGTCAGCCCCATAATCTGGTCTATCGAGATAAGCGTTTTAGAATCTCTGCAAAAGACTGATAAGGGGTTTATTTGTAGGGAATATAGTTCATTGGATGTTTGATTTCAGTACTTTCTGAATGGGACTTCTGTGTCTTTCCTTTCTTTCTGGAAAAAGAGAAAAGAGCTAGGTGGTAGCAGTGGTTTCAGGTCTTTGGTAAGGAGTGCTTCCTTAGAAACCACAAAAGGAAAACGCAACAATCAACCTGTTATAACAATAGGGGAAGCCAGGGACGTTTCTGACTGAGCGCACCTTTCTCTGCTATGGTGATGTGTATGATGGAAATTTTCATTATTTTGAAAACTAGGAAAGAAATGCTAATCTATGTGGGTAGTAAATGTGGAGTTTCAAGCAAGTGATTTCTTTACCCTTCTTACCTGGAAGAAAGGGCTGAAGACAGGAAGGAAAAAAACTATACCAGGAAATAAAACTTCACAACAACTTTTTTAAAAATTGGGGCCCAGAAAGAGATGGCTGGGAAGGTGGGTTCAAAGTCTGCTGTCCTCTGGTTTCCCTTGTAACCCAGCAAAGTGTGGCCATGAAGAGGGGCTGCCTGTAAGGGCTCTGGTTGCAGAGGGAAGGAAGGGGGATATATACCTTGATCTCTTTTCCTCCTCCCACCCTCTGTTCTGCCTCTGCCTCCCATTGGGGAACCCAGCCAGAAGTCTGAGCAAGGGAGGGAGGCCGAGGTTTGTACAGATCTGCCTCCTGCTGCACAGGGCAGGGCTGGGTTTCCCCTGCTCCCTCCTCCAAATAAGGATCAGGTAATGGATTTTAATGAAAGGTGTTTCAACATCAAAATTGATATGGAATATATAATATTAAGGTATTTCCTTGCATGGCTTAGATAAATCTTTAATCGGTCATAATGCAATTGTGTTTTCATATACCGTTAAATTATGTTTTCCATCTATATCTTGACTGTGATGTAAAATGTCTGTGAAAAGATCAGACTTTTTCAAAAGGAACTTTTGCTGAAAGCTCCATTGGAAGGCACAGCATCTGGTCTGACTAAGGACGCCTTGAGTTCCTTCCTTCTACACCATTCAACCACTCTGTCTATGCAGGACAATCTGTAAAATACAACTGTTTCAACACTCAGGGCTGTCAGAGCTAATGAGCATCTCAGGCCTTCCCCAGGTCTGCTTCTTACCCTTTTCTCTGGGTATCAGGCCTCCAGATCCCCTTCCCATACTTAAAGTGTTCCACATGCTTACTTTGGCTTCTAGAAGATGGAAATCATTTTCCTACCTGCCTCCCGAGATCCAATTTCTTCCCTAGGCTCTTGAGCATCTGTAGACAACCTGGCAGTGCCTCCTTCGTCCCTCCCTGAGAGGCTGAATGGCTCTAGGCTCCAGGAAGGAAGATGCTCCATCACAGAAACTGGGAAGAATGGATGTAGTGGTGAAAAGGCAGGAGACAAAGCAGAGAAGACAGCTCTGGGGACTAGTAAACGCTTGGCCTTGTGTGTGAGTGTCAAAATACACCTACTTGGACATGCGACATAAACAGATCTGTATATGATAAGTTGGGATTGGAGAAGGGAAGTATCAGCACTTCAAGAAAGGGTTATTTGTATTCATCGAGAGCCTATGATGTGTCAGGCATTATATGAATGCCATCTTTGATACTTCTAACAACCATTTAATGGCGGTATTCGCTCCAGTCTACATTTGGGGAAATTGTGACTTAAAATAGTCTAACAGACAAACTTGAGACCAGGCAGTGAGCGAGCAACAGGGCTGGACTCTGAACCCATGTCTGCCTTTCACTATAGGCCAAATTTCTTTTACCATGATTTTCTGCCTAGAAGGATAGAAGCCTCCGGTGAAAGAAAGGCTTGCTGAAGGTAGGCAATTATTAAAATGGGGGAGGGGAGAGCACAGAATAATTTGGTTGGTGGTCTGGGTTTTCTGTCCTGAAGAATTCTTTGATAAGGGGAAAATTATGCAAATGAAGTGCTGGGAGTTCCATTCCTCTCAGAGAGAAATTATGGTGCACGGCACTGTGGAATATGTATCAACAGAAACAAGCCTTCTCTGCACAGGCTTACGTGTCAATCCTGTGATAAGTCAGGCTTACAGGAGGCTCCCTGGTAGTCCCATAGATTTAGACACATTCAGACATTCTCTGAGAATCACATAAACTGGTACAGATGGTGTTCAGTCCCTGGCAAGTACAGGGACTTCACATAAGGGTACCTTCCTCTTTGAGTGAAGTTGGAGAAAGTTAAAGCATTTTTGACTCTAGCCTAACATACTGCTTAAAAGCTGAACATGTAGCCCAGAAAATCACTGATGATCCTCAGTCTAGCAGGAAATGAGGAGGGAGCATCTCTAGGGCCAGTCCTATCTGGAATATTACTATACTATGTAATAAGGTTGGCGACGTCCCCAGGACACCTGGGTACAGCCCTCACCTCAGGTTCCTCCCTGTAGATTTGTCTAGTGATCAATGACCTCCCCTTCCTTGGCCAGAATCTTAAAGGGAAACCGAGAAGCTGGATCTCAGGCCAGCTGACCCTCAGCTTTCACGTTCTTTAGTTATTCATTGGTCCAAACTGAAAGGAGTGAGGGAGATGCCATAGATTTCCCTGATAGGACAACCTCCACACAAACCTCTCTTAGAGATCCAGCAATTTCATGTAACAGACTATCCAGTCCCCTTCCAGTCAGCATTGTCTCATTTTTGAAATCTTGCTTTTTTCTCTTTTTAAATATTTTTATTTATTTGTTTACTTATAGAGAGGGAGAGAGAAACATTGATTTGTTATTCCACTTATTTATTTATTCATTGGTTGCTTCTTTTATGTGCCCTGACTGGGAGTCGAACCTATAACCTTGGTGAATCAGGACGACACCCTAACCAACTGAGCTACCTGGCCAGGACCCGTTTTTGAAATCTGTCCTTTGTGCAGTGCTTATTTGAGGTGTGTGAGGTGCAGGGGGGTGTATGCTCCCCGTTTCTGACACATTTGCACACTCTCACATGTATTATCAGTTGGTAGAAAGAGCACATGTGGCCCTGGCTGGTGTAGCTTGGTGGATTAAGCGCGGGCCTGTGAACCAAGAGATAACGGTTCGATTCCCAGTCAGGGCACATGCCTGGGTTGCAGGCCAGTTCCCAGCAGGGAATGCACGGGAAGCAACCATACATTGATATTTCTCTCCCTCTCTCCTTCCCTTCCCCTCTGAAGATAAATAAATAAAATCTTTAAAAAAAATAAAAAATAAAAAAAAAAAGAAAGAGCACATGTGCATATACATACACTTATGAGTACACAGTTGCATATACACACTGACCATATGGTAAAATTAAATCTTGAGTTATTTAGTGAAAGCTACAAAAAAAAAAAAAACACTGAAGTGATCTGAGTACTGGAACAGAAACAAAATACTCAGCATAGTAATAGGACAAAAACCACTTTCTCAGGCCCTCTTTCCCAGAGCTGGCTGGACCCCATAAGGTATGACTGACCCTCATGGTTTTATGAGCCTTTATCCTCAGGACTAGAAAATTACTGGAAGCGCCCTGAAGGCTCAGAGCTACAGAGGTTACGAAACAGGACACACCAGATCACAGGGATGCAGTCTGGACCCTGCAGCCAAAGATAACTTCAAAACAAGCTGCAGCCCAGCGGAAACATCCTGGCCTGCCACCACCCCACTAGGGTAAAAGCCTGCAGCCATAACCCCTCAGGGCTGATGCTGGCGCATTTCTCCACACCCAGCCCTCTCCCTCCCTTGGGAAAGCAAAAATAAAACCTTTACCCTCTGCACTTTCCACTCTGTGAATTCTTTCACAGCCCCAGTGACCGACTGCCCTAACACACAGTGCTCCACTTCTTGCAAAAATGCTTAGTTTTCTACTGTTCCAAGTTTTAAACCTAGGACTTGTGTCACTAGTTAAAAGGAATTGATACAAATGGTTAAACTGAATATAGGAAGAAAATGCAACCCGATACCAGTGAAGACAACACTCTGTTCATTTTCCTAGACCCTCCTTCATCCTCAGCTGTAGAGGACCTAAAACAGAGGGAGGACAGGTAGGAGCTGCAGAGGAGCAGATTCCCCACCCTGTGTGTAAATACACACAATCACAGCGCCAGAGCCCTGACCTGTGGTCATTCTTGAACCTGGGCAGGGGTGGAGGTAAGAAGGAGATGAGACAGGCTTTTGAATTGGCCCAAGAGACTGGAAAGGCATGGGCTCTGCCCGACATGCCATTATGGGGTGGGGAAGGAAGATTAGGCAGAGCATAGCGGAAGGCTGGGAGGGAACAAAAATAAAGCCTTCTCATGTTGGCGCCCCACCAAGTCCAGCCAGCAGAACAAACCAGCCTCCCCAACAGGTGCACCTTCAAGCCTGCGGGGGCAGGACAGTCCACTCGCCGTGTCTGATTGAGGCATTGCCCCAGCTTAGGGCTTCAGAACAGGAGGCTTTGTTTTTCTCAGGGTTGTGCTTGTTTACGCAATAGGGTTACTGGGGAATATGTCTGGTCCATGAGGTTCCATTAAGGTGGTCAGGGTCAAAAAGAATTAGGAACTCTGATGGAAGCTTGGGCAAGTTAAATAATCTCCTACACTTCAGTTCCCTCATCTGTGAAGTGAGAACAATACATGTAATCAATAGTCTTAGCAAGAGAACACTGTCATGAAGATTATGTGAGCTGATGCTCAGGAAGCTCTTGGCACACAGTGCCTGGCATATAGTAAGCACTCGGCGAATCTTGGCTCTTATTCTTATTGTTATAATTTTATTTTACTTGTATTTACAATGTAAATAACTCTGAAATAGATATCTACATGCATAATGCTTTGACCATAATTCTGATTATTTCTTTTTTTAAAGATTTTATTTATTTATCTTTAGAGGGAAAGGGAAGGAGAAAGGGAGAGAAATATCAATGTGTGGTTGCCTCTCATGGGTCCCCTGCTGGGAACTGGCCTGCAACCCAGGCATGTGCCCTGACTGGGAATCGAACCGTGATCTTTTGGTTCACAGGCCTGCGCTCAATCTACTGAGCTGCACCAGCCAGGGCCTGATTATTTCTTTATGATACACTCCTAGAAGGGTAATTATTACTTAGGCACAAGTATAAGTTCATACTGAATAATCCTGCTTGTTTTTCAAGTTATCCAGGAGAAACATTTCAACAGCTTGCTTCATTCAACTAGCAGGGAATTCTTGAGCTCTGGAAACTAAATTCTTAGAGTATAAATTGTTTGGTAGATTACAAAACTCACTAAGGCATATGTAAAAAGCTAGTGCTCAGTAAAATCTCCTTGTGATAGGTCCTTAGCAATAAAGAGAACAAAATGGAAAGCATGCCTGTTCCTACAAAACTCCAGGAGTCGCACAAGTGCGTGCTCAGTTTCGGAGACTTTGGCCCGGCTCACTGTAACCTTTTAACTACATTCATTCCTTGGCATTGTGTACCACCTGCCACTTTAAATCCCTCATTTTGCGCTGCCTCTGAGATTTTAGATTCCCCCCTTATCTTTGACCTTTTGATTTAAGGATGTGACTTTTAATTACCCTTTGACCTGTGGGTCAGCAGTTAAGCTGTCCATTCTCCCAGACCCCTTTCATCCTTTGCCTTTTTGAGAACAAAGCCTGTTGTGTGTAGCTGATACAGAGTGTGGCCACCTCGAGCCATTCTTAGGTGATGAACCTCCTGAGGCAGGTGCTGCAGGAGCCATGCTGAAGGGGTATAATGAGAAACAAATGTTTAAGAAGAGCTTTAAACTTTGGGTTTCTCAGTAAAATTCAGCCTGTTCAAGTCTCATATCAATGCCATCATTTAGAGGAGGCTAGAGTATTCTTATCATTTGGAAGCAAGGTCACTTGCAGGGCTGTCTTCTGGATTAGATGTTAGATAGAAACTGTCACTGTGTCAAGGAGATCTGAGCTGGGGGCAGGGGACAGAATATACCCAGTATCTGAAGCACTGGATGGAGGAAATAAGTGCTGGGAAGGACATGAGGGATTCTAAGGAAGGCGAGAGTGGGCTAAGTGGTGGAAATCCAGGAGGACTTTCTGTAAGAAATGATGTTTAAGATGAATCAAGCTTCCTGAAGGAGTGGTGTTTCAGAAAATTCATGAAGGATTTTAGCAGGTGGAATCTGGTGCAGGTGGAGGGGTGAGTAAAACAAAGGACAGTGGGGACATTCATACAAGCAGATGGGATCACAAGAGTAAAGTCAGAGGTATTCAAAGTGGGGCATGTCCGAGGACCGGCAGGCGAAGTGGTTTCATTAGCACGCACAGCACACTGAGGGGACTCTGGAAGGTAAAGGGAAGGGATACAGTGGGGTCAGGCGATGCAGGGCCTAGTTTGTTGGGGTGCAGCACTTTTTTCCAGACTAAAGACAGTGTGGGGGTGGGCGTTCAAAGGCAGAAGACGGGCTGTGAGGATGAACTGAATGGGTGGATGGTATGCTTAGTTAATTTGTGAAATTCTTTGTAAAAAGAAAAAAAGAACAATTTCTTTTCTTAATTTATTTTCAATAAATTATTAAATAGTACATTAGAATCAATGGTAAAATATCACAAAACAGATAAAATCTTTGGTTGATACTTCTAACCACATTCTACAAAGTATGGTAATTCAATTTCAATAAAAAGCCATGGAAGATTATGGAGCACTATTGAAGAGAGATGACTCTAATCATAAGGTCCTTGTCTACTTTCAATCTTAACATATTTAGTGACCGAACTAGGCTGTAGGAAGGCTGGACGCTGGTCAGGAGACCTGACACTGGGTTTCTACTAACTGCCCAAGTGACCACTGCAAAGCCACGCCAAAATCCTCTGGACCTGCTTCCTCCTCTGTCATTTGAGTAGACTTAGCCCATCTAAAAGATCTATATAAATAAATGGATTTGTTTATACTTGATTTCCAGAAGTTTCCAGTAGTGTCCTTAGCAGGCCAAACATTGATTTTCAAGTAACAGAGAGGCAGAGCTGCTGTTATTTGTCTAAAGTCTTCTTTTGGGTCCAAGTGATCCACAGAGACATGTGCCACCAGTGAGCTACAATACGTTTGAACCATAAATTCTTGCTCTGGCAGTCACCAAGCCTTAACTATATGACACCAAGGAGGACTACAGAGTGACATTTTTATTAGCTCTCCATCTTATGAATACCTTGCCAAGGTTTTGGTCCACATATATCTAAAATTCCTTTTGACCGTCTTTTTAATCTAACACACAACTTAATATACTAAACTCCAAGCTTGCAAAAGAAGTCACGTAAGAGGTCAATTACATGAAGTAATATATTAAATCTTTATTCACTTATCAAAGGGATTTCTTTAAACAATTATCCCCTTCACATGGTTTAATGATAACTCGACCTCCTTGCAACATTTTCGGAGCAGCCTGTTACCTTTCAGGGGAAGGCCCTTGGCGTCTTTCCTTGGCAACATGTCAAATGAAGTTCATACAAAAATACTGTCAAAGTGTGATTTTGATTCACACCAGATGAGAGAGTAAGTAATGTTGCTAGTTGACACCTGTCATGAAAGCTTTGGTAGTCTGGGGTCAAACTTGAGTCCACCTAAACTCAGGGTGGGAAAGAAATGCACCCTGCAGGGAAATCCCATGGTCTCTGTGCTTGCATGTTTCCCGGGACCATTCTGGGCCCATAGGGAAGTTCACTGAATGCAGTTTAAAGAAAGGAACTAGAGGGAAACACATTGCTTCTGATAAACACAGTGTGCTACCAGTGTGAATGCTGTATAGTGTGTAAGGACAGAATGGCCTTGCTATCTGGGGAAGTGAGGTTTTGACGGGGCCTCGTCCGAATTTCTTCTGACTACCAAACCAAAGAGGCTCATTTCAACCTTGTGTAAATCAAGTATCTTCTTTCTAGAGGGGCTGGAATTTAAATTGCTCTATTGTGTTTATGCTGAGAATCCGTATCGCAAACCCATCAATTTCCTTCTGGTGGTTCAGAAGGTTTTAAAACCAATGTACCATCAAGAACTTTGGGGAAATAAAATGTCCCAGAGACAAGCAAATGACATTATTTGTATTCTGGACTCATCTGTGGAATTCATCTCTGAATCCAAGCCCTGTCAGGGTGGCACACCGTGCTGAGTTTTGCCGCATCCACACTGTTCCCTTGACCTGTGGGTACCACGTTTCCCAGCGTAAGATTGAGCTAATGCTCCATAGCAGGGAAGACAAATTACAAATTCATTAATTCATTAGGGTCTGGTATTACAGTCCTATTGTCTACTCTAAATCTTTTGTTTAAACTAAGCTCTCTGTTAAATGAGTCGTTAAATGGTAATGTTTGGATTTTCATAATTATATTTGAATTTTATGGGTGTTAAATCAGCAGGAACTCAGGCTGAATTAGAAGTATTAATACATGACGTGTGAAACTGAGGGTTTAGGTAACCCATTTAAGCTGCTTTTCATGGGAAAACTAAGAACTCTAATTCATAAATGATCAAGTCCTTGCCTCTCACAGATATAATCCACCATTTGGCTTTAGAGATAACACGTATAGGAATGGCTCAGAGCAGGTAACTCCTCACATTTCTATGGAGATCAAGGACGCAGAGCCCTTCCACAGGTATCTGTCGCATTCCTGTAATTCTCACGTGTCAGGAGGGTCTTTTCTCCGCAGATTTTCCCACAAGGCTCCAGGATATATTTTTTCCTGCCAGGGCTATCTTTACACTCGTCAACCTGAAGTAACTTCTTTTGTTCGCCCCTGATCAAACATGCTACATTTTTCAAAACCAACTTTAAAATATGTTCTGAGGGAAGCATTTTCTACTCATCTGAAATGCACTGCAAGAAAACTTCTTCCTCAGTTATAACTGAGATCATATTGAGTGAAACAGTCATTTTCAAACCTGTTTTGAACCTATGATTGTTTTTCCTTCAAACAACATCTTATGTAGATCTTAGCTATATCAAACAGACAGAAACAGGCCACTTTGCCTGAAGCCCCAAGGGTGATGGACTCCAAAGCCACCCTCTAATGGCCTCTTTGTGGTTCCCTCCTGCTGTCTTTCCGCCACCTCCTACGAAGCTTAAATTCATGCCTCACAAATTAGTCAAGTTGACTCTCCATCATGGACAGGGTCATTGACGGCCAGTGACTTCCGAACAAGAGTTTCCCGGAGTGATGAGAGTCAGAGCCACACTAGGGGATGTGGTGGCTTGGGCCAGGTGAAGGAACCTGGTAGTCACCGAGTAGAGTCCTGTCCGGCAGGTGGGGTCCTTGGGGGAAGAGTCCCAGAATGTTTCCCGGAGCAGCCACTCCCGTTGGCTGCAGGCTTTGCTCTCCCAAGACCTTGACCAAGAAGTTGATGTACCTCATCGCCAGGCGAAGCGTCTCGTTTTTGCTCAGCTTCTTGTCTGGAGGGTGAGTGGGGATGAGCTTCCTCAGCTTGGCAAAGGCACTGTTGACGTTGTGTTGCCTCCAGCGCTCCCTGGAGTTTGTGAACATCGTCCTGGGCATGTCTGAGTTCCTGAGAAGGGAGAGAGAGGGCCCAAGGGCCAAGACCCGGTGAGAGGCCTGGTGGGTATCACATGTCCTGCCAAAAACTTGAGATGCTTGATCTTCCCAACCCAGATTTTAGAAAACTCATGTCCTCATTTTCAGGTTTTTGAATCTTTTGGATAAGGGAAGGAAATGTGTCAGAAGAAAGGGTAAGGAAACACTGTACAGCCTTTTTCTCTCTGGTTGTTTTAAAGCCTCCATTGACAAAGCTGTTTTATCCCAATACTAACATTGTTTCTCTCACAATCAGCTCTTCCTAATATTTTGGAATAAGGCACAGCACAGGATTGAGTATATGTATGGGACTGAGTAACAAAATACATATTTAGCCAATGGAGAGTTGAATATGGATTCTTTAGATTGGACAAGAGCTAAAATATCCACGAAACCACATTCAGAGGAGGATGAACATGGTGATGAAGAGTCTCGAAAGCCTGTTGTATAAAGAACAGAAGTGGGGATATTTAGGACTTCCGGCCAAGATGGAGGCATAGGTAGATGCACTGTGCCTCCTCGCACAACCAAGATAGGGACAACAAAGATATAGAAACAAAATAACAACCAGAACTGACAGAAAATTGAAGTGTATGGAAGTCGGACAACCAAGGATTTAAAAATAGACACTTTCATCCAGACCAGTAGGAGGGGCGGAGTCCGGCAGGTGAGGGACGTGGAGCAGAGAGCTGAGCACCCGGGGTGGCGCGCAAGTCCGCAGCAGGCAGACCCTGGGCGCACAATCAGCAGTGGCTGGTGGGCCCCGGCCAGGGGGTGGCGACCGACAGACCCAGCGAGGCGGCCATTGTGAAGCAAGGCACTGCACGCAACTCAGGGTCCCAGCACCGGG
>CM052540.1:21062520-21109531 GCA_028533065.1 Trachops cirrhosus
AAAAAAAAAAAAAGAAGTGGGGATATTTAGGGTGACAAAAGAGGAAAGACCAGGGCAAGTGGGGGTGACAATTGGCATGGATGCTGTAGAAGACATCCGGGTCTCCCTGCGGCTCCATTTATCTGAACTCTTCAAACCTAGGACACTGATTTTCCTCGAATATGGCCAAAAGTCACTGGGCCATTTTTAACTCTTAGAATCACTGCCCCCTTTGTTCACACAGTTTGGATTGACATGCGTCAACAGGAACGTTTTTGATGCGGCAGACAACAAGCCAAAGCCCAGCGCCGACGGCTGGGTGCTCTGGGGTCCCGGCTGTCTGCTGACCACCTGCTCCGGTCTCAGCTCCCTTAGCAGAAGGCCCCTTTCTGCTCCCCTGAAGAGTAATGCATATTCCTAACTCCACCCCTCTACACATGCCACTCCCCTGTTCCTTGAATTCCATCCTCACTCTCCTTGCCTAGTTCTACACATTCCTTAAAGGGCAGCCCAAATCTTCCTTTTCTGTGAGTCCATCCAAGCCATTCCAGAGTCCTCCTCGCCCTCTCCTCACTGAAGTCCTATGGCCCTTGGTGAGAGACAAAGGCTCTTAAGAGAATTAAATAAATTAATATGCGTAAATCACTTGTAACAGTGCCTGATGCACAGCAGTTGCTATAGAAGTGTTGATAAATAAATACAACAAAGTAATAAATATGTTTATCAATAGAAATGACTTTGCAGGGTATTGAATGTTCTTTGAGGGTGATATCTTGTGCTTCTATAACCAAATCTGCTCTAATCTCTTGGTTCTTGGTGCCTTTGTCCTTTTATTTTAACCCTTGAAGAAGACCTACTCTGTGCCAGACCCTGTGCTATGGGCTGGGTGCGTGGCCAGGGTTGGATAGCACACTTGTCCTCAGGGAGCCTATTGGGTAATTGGTGAAGGAGGCAGCACATACATAAACACTTAAAAATCACAGCACCAAGTCCCGCACGCTAAGGGCCAACTCTAGAACCATACTGATACATACTACAGAAAGGTAAAAAAGGATCATATCAAGGTCAAAGTAATCAGCTCAGTGCCATTGAACTTTTCCTAAATTCTGCCTTACTTTTATTTTCATGAGGATATGAGTTTGTGGGTCAACACGCCACATACCTAAGTTATATATAAAGCATCAGGTAGAATGTCAGGAATTCAGAAGGTGCCTCTTAAAATGCCAGCTTCCTTTCAAAACTGCAGGAAGGAACTGACTATTAAAAATTGGCATATGTGTTAGCAAAGTGTGGGCCCATTTTATCTTAAAAGAACCTAAAGAAATGACTTGTGGAGGCTCCAGTGAATTGCCAGAGAGCACATCCTTTTCTAACGCAAAATACGTAGAACTTCTGCCTCAACTGTTCTTCTGTTTCAGATTGAGCTGCTCACTGGAATCACCCAGGCTGTACCGCAGACCAATTAGATAAAAATCTCTGGGGGCATGAGTAGTTTTTAAAACTCCCCCAGTTGATGAGCAGGGTCCCCCAGGAATCAAATGCTAAATTGGAGTTGGATGTACAAGCAGTTATTTGGGGTAAATGCCTGTGAAAGATAAAAGGGAAGAGGCAGAATTGGGCAAAGAAGCTCTTAGGACTGCAATGGCATCTGACACCCTTGAAAGGAAAGCAGGGAGGAGGCAGGACTGGCCAGAGAGACTCCACCTGAAAAGTGGATTTGAAAAAGGGGCATTCGACCAACAGGGAGCTCTGAGCAAAGGCTGCCTGTTAGAGGAGACCCCACTGGGCAGAAATAACCAGATCCTGGTAGCCCTGCCATGCTTAGCACCGGCTGGGGGCTGCCCAGGAAGAAGGGAGGACCATCCTGAAGGCACGGCCGCTAAAAGCTATCGCCTAACTGCAATCCTTGCAAATGAACCCCAAGTTCTTCCCCAATGTGAGATCCAAGCCCCACATACTTCCCCGTGATCTAAGTGTGTAGTGAACTCTGAGAACCAATGCTCACTCCCCGGATGGGAATACTCTGATGCCGAGCGAAACTATGTGTAACAAGGAAGCAGTATGGTCACATACCAGACACCTGCCATCCTAGAGGAAGGTAGAGCAGTACAAAATCGAAGGGAAAAGCCACCCTTGCCCTCAGAAGGTGTGTGTTCTAGTCGCAACACGGAACACTAAGTGGCCATGAGGCACTCCACGTCAGGTCACCTGAGCCTCCGTGCCTCAGCTATCAGGTGGGTTGATGGTGCCATTCTCTCCTCACAGGGCTGTTGTAGGGATTAAGTGAGTACTACATGTGAAGGCATCCTGTGGACTGCACAGTAAGGGGAATAAGAGCAAACAGAGCATCTGCTTCGTGCCAGCCACTGCTTCTGTGTATGAACTCATGTTCATTCACAAGCATGCAGCACTGGTTGCAGGGAGAGTTCTGAGGACATTGCTGGGATTGGCCTAGGGGTGGAGGATGTTCCAGAAGTTACTTCACTATACAGTACACGTCTATAGGAACCCAATGAGGATGATCCCAGTTAACTGGAACAAGCCACTCTCTTACCACCAAGCCCTGACTCTATAGGAGTCACACATCTGTGGAGACATCCAAGTAATGGTTAAAAGCATAGGCTCCAGAGCCAGCCCCTGGTTTGGCTTCCACTTCTCCTACTCCTCGCTGTGTGACCTTGAGCAATCTCTTAACCTCTCTGTGCTTCAAATGTCTCATGAGCAAAGGATGACTCAGGGTACTACCTGTGAGCACACACACAGTGATACACGTAAAGTACCTTAGTGCAGTGTCTGGCACACAGTAAGTGCTCAGTAAATATTAAATGATTACAATTTTTCCCTACAAACCAAAGAGAGGACAGTAAATGTTCATTGTAATTTATTTTTTCCTAATTAAGAAGCTACAAAGCAGTAGCGTTATTTATGTATTTGTGTGCTTCACTCTACAGGAGTGTATGGATACGTACGTGTGTATGTGTGTGTGAATGTGCATGCACATGTCCATGTCTGTGTGGATGCAGAGCAAAATATCTGGAAGGATTCAGGCCAAACTGTCAAAAGGGCTTTGTTAGGGGAGGACAGTTGGTTGGGGGAAGAAAGAAAAAGGAGACTTGTGTGTTTTATTCCATGTACTTTAGTGCTATTTTAAATTTTTATAATGAGAAAATATTCATGTATTATTTGCTTCATAATAGAAAAAAATTAAGAAGTTTATGGGCTTTATGTAAAAAGACTTGGCATTGAATCTCAGTTCCTAATTTCCTAGTTATATGACTCTGAGAAAATCAGTTAACTTCTTTAAGCCTCAGTTTTCTATTCTGGAAAATGGAAACAAAGCCATCCCCAGGGTTGTCCTGAGGATTGAGATACTCTATAAAGTGTATAAATATATCAGTGAGACACTATGTGGCTGGCACATGGATGCTCAATAAATACAAGGGTTCTCTTCTCTATATACAATGAGAAGTGTCATTACTCCAGAGAGTGGCAGTTTTCAATCACCTATATGCCCCTGAGAAATGGCCACAGCCAGGTTCTCGTCACCTTTGCTGCTCTGGGTTGCAGAGTCCAGTGCTGCCGTGGGAACGGGGCAGTGGGCAGAACCTTGGCAGCCTCCCTCCACCAGCCACACAGGCCCATTTCCTGTCTCTGCAGAGACACTCCCAGTTGGACCCATGGTCCAGTTACAATCACACGCCCTGCAGGCTTGGGCTTCAACACTCACTGATACCACGTGCCAGGCACTGTGCTGGCTGCAGATGCTGAGGGGTCCGCCCCCTGCCTGGGTGACACAGAGAGGGAAGCACAGGGGCATTGCAGCAGAGAAACAGCACCTAACTCTGGCATTCTGGGGGCCTTCCCAACTGATGGGGTGGACCCACTGATCCCCAAGGCCTCTTTCTGCTCTGAAATGCCATGGCCAATTATCTAACCTAAGCCACTTCTAAATAACCTGGTGGTTCGTTCTACAATGGAAATACGAGTGTTGTCAGAACTGCACCCAACGGTACCTCCAGGAGTGGAAAGTTTGAACCTAAATCAGGAGGATGTTAAGATAGAAAGGAAATGGTCAAGTTTCCTCCCAGCAAGGCCGGCTGCTTTGCAGCAGGACTCAGGGAGCAAAGTCACTTTCAAGCTTTTCTTGTCAAAGGAGGGTTTAGCTCATTCACTAAGTCAACACTAGGCCTGTGGGGGGTCTTTTCAACCTGGGAAGAAAACGATTACGTAGGATAAACTAACTGGTGTTCTCTTCTAAGAGGGCAGGATTCTATTGTGCTAGCAGCAGACAGAGAAAACATGAAGACAAGCTTCTGAAATGAGGCAGGCCATCCTAGGAGGTACTGAACAATTACTTGTTGATTTATCCTCAAGTGTGTTACTCTCCTTCTCCATAGGGGGAAGTAGAAATCAATGATTTAACAAGCTGGAAAAACTCAAGGAAGAAGTCCCTGGGAAATTACTTAATTGGGTGATAAACACACAATGCAATATATAGATGAGGTATGACAGAATTGTACACTTGAAACCTATATGGTTTAATAACCAACATCACCCCCAATACACTTAATAACAACTTTTTAAAATTGTATTTAGTCTTTTTCCAGTTGTGAGGACTGACTGATGCTAATCTTGATTTCAGAGTAATCTAAGAACTTTAAAAAAAAATACACCAGATGTCACAGAATCAAAAAACATCTAAGTGTCAAAACAGGGGTGGAGCATTTTGTCGCAGGTCACACAGGGAACCAGTGGCAGAGCCTGTGTCCCAAGCCTGGGTATTTACGTGTCTGTGTCACAATTGACTCCTGCTGACCCAGGGTCCACTCCTTCTCTGTGCCAGGGACCCTTTCGGCAGTCTGAGGACACCTGGGGAGGGATTCCACCTCAGAACACAGGTTTTAAATACACAAAGTCAAAATCCCCTGGTTTTCTTCTCAAAATAATGATTTTAAGTGCATTTATTAAAATACATAGACACATAAAGTAACCAAGTATACTTAAGTTATTAAAAATAATTTTAAAATTACATACAGTAATACATGTGTTTCATTTAACACATTAGATTTATTACCATAATCTCTGCATAGTGATATGTAAATGATTTTTTTCAAAATATTTGCAATGTCTGTAACATGAAAGTATCTACGATTTTTATTGGTGACAAAGTCACCAGGACTGCTCATACCACTGTAGTTTATCACCCATGTCCGTAAATAAAGGAAAGGCTAAGTTTAGATTAAATGTTAGTGGAAATAAAGCAGTAACTTTTCCCCAACTACACGTACAGACCCGGAATTCTACCTACATACCCCTGGGCGGGTGGGTGTCACTACGGGAAAGGAATGCCTGGGCAAGAGGAATGTCACAGTAAACAAACCTCTGTTTTTATTGTCGCCACGGAAAGTAACAGGTTACTAAAGAAAAGAATGACAATGATGCCCCCAGAGAAGGTGACTAATGTCCCCAATAGGAGCTGCTGTTTTTTCATGCTGGTGGCTCCTGGACACACAGCCCAGGTCATGCAACATGGACACAGGACAACACACCTCTGGGGGCCTGTCCAGGCATTCAGACTCTTTGTTGTCAGACCTCACATTTCCCTTCCTGGCATGTGGTTGTGTGTATTTGTCTCTTCTTCCACCTTTCTCCTCTTGAAAGTAAGTAAAAACACTCTCCAGAAAGTGGAACGGGGAGGGCGGTGTCTATCGCGGCATCAGTGGGAGATGCCTAACCTTCGACACCAGGCACGGCTTTGCCTTTGGAAATGTTGTAGAAGTAATACACGTTCACGTAATTATAAACAATCAACAGTACACGAGTTCATAAACTGAAAAATGAAAGGCTGCTTACCGATCTCATTCCCCATTAGTAGCCAGTTTGGTATGTACATATACATTATATATATCCTTTATAAGTAATATAAAAATCAAAATACACGTGACTATGCAGGTGACCGTTATTAGATAACTCTGCACGTCGATGTTCTAAGTAAGTTTATTTACTGTGAATACCAGCCTTTGGGTGGGCACCGGGAGAGCCACCTGTTCCAAGCTGCGCTCCGCACCGGCCCCTTGCCTCCATCCCCGCCCAGCCTGCTGCCCTTGCCCTCCTCGGTTCCTGACATTTCCCTATTTCTTTTTACAAACTTTGCTCCCCCGGCCTGCAGTGCTGTGCCTTGTGAATAAGTAGTTTAAGCGTCCAGGAAAGCAGCCCGTTTTAAAGTTTTGCACCTGCCAGGTGTCCGGGAGTCGCTCACCTACACGCAGGAGCTCCTAAAGGGCCCTCAAAAGTGCCCCGGGGTGTCCGTGGGGTCAGGTATCAAATTGAAGCGGCCCGGCCAACACGCGCCAGCGAAAATGTTTCAGGCTTCCCGGAGCTGCGCCACCGCCCCTGTCCAGCCAAAAGCCCCCAGGTCTTCTCACCCAGTTGACTCCTGCTCTCCCGGGCGAACGCGGCTTGGGCTCCCAGGCTGCGCAGAAGACCCTCTGGCCCACGAGCCTGGCCCCGGCTTCGCCCACTTGCCCCCGGAGTCAACGCACCTCCTCGCCAAAGCCCGGAGCTGCGCGCAGTCGTTGTTGTCACCGGTGTGTACGTGTACGCCCTCGCCTGGACACCCGCCGCCCGCTGCCTTTATAGGACACCTCTCTTTGTTAGCGAGGCCCGTGGGGCCCCTTCCCTCCCCAGACTCCAGCCGGCCCCAGCCCACTCCCCGTGCCTCCCCCCTCCCGTTCCCTTCCCTGGCTTCCCGGGACCAGCCGTCTCTGTGCCCTAGCAAGGGGGCAGAGGGGAAGGAGAACCCCGCTTTGCGTAAGGCTTGAGGGCAGGAGGGGTCCTGCCACCCACCTGGGCTGCAGCTAGAGGCCCTGCGTGCAGCTTACAAACCCTCTCCGACGGGGGCAAACCTCTGAAAGTGCCGGATCCTTAATTCATCACATGTCAGTTACCTAGGTCCCTGCAAGTCTCCAGCTGTACTCCGAGAACCACTTGCTTCAGAAGCAGTGGATGAGGGGACCCAGATCTGGATACCCACAATCCAGACCCACCAGATGAGGTTTTCGTGGGGGCTGGGGGTGGTGGGGGAGAAGGATCTGAAGTTGGCGTTTTTACTAAGTACCAAAAGACATAAAGACGCACAGTGACTTTCATCACTGCACTGGACACATTCCAGGATGTGTTCGTCCGTTTCCAGGGCCCAGCACAGGACGTGATTACTTCAGGGGCCTTCTGCTTCTGCACTTGCTTCTTTCCATCTGCTCCAGCATCACTCAGAGTGATCCTATAAAAACTCAAGTCAGACTCCATCACTTTCTGTCCAAAGTCTTTGGGTGTTTCCATAGTTTATTCAGAGTTAAACTCAAGTCTTTAGGTGGCTCTGGAGATGCCTTTTACCTAAACTGTCAGTTCCATCTCTCCCTGGGTCCACCCAGCCTCTGACCTCTGTTGTTTTAGAAACACATCAGGCACTGTCCTGCCTCAGGGCCTTTGCACTGTTTTCCCTGCCTGCAACACTCTTCCCCCAAGTTATCTACATAGTGTTCCCCGTCACTGCCTTTCACTCATTCCACAAATTCTTATTGAGTGCCTGCTAGGGGCAGTGGGAACACAACTTCAAACAAAACAGACACAAATTCCTGCCCTCAAGGAGCTGCCATTCTTCAGGTCTTAGCTCCAGTGTTACCTCCTCAGTGAAGGTTCTTTCTCTGACCATAACACTTGAAATTGCACCTTCACACCTACAAATACTCTTCACCACCCTGCCCTGCTTTATTCTTCTCCTTATCACGCATTATCACTTAGTGATATTTTATAATACTTATTTATCTTGCTGTCTCCTCCCCAGCCCTAGTGAATAGGGCTGGTTGATTAATGAATGCATTAGTAATGAATTTCTAGGCATCACCCGCTCTGAATGACCCAGCATAGGGTTTGACACAATCAATTCACAAATACATCACAGCTTAGTAGATAGGAACAAAGGTCTCTGGAGTTGCACACACAGATTGAAATCCCTGGTCTACCCCCTGTGTGCTCCCAGGAGAATTATGTAACTGCTCCCTACCTCAGTTTCCTCATCTCTAAAATGGGGACAATGAAGTGTGAGCAGACTTGACTGACATGTACGAGCTATTACTGCCTGGGCTCAGGCATGAGAACGTCCTGATTGTGGCTGCTCCTTTGGCCTGGAATCCATGGAGCACACCCATAGCCAACCACAACCCTCATGTAACGTGAGTGAGGAATAAATCTGGGCTGTTGTACACACCGGAGACTTTGGGGCTGTTTGTCCCTTTTCTCAAAAGAAGGGTGAATATAGTTCTTGTGACCTATACAAAGGCTGTTACAAGAATTGCAGGAAGGTGAAGAAAACTATATCTGCTTTCAAGGAGTTCACAGCCTTTGGGAAGGAAAGGACATGACAAAAGTGACCAAATACAAGACAGACGGTCCTGAGTGCTAGGGAGCACGACATTGGAATTACAGAGGCAAAGCTGACAGCTGGAGGGTCAGAGACTGCTTGTGGGAGGGACAACATTTATACTAGGCCTTGTGACAGGGCTGCCTCTGTCTGACATTTTTGGGACTCGGGACAAGGGTACAAATGCAGAATCCTGATCCATCCCTACCCCCATTTTCCCCTGCCCTCCAGTTCTATCCTGTTCTGTAAAGGGCCTTGTGTATATGACACAGACCCCCAGCCCACAGGGACCTAAGGAAGAGCACTGGGCAGGCCCTGAACATGGAATCGGGGCTATTTGAGTGGAAATTCAGAGGTCCTGAATCCCCGGAATTCGGTCTACGTTCCAGGGTCCCAGATACCCAGAGTGTGGTCCAGAACGTGGGTCATGGCAGCAGGCAGGTGCTGGAGGAGGGCCAGCATGGGGCCGTGTGAGGCACGGAACCCAAGGCTGGGAGGAAAAGGCTAGATGGGAATCTGACGTGTAGGAGCTGGGGAGAGGGCTGTCCATGGGAAGGCAACTGTGTGCCTCCAACACGGGAATAATTAGATTTACGAGTTTCAAAGCTCATTCTGGTGGCAGAGCAAAGAATGGATTGGCGGGTAGGTTGGAGACAATTGGGCGGCTCGTACATAGGCACACAAGGGGTGTTTATAACCTAATACGTGCAGTAAACATGGCTGCTTCATCCTCCTAACACCCTTCTGTGTTCCCCGAGTGCTGTGGAGGGGCGGTGCTGCCTCACGGTGCCCATGCTTTTCCACCCTGCCCCACTGCACTACAATTCTGACCGAGCGCTGGTTAGGATTAAACCAAGAACCTAGCTTCCTTCTTAGTCAAAAACCTATGAGGTAATACATTCTCTTATTGGCATAGTCTACAGCTGTAAAAAAGAATTGTGGCAACTGGGTGGTGAGATCGCATGCTAAGTGAAATAATAAGTATAAAATGGCATCTGTGTACAATTGGACCAGGACTGAGAGGCAGAGTGAGAACCACAGAGAAAGGTGCACAATGATGTTGGCACACTGGAACCAGAGTTGACATTTGTTTTCTTCTCAAAACTGTCTTACATAAGAGCGTTGGTTTTAAAAGTTCTGAAGTGGGGAAACGATTTGGATGCACCATTCCACTAGTCGTGACTGTTGGGAGTGACGGTTCCTCTCTGGTCCCTGTCTCCCAGTGTGGAGAGCTCAGGGGCTAGGTCCTGCAGGGGAAGGGGTTGAAGTAGGAATTTACATAATCCGATTATTGGGGGATTAGGTTTGGGCAGCTAAATGCCTCTGTGTGCTTGAGCTAAAACCCTTACTATTCATGGCTCTCACCGCCCCCTGGAGAGACTGCACCTGCAGGATCCTGGGGAGGGAGGGGCGGGCTGGGGAGGGAAGGGTGGGCTGGGGAGGGAAGGGCAGGTCACTCGGAGAGCTTGGGCATTGTCGGGATCTGGTTTTACTGGCTTAATTGATCTGTCTGGGTCAGCCTGTGAGCACTGGCCCCTAGTGCAGCCTGTGCAGGCACTGTCAGCTTTAGGAAAGACCAGACCTGAGGTTTTCAGAGAAGATTTCTGTCAGCCCAGAAGGTCGTGGGCCAAGGTCATTTGGCTGGAGGTCATCCAGTCTTAAACTCCCTTCCTTCCTCATTCTTAGCCCCTTCCCAATCTCCAGTTCTGCATGTCCAGGCCCTGAGTGTCTCTCCATTCACTCATCCAACCACCCATGGAGCCATCCCTTCTTCTATCCGCCCACTGTGGGTGCACCCACCACTGTATTCATCACACCAGTCAGCTGGTTCGTGATCGTTATAGAATTTGCCAGTAAATCCTTCTAGATAGGTTTTGTTTCTTCAAGTGTTCTATCTCATAAGTCAATTTTACTGCTTCAACATTTTCTGAATTATTAATCAAATGTCACAGATAGTTACTCAATGATTTAAATAAAGTCTCTATATCTGTTTTATTGCCTGTTCTTCACGTTCTGTGTTCATGACCTCTCTCTTCTTGGTTAGCTTTGCAGAAGCTTGTTCATTTTATTGTTCTTTTGAAAAGAACTACCTCTGTGCTTCATCATTTTTATGATTTTTTAATGCATTATTTTCTACTGTATCTCTATTAAATCTGCTTTCTCATTTGCTTATGTTTATTTTGTTCTCTCTCCACCTCCCATTCTTAGATTCAGTGTTTATTTTACTAAGTTTCATTCTTTCTTATTTAGTAAGAAAAGCATTTCTGACTATGACTTTTCTTCTGATGCCTTTCGTTTCCATGTGCAGTACCTTTGTTTCCATGTGTTTCCAGGATGATCTGTGTTACCATGTGCAGTATCTTTGTCCTTAGTATCTAACACCGGTTGCTCATTTAAAATTTTCTTTTAGAAGGTCTTTTTAAATTGCCTTATTGTTGTAATTTTTGGTAACCATTTACTACTAACTTCTAATTGTAGTACCACACTGTAGTCAAAGATATGCCCCATACATTTTTGCTTTAACACTTACTGAGATTTTCTCTCTTTGATAAAACATATGATCAACTTTCATAAATGTTCTGTAAATAATAGAAAAAGAGGTACATCCTCTGTTTCAAAGATAAAGTGTTTTCTATATACATCCTCTAAATCGATCCTCTATATCCTTGGGAGTTTTGGCCTATTTGATCTGCTAGCATTGTGTGAATGTGTCTCTGTGCTATTTCATGCCTGTGGCTTCCTTTTGGTTTTCCCAGCAGTGCTTGCTCTGGGTCCTTATACCTCAAATGCACTGCATTTGACACAAAAACTCATGGAAGTTTTGCTAATTTAGAGAATTGTACCCCATATCAATATAAAATGATCCCTCTTTGCCTTGTTTTTGCTATGAATTCCATTTTGTTTTATATCATTTCAAACTTGCATTTTCCAAATGAAACTGCCCACTTTTAAAAAAGTGATTAGACAGAGAGAGAGAGTGCAAATTTGTTTTTCCACTTATTTATGTATTCATTGGTTGATTTTTGTATGTGCCTTGACCAGGGACAGAACCACAACCTTGGCACAGCGGGGTGATGCTCGACCCAACTGAACGACACAGTCAGAGTGTGTCCATTCTCTTACAGCTAATTTGTAGGTGTGTGAGTGCAACTCTTGGTCATAGATTTTACCTTTCTGGAAAATTTACTTAGTAAATTTAAATTTCTTTGACTCTGTTTTTTTTTTTAAAGGAGCCCCATCTCCATGTTGAATTCTTCAAAACAAATCCATTTTCGCTTACTTGCTTGGTTTGCCTACCACACTGTTCACTAGATCCCAGTAACTGAGCTCACCACATATAAGAGCTGCTGGATAAGACATTTGTTGAATGAATGCAAGACAGCGCTGCCTCATGTCTCCAAACAGCTGCCTCCAGCCTGTCCTGCTTTCTGTCAGAGAAGTGAATGCTTCCAGGGCCCTGAGAAGGGGTTTTTAGTGATTGCTTTTTAAGGACAAGAGAAGAAATTTCTGGCTGCTGTGTGGAGGGGACTGAGAAGGGATGTGGGGATATGGCTTGACCTAGGGGGTTAGCATCGAGCACCAACTCTGGAGCGGGCACCAAACACTCGACCCCCATTATTTAGCACTTCACCCAGTTTTCTCAATACAAGAAATTATATATCTTGATTATAAAGTTATATAACAAGTTATCATCCTTGACAAAACAAAATGTCACTCCCAAACAGGTTAAATCCTAAAATGCATGCCCGAAGATGTAAGCCCGCACACTGATTCTCAGACAAACACTTTCCGCAGCCACAGGCAGAGGCTGCAAGTTTTCATGATGATAACGTCACTCCATTCCCAGGATCCAACTTAGACCAACTTAGTGATTAGTTTACCTATTTGAGACTCTTCCTGCCTCACCCTTCTTTCACTTTCCCCAAACAGAGCACCAATAAAGCAAGCAGCTGCAGGTGAAAGCAGGTGATAGGGGAAACCAGGGCGTCTGGAAGGGACATGGGCCACACCTCTACCTGAGCACTGACAGCAGTGCTGGCTTGAGTCTCCTCCCAGAAGGAAAGAGATTTAGCTGTTTCATCATCATTTTTTCTACTTCCCCAAGGCCATTCCCTAGTCACAACAGAAAACATGCTACAGTCCGCACACCACAGTCTGACGCATCCTCGTTTTGTGGGCCTGGACACACACAGATAGGAAGAATAAAGAAAAAAAATAATACTGATTTAGGAGGAAACACACCTGCTTTCCACTGTGCTCCCCTCTCCGCAGCCCCCGCCTCAGCTGCACAGAATGACTACCGTGGACAAAGGAGGAGAAACCGTATCACTCTGGAAATAAAGTTACCCTTACTTGGGAGGTTGCCACAGCTTGCTGCTTAGCTGAGTTACAAGACATCCTTCCATTTAGGAAGCAGTGAACATGGCATCTCAGGCGGGGTGCTCAAGTGGGTCCAAAAGTCAGGAGCCCTGTTTGAATAAAGGAGAAATGAGGGAGAGTGATCCGTCCAAAGTCTGAAATCAGAATTGCAAAGGTTTCCTGCGTGGTTGTTCAACACAGCTCCATGGATGCCTGTTCTTCCGTTCCCCTGTTTCTCTGCTGTCTAACCCTGTGCCTTGCCTGGGATAAGTACAGCGATGAGGATACTGGATTGTAGGTGGAGGGATTTATTAATAAAGAAGGTAACTGCTGCTTGGTCACTTTCTCAATCAAATTAGCCACTTATTTGCCCTGGCCAGGTGTTCAGTTGATTTAGAGTGTCGTCCCGTACACCAAAAGATTGTGGGTTCGATTCCTGGTCGGGGCACATCCTAGGTTGTGGGTTCGGTCCCCAGTCAGAATGTGTATGAGAAGCAACAGAGCCACGTTTCTTTCTCAAATCGATGTTTCTCACTCTCTCCGTCTCTCTCCCTCCCTTCGTGTCTCTTGAATCAATAAACATATCCTTGGGTGAGGATTAAAAAAAATTGGCCACTTATTTAGTAAGCTGCTAGAATTTATTAAAATGTCCCCTACTGAGCCGGTTTCTTATAAAATGGGAATAATAAAAACTCATTGATTTGCTGCATATGAAGTAGAATAAGATATTGAGAAATACCAAGTGGGAGTTAGTTTGCTGTAGTAGCTAAGAGAAGACCCTTGACTTGGCTGTGGAGGCGGACGGACCAGTGTTTGAATCCCTCCTCTAACACCAGCTGTCACCCTGGGCAAGTCACTTCTCCCAGTTTCAATGTTCTCAGCTGTGAATTGGAAATAGTATCAACCTTATGGGTTAATGTGAAGATTCAGTAAGTTAATGGATGTCAAGTTAGTGATTTGGAACAAATGCTTAAAAATGGTGCAAACGGGCATCTAATAAAATCATAGTTGCTCACTATTGTTTTACTTTTAGGACCAGAAGAGCTCTAACCAAAAGCTGGATGGGGGATCTGAACACATGCCTCTAATTAGCTCCCAATGGTGCTTTCATTGGCCTGGCTCCCACCTACCTCCTTCCAGTTGCTCTGGGCCCTGTACTGCTAAGAGGCATCTATGTCCTCCCACTACTGGAAGCAAACAGAACCCAGGGCTGGATGAGGGAGATGACAAAGAGGGGAAAGAAAAGCTTCTCCTGAGCATCTTGTGAGGCTCGGTCTCACAGTGAACGTCTAACCTCCAGACGCAGGGCCCCTTGGTAACAACCACACACCCACCTGCACACACATTTCCCCACCAAGACACCTGGCGCTGAGGCTGGGCAAGTATTTTCGTCCAGAGCAAATGTTGACTATTGCCGCAGAAAGCGGGGCACATAACTGCTGCTAGTGAGTGGGCTCTTCTTCCCATAGTTACCAATTAGAGGGACGCGCAGCCCTGGGTGTGCCCAGCTGCTGGCGCTATCAACACCGGGCTGGCTTGGCCTGGACTCTGTGGGCCTGGAGCTGTGAGTGCTTCTATTTCCAGCCAAAAAACCCAAGGGCAATTGGAAACGGGGGCGGGCAGAGGGCAGAACCAGAACCAGGTACTAGAGAAAAGAAAGGGGTGGGGTGCAACTCCCCTTTTCCTCTTTATTCTCTGGTGTTTGTTTAAGGACATAACTCACCAGTGGGCCCCCTAGACAAGGATTTAGATGCTCTGTGGGCACCAGATAAGAGTGCAGCCTTCTTGCAGGAAGTAAATTCATTGAATGCTCCCCATAAAGTCAATACTGTCAGGCTTATCAGCTGCCCTCATTCCTCACTCAGCCCCAAGGGACCAGACTTGAAATAAAGGCCACAGCTCCAGGGTCTGCGGAGTGGAGGTGCAGGACTGGGCTGGGGGGGTGCTCTGCTGCCCCCACCCCACCCCCGCCTGGCTGAATTTCTGGCAGGTGGGGGAAATCTGCCTAGTCTGAGCTGCCCAGAGCCCTCGGCTTTCCAGACTGACAAATCCCAAACCAAACACACACACATTCCCCACCCAACCCAGGGGATAAGGGAGGGTCTCCCTTACCCCTCAATACCAGCAGATGTTTTCAGGCTTCACTGCGGCTTCTTAGAAAAATTACTGGACGTTACCTCAAATCTCCCCAATAAAAAACCTACAGGGGAGCCCTTGATTTCCCACCACTGTTCTCATCTCACTTTTCATAGCACACACACTTCCGCACTACCCGAGAGCACAGCTTTTCTAGCTGGTGGAGATCTGGTTTCTTTGAAAACTGTCTGAAATAAGCAAGTTGCCCGCTGGGGTTTCAGGCCTGATTCTGAGACTCACACTGTAGCTGAAGCGGACTGTACAAACAAGACGCAGCCTCGCATCCGCTGCCCCTCCGATCCGGAAGGCAGGGCAGGCTGGCCCAGGCCCCAGCAGCCAGCGGCCCCTGTTTGCGCTCTGTGACCCAGGCAGCAGAATCTAGCTGGGTGGAAATGGGGAAGAGTGGAAACAAGCTGGATTTAGCCTGGCCTGATTAGTAGCCTAGAGTAACCTGGGAAGCCAGTGGAGTGCCACGCCTTCTCACGCCTTCACGGTGAGGCAGTTGTTAGCAGGAGTTGCACTAGTACGACTAGAACAGGGACACCAGAGTCTGAAGAGGTGAACAGTCAGCAGGGAAATGAGGACCAGCTGAGACCCAGAATTTAACATCTCTGCTGAGCCCATCTCCTTTCCTGGCTGCTGCTCTCCCCAGGTCCCACCGCTAAGTCCCCACGTGGAGAGTCCGTCCTGCCCTGGTTTCTCACTGAGGCAGCACGCGTAGAAATGGCTCCAGCCTCCTCCCCACATCACTCACACTGCCTCCATCGGGGTGACCACACCTAACATTGGCCACTCTGTGCCCAGTCCCTACCCTTTTCCAGAAATTGCCTTCATGCCTTTTGCAGCGCCCGGGACCTCACTACCAACTCTCCTGCCCCAGTTCATCTCACCAAACTCTTGTCTTGGCCCTCGATGCCTGCTCTAATTCCCTGGAACCCTCTGGATAAGGCCCTACTCTGGTTCCCTCACACTTCCTCTCTGTGGCTGTCAGCATTGCTCTTGAACTCCACTTTACAGACCGACACCAAGTGTCCCTCAGCCTCGAATACTTCTTGCCCCTGGACTCCCTATGTCTGTGCCTGGCACTGACTGGGAATTCCTAGCAGTGACCTTACCTGAGCCACCTAGGGTCTAATAGGCCCACCTGGCTAAGCCTCTGTCCTGGGTCCCTGCAGCTTTAGGGATCTTGGATCTGTCTCAGTGAATCTAAGTTCTCCCAAATTCCTGCTCTGGCCTTGAAGGGGCTTCATGAACCAGTGACTGAACCCTGGCCCTTAGCACACTGCGTGTGAGCAGTCATCGAGCCAGAAGTGCTCACTGAGCCTGCTGTGCTCATATCCAAACCTCAGAGCAGGATATTCAGTGCCTGCACAATCTGCTCCTTGCCCGCTTTTCTAATTGTGTTTTAAAAATACTATAGCCAGACGGTCTTACTCACTGTCCCATAAACGCCATTCTGGAACTTTATTGACTCTTTTTATTCAGAAAGAGTTTCTTCCCTTTCCTCATTTATTCAAATTTTCTGTTCATTAAGTCTTAAGATCCAGTTGTCCCTACCCCCACCCTGCTTCCTGGAGTTTTTTTCAGCCTCAGATGCTCAGGCTGCCGTCTAGAAAGTCTGGGACCTTTGGTTCACTTACCTAAGCCTGGTCTTCGAGACTCAGTTCTGCAAAGTGTTATGTTTTAATCCCACGTCTAGCTCCCTGAAGGACAGTCGGTCCTTGCACTGGTGCCCTGTGGGCAGGGTCACTCCTGATCACCAGTCCTCAAGGCAGGGCTCTGAAGTACCTAATCTCACAGAAAAATTACTACTTAGGATTATCCAGAAATACCAGTTCATAGGATTTATACCAGAGGCAGAAATACACACGAGATAATATTAACAATAGCTATCATGTATCAAGCATCTACTATCCACCATGCGTGTACCTGCCTGATACTGTAGATTTTCTACAATTCCTATAATAAGCCTTAAAGGTAGATATTAATTTAGACCCCATTCATTGAAAAAAATTGGAACTCAGAAGTTAAATAAATAGCCCAAGATCACAAAACTAGGAAGTCGCAGCCCCTGGACTTGAGTCTACATTTCTGCAAATCCAAAACCCTTGCCGGTCCATCAAACCCACTGCACTAACACACTACCTACTGCACCATGCTATTTAATTTAAACTAATTCAAATTATAGTAAACAGTACCTCAGTTACGCCCGCCACATTTCAAGGGCTCCATAATCACATGTGGCTAACGGCTGCCACACTGGACAGGCCAGACAGAGGTCACTTCCCGCATCATGGACCCTTGAATTGTACAGCATTTCCATAGGTATTCTCTTCTCCCACTAAGACATGGGGGGAGAATAGCTCCTAGAAAACTATGATTGGCTTGATATGAGGAGAAGAGAGTAGTATCCTAAAAGCAAAGCCGTTTCCTTTGAGTCACCCTTTGGTCCTTCTGCACAGCAGGACCAGGCTGGGTCAGGGATCACACCGTTTAGTCTCCAAAACGAACTCATACACACCCCAGCCACGACACTGCCCTTCTTCTATGACCCCTGAAAGACATTTGGTGGTAATACATTTCCAGGGAATTAGTCCCCCAGCTACCTTGCCCACAATATTCACTCAAAAATATTTTCCACATTATTGAGACTAGAGAAATATAGTTTGAATTTTAAAGTTTTAGATGAAAAAATGTGGTGATGAATATGAAATTAAAAGTTACGGAGATCTAAGAACGATGATACCAGCTGCTGAAGGGCTTTTGCTGATAAATTTAATTGGGGAAAAGTCATCCACAAAGAACACAAAAGAATATTAGTTGAGTAAATAAAGCTTAAAGAGGGTTATTAAATTTATAGAGCAAATCAATGAAGTATTGAAGGAGAGAAAGGAGACAAATAAAACACAAAAACTAAAAATCTGTTTTCCAAAAATTGAGACAAGATTATGCTTTTTGATTTTTATGATGGCATTACATATTATAAACAGTTTATATCATATCATATATCATATACATTACATACATATATATTAAATACATATATTAAATATATATTATATATACATATATTATTTATATATATAAAAACAGAGTTTATATGTTATAAACCCTGGCTGGTGTGGCTCAGTGGATTCAATGCTGACCTGTGAACTAAAAGGTCGCCGGTTTGATTCCAGTCAGGGCACATGCTTGGATTGTGGGCCAGGTCCCCAGTAGGGGGCGCACAAGAGGCAACTGGTCAATGTATCTCTTGCATATTGATGTTTCTCCCCCTCTCTTTCTCCCTTCCTTCCCCTCTCTCTAAAAATCAATAAATAAAGTGTTAAAAAACAGCTGGGAAACTATTTAAGGGCACTGCCTAATAAAACTGTAGTACAAGCAACGGTGGCTAGTACACATTCAAAAAGAAAAGCATACAGGAAACAACTACAGTACATGGTGCGATGATTATTTAAAAAGCTAGTCATTCTGAAAGATGTGCAGTGTTACCTCACGGTGGTTGTGATATGCCAAAAACCACAGCTGCGACGGGGCGAAGTGAGGCACAGGCTGAACGACCTGGGAGCTCTGGCTACGTGGTCACTCCTTATGCCACTGGCAGCATAGAAAATGGTAACTTCTCCCTTCCAGTTTCATTCAGATTAATTGACATATAACATCGTGTGAGTTTAAGGTGTACAACATAAATTTGGTATCCGTATATATTATGAAATGATCACACAATAAGTTAATATCCATAGTTACATTTTTTCTTGTGATGAGAACTTTTAAGATTTACTCTCTTAGCAACTTTCAAATATACAATACAGTATTATTAATTGTAGTCACCACACTGTACATTACATCCTAGAACTTACTTATACCTGGACGTTTGTACCTTTTGATCTTTAATCAGTTCCCCTATCCCCTACCACCTGCTTCTGGCAACCACCAATCTCTCCTCAGTTTCTGAGTTTGATTTTCTTATATTCCACCTATAATTAAGATCTTACAGTATTTGTCTTTCTCTGACTTATTTCCCTTAACATAATGCTGTCAAGGTCCATCCATGTTGTTGCAAATGGCAGGATTTTCCTCTTTCTCATGGCTGAATAATATTCCATTCTATACATATACCAATCTTATCCGTTCATCCACTGATAGACACTTAGGTGATTTCCATGCCTTGGTTATTGTAAATGAAGCTGCAATGAACATAGGGTGTTTACATATCTTTGGGACAGTGATTTCGTTTTCTTCAGCCGTATATCCATAAGTGGGCTTGCTGAATCGTGTGGTTGCTCTATTTTTAATTTTTTGAGGAATCCCCATACTGTTTTCTATAGTGCTGTACCAATTCATATTCCCACAGTGTAAAAGGGTTTCCTTTCCTTCACATCCTCAGCAGCAATTGTTATTTCTTGTCTTTCCAATAATAGCCATTTAACAGGTGTGAGATATTTCATTGAGGTATTGATTTGCATTTTCCTGATGTTGACCACCTTTCCATGTATGTCTTGGCCATTTGAATACCTTCTTCGCAAAAAATGTCTACTCAGTTCCTCTGTTCATTTTTTTAAAAAAAGATTGTATTTGTTTATTTTTAAAGAGAGGGGAAGGGAAGGAGAAAGAGAGGGAGAAAAACATCAGTGTGTGGTTGCTTCTTGTGCACCCCTTACTAGGAACCTTGCCCCCAACCCAGGCATGTGTCCTGACTGGGAATCAAATGGGCGATTGTTTGGTTCACAGACTGGTGCTCAACCCACTGAGCCACACCATCCAGGGTCCTGTGCTTTTAATTGGAAAAAAAATAAAAAAATAATATATATATACACACACACACACACACACTCATATTTTGCTATTGAGTTGTATGAGGTCCTTATATATTTTGGATATTAGCCCCTTATCAGATACATGGTTTGCAAATATTTCTTCCCAGTCTATAGGTTGCCTTTAATTTTTGTTGCTTCCTTTGTTGTGCAGAAGCAGCCTTTTAGTCGGATGTAGTCCCACTTTATTTTTGCTTTTCTTGTCTGTGCTTTTGGTGTCATATCCAAAATATCTCTGCCAAGACCAATGTCTAGAGGCTTCGCCCCTATGTTTTCTTCTAGGAGTGTTATGATTTTAAGGTCTCATATTTAAGTTTTTAATCAATTTTTAGTTAATTTTGGTGGGTGGTGTAAGTACAGTTTTAGTTTCATTCGTTTGTAATGAAATCTTAAATTTTCCCAGCTCCATTTATTGAAGAGACTGACTTTCTCTATTGAGTATTCTTGGGTCCCTTGTCAAATATTTGTTCACCATATATGGATGGGCTTATTTCTAGGCCCTCAGTTCTCTTCCATTGGTCTGTGTGTCTGTCTTTTGTCTGTTTGTTTGTTTGTTTGTCTGCCAGTACCAAAGTCTCGACCACTGTAGCATACAGGAAGTGCGATGCTTCCTACTTTGATCTTCCTCAGGATTGCTTTAGCTACTGCTTCTGACTATTTGGTCAATGACATTGAGTATCTTTTGAATGTGTTTGTTTGCCATCTGTATATCCTCTCCAGTGAAATGACCTTTCTTGTATTTTGCTTATTGCCAACTCGATTTTTAAAGAACTGTGGAGTATTGAGGTTCTTCACCGAGTCTAGATCAGAGTCTTTCGTCAGATGTGCACTGGCAAACTTTTCTTCAGTCTGTAGCTTGTCTCTTCCTGCTCTTCACGCAGGCTTCTGCAGAGAAGTTTTTAACTTCGATGAAGTTCGATTTGTCAAATTTTCCTTTTATGGATTGTGCTTTTGGTGTCAAGTATAATAAAGGACTTTTTGCTTAGCCTTAGGTCATGAAGATTTTCTCCTAATCTTTTATCCTGAAAGTCTCATTTTACATTTAAGTATGTGATTCATTTTGAATGCATTTTTGTGTAAAATAGTTGAGGGTCTTTTTTTAGGGCCGGGAGTGGGAGGGCTATGGATCCCCAATTGCTCTGACACCATTTGTTGAAAAGGCTATCCTTCCTCCATTGAAGTGCTTTTGCAATTAGAAAAAAATCAGTTGAGCATATTTGTGTCCATTTCCGGGTTCTTTAAATCTGCTCCATTGATCTAACTCTCTATGCCTTCATCAATGCCATGCTGTCTTGATCACTGTATTAATTTGCTAGGATTGTCTAACAAAGTATTACAGACTGGGTGGCTCAAAACAGAAATGTACTTTTCACAGCTGTGAAGGCTACAAGCCCAAGGTCAAGGTGTTGGCAGGGTTGGTTTCTTCTGAGGGCCCCTGTCCTTGACTTATAGATGGCTATCTTTTCCCTAAGTCTTCACATGGTCTTCCCTCTATGCTTATGTGTACCCAAATCTCTTCTTACAGGGACACCAGCATCTTGGATTAGCCCCCTACCCCCATATGACCTCTTTTTACCTTAATTACCTCTTTAAAGACCCTATGTTCAAATACAGTCACATTCTGAGGTACTGAGGATTGGGATATCAATATAAGAATTTGGAGGCGGGGGGCAAAGTGCAGCCTGTAACAAGTACTGTAGGCATATATAGTAAGTCTTAATATTGGGTAAAGTGATTCTTCTCACTTGTAGTTTAAGAGGTTGATCTCAAGTTTTAATTTAAAAAATGTTTTTTCAATCAACAGTTAACTAGAATTAGCAGATCAGCCACTTCATTTTAAGTCAGAAGACAGGGTTTAAGATCTGTGTTACCTCTAAATTGCAGCTTTTTTGTATGCAAATCAAAGGATAACAACACCTACCTTATAAGGTCAGGTAACACATGTTGAAATGTAAGGACAAACTTAAGTTTTCCAATTTCAAATCTTTTTGCTACTTTACTTTTGTCAAGATTGCTTCAGTGATTCTGGACTTTCCACATATGTTTTGCAATAAGCTTCCCTATGCCCACTAAAAATCTTGCTGAAATTTTGACAGGAATTGCAGTAAACCTATAGAAGTGACATCTTTACAATGTTGTTTTCCAGTCCATGAATATAGTATGTATCTCCATTTATTCAGGTCTTCTTTGATTTCTTTCATCAGCATTTTCCTATACAGATACTGTATCTGTTTTAAGTTTATGCCTAAGTACTTCATTTTCTTTGGAATGGCCCTAAGTTTCTGCACTTTTAACTTCAGTTTTCACAAGTCACTGTTACTATATAGGTATGCAATAGATTTTTTGGTGTTGATCTTGATTGTGTGTGTGTGTATCTACATGCTAAACTCATTTATATGCTTCAGATTTTTCTTTTGTTTTTATTTTTGGTTTGTTTTTGTTTTTATTTATAATAGATTTCTTGGTATTATCTATTACTAATATAGACAATCATATCATCTGAAAATAAAGAGTTTTATCTCTTTCCTTCCAATTTGTATGCCTTTTATTTTTCTTGACTTATTGCAGTGGCAAGAACATCCAGGATTGTATTGAGTAAGAGCAGTGAAAACAGACCTCTTTGCCTTGTTACCAATCTTAGGGGGAAAACAGTCAGTCTCTCACATTTGTTAATATGGTGACTATATTGACTTAAAAAATTTTATAAAAGGTTTTCTTCATTTATTTTTACAGAAAGGAGGGAGAAAGAGAGAGAGAGAAACATTCATGTGTGAGAGACATATCAACTGGTTGTACATATCAACTGTATCCAGAGACCTGGCCTGCAGCCCAGCCATATGCCCTGACTGGGAATCAAATCAGTGACTTCTCGGTTCACAGGCCTGCATTTGGTCCACTGAGCCACACCAGCCAGGAATGATTATGTTGATTTTTGAATGCTCAACCAGGTCATATATATCTGTAAGAAATCCCACTTGGTCATGGTGTGTAAATATTTTTTTAGACATCGTTGGGTTCAGACAAACTAGGACTTTTTGCTTCATACCCTGTGTTGTTTCCTCTCTACCACAGCTACTCTTCACAATTCTGACTTTAGTTCAAATCCTATAAAAGCCCTTTATAGTTCTTTCTTCCTGAAATGTCATGGTTCCTCACGGTGGTGTTCTCTCTTGCAGCAACAAGCTAACAAACCTAAGTTTCTTTGACTAAAACAGGTGTCTTCCTGATGGTCTTTGGCTGGAAGGTGTTACTACTGAGAACTCTTGCATTCCTAGACCTGAATTGTAGAAATGCTGCATTGTTGGCAAGATTATTAGTTTACCAGATTGCTTGTATATGTTAGTGGCTGTTATTTCTACTGTCAACTTCAGAAATAAGCACAGAATATCTCAAGAGATTAGAAAATTTTTATTCACCATCACAAACTGGATTATATATTACAAATTCTGATCAAAGTAATTACATTAAATGTATTTTCAGTAGTACCACAAATTATCTGTACCTGAAGATAAAATCAAATAGTAAACTGGTAAGCATACACTAAAATTTACTCAAGTTTAAAATATCACTTTGTTCAGAAAATCCACATACATGTTTTTCTGGTTATGAAGTGGAAGGGATTATAGCTACATATGATTTTCATTTAACGAACACATGAAATATTCCCCGTGCTCTGAATCAATCATCAGAAGGCTACAAAATCTTGTAACATTTTTTCACATGGTGCATGAAACAGCATAATTGTTTTGCAGAATAAAATACAGTACTTATGATTCTCCTAATGCTCCCTCTCAATGTCAGTGAGAGCTACTGCTACGTAGATGGCTGCTTGGCTGTAATGTGTTCCTGCACGATCTCTGCATTGGGTTGGACTAGGGGATAGCAAGGTGGGGGCGGGGGTGCATTCTGAGCTAGTTCTGAGAATACAGAAGCAGAGAATTAGAAAAATTTATACTTGCCTTCATTTCACTGGTTCTGTACAAAAGCTATTATTACCACTGAATTGGTCTGGTTGACTTATGCACTATGATTAGAATCTCTGATTCGAAGCAGGTTACAATAGCATCACATGCTCTGTTGATTCTTGCCTAGTTGAGACAGAAGCACAAATGTGGAGAAAGAAGGTGGAAATGAGTTCTTTCAATTATCTTTTATTTTACTGATGTCATTCATCAGGATAGACAATTAAATGAAACTAAGTATTCTAAATGCTTTCCCTTTCCAAATCACGACTTATGTCTGATTTTGGCTGGGTAGAGATTTACTAACAAGGAGGTGAGGGTTTACCTGTAGGGAAAGGTACATACTGAAAAACATAAAAGTCCAGAGCAGAGCAGGCACTAAATCTGGGGAGGCACAGACAGCAAAATGCTTGGAACCAAAGAACTAGGTAGCTTATGGCACAGTACCAAAAGACCCTAGGAAACAAAAGCTTGACCAATAATGAAAATAAATACAAGTTCTTCTTAGAGAGGGAGGCAAGTTGGGAAAGTCTCTGAATTCATAAACCATAAAGGACAAGCCAATTTGTCTGTGGCAAGACAAGCCAATATCTTGACACAATGAAAATTTTTTTCCTAAGCAAATTCAGTCATGCAAGCTTCTGAATAAGAATGGTGTTCTGACCCACAGTTGCCTTTACCCCTTTAAAGAATAATTAGAAAAGGAGTTGGAGGTAGAAAATGAAACATTTCTCGAGTACTTAATCCTAGGCCTGATGCTAAGCATTTTGTATTTCATTTAATCCTTAGGAAAACCCCTCAGAAGTACACACAGTGTCCCCAATTCTCTCATGAGAAAACTAAGACTGAGAGGTCCCTACCACAGACCCCACACGATGAAGCTGGGGTTGAAACTCAGGCCTCATTTAAAAGTTTGCTGTCTTTTTATGCCAACACACTGCCTTCCCTTAGCGGGACGTTAGAGGTGACCTAGCCCAGGTCTTAACGACGGGGGAAGAGAAGGGGGGAAAGAAACAGCTGCAGGAAATGTCTCCAGAGAAGCTCATCTGGAGGGTCAGAAGCTAGGGGTTTCCATGCTTCGAAGCTGTTTCAAATGATGATTGCTTGTCAGAAGGTGGGGGTGGGGTACTTTCTCTGAGTGGGTTTTGGGAGGAAATTCTCCCTGGGATTTGTAATATTGAGGATAGCAGAACTGTTCATTCTCCAGAAGGTGAAAATGGGGGTGGACCTGGAAGCATCCGGAGCCTTATGCTTATGATATTGGGGGAGGTTTTAGGCTGGAGCGTGGGAACTCATTCAAGTACATTTCCCAGATGCTGCTCTGGTCCCCATCTATACACCTCTGCTTTCCTATGTAACACCTCGCTGTCCACGCCACCTATAGTCCTGTCAGACCAGAAACAATGGTTTGGGGTCACAAAGCAAAAAAGAAGTGAGCACAATCTGTTTTCAACTACTTGTTTCCCTAGGAAAATACCAATGACGAGGAAGAGGAGAGACTTCAGAAATGGGCGCTTAGTAGACTGGGGCTGACGGCTTCCTGAGAAGTAGAGAGGCAGCAACGGGAAGCACCTTGAGCGTGAGAACAGGTACTCCTGGGTGCCGAGCCAAGGCTGATGAGCCCAGATGTGAGCTAGTTCCCTGTTGGAAGCTACGGCATGTTTCAGATAAACGTACAAAGACAATCTATGAACTTTGGATAAGAAAGAAACACTCCTCCTTGACCTCTTTGTCACCTTGGGCTCTCCACCTAACAGGAAGGTGCTAAGGGGGGAAGGGCGGAAACACCCTGAAGTGTAATCCAGCCGAGGCGCTGGATGGCTTCACTGTCAAGCATCTCGAGCAGGTTCCAGAGGCGGTGCTGTGACACAATGAAACAGGCTCGGGGCTGGAGGTCATGGCCCTCGTGGGTTTTAGCCTCAGTTGTTTCTTGCTCAAATCACTCATTTCTGGGTTTATTACTCAGCTACAAAATAAGGGGGCGAGAATGAACGGGGCAGTGAAGTCCCCTCAACTTTTAAGATTCAAGAACAAGGTGATTGTCACGAGCATGTTAATAGTTTGGGGCACTGTGGCAGGCATTCTGCCATGTGCTGGTCACAGTTCAGGCTCTGTAGCTGGGGAATCAAGGGAACCTGCTATCCTACTACCCAGCTTCAAAGGGACACTCCATTTTGGAAACCAGTTTCATTCCAGGGGTCAGATGGCAGTAGCTGTGGCAGAGGCGAGAAGGACAAGTGCTCCCTACTTGGACAAGGTTGTCACCTGGTTGTTAAGGGGGTGGCTGCCTGGTGAGTAAGGGACAGGTCGTCCAATCTTAATGCAAGAGGTTTTCTCTTAATAAGCCAGGAAAACTGGACCTAAAAATGGTCGGACAAGGAGAATTACTGTTAGAATACTCACATGAGAAAAGTGACCTGATGAGGTGCTGGTGGTAAATCCACCTGACCCAAGGTCTCTGGACACTCAGCGGAGTTGAGCCATTAAGCAGCACAGGACGAAGTAAGGCTGCGTCTGTGTCAGAGGCAAGCCTGGCCCTCAAGAGTCTGGGGAAAGGCTTTCATTCCCCAGTTAGGGCAGGACCCAAGAGCCGAGGCCTGTGAAACCCGAAGGCAGTCAAGAAAGGTGTTCCAACGGCCAGTGGTCTATTCAGGGGAGGATTGGAACCTCTGTCAATGCGGCAGGACATGTCAGATCCTGAATATTTCAAGACTTCGGACTCCAGAGACAGATAAAAGAGAAGTAACCTAGACAGGGGTAGGTGAGATTCCCTAGTGAACAGGGGGAGCCCCAATTTAAAACAGGCAGAAATGTAGAGTGTGTACACTTGGAGATGCTGAGTACAAGCAAAGGGTCCTCACTAAGCATGGTGGAGTCTGTCTAGGAACAGTTCTTTTATTACCTGATACATTTTTGCAGCCATGAAAAATAAAACTAGGTTATAAAATTGAGGATTTGGGTATGATTTCTATGGGCTGATTTTCTAACAAAGAGAAAGCTGATTACAATGGCCAGTCATTTGGGGACAAATTTACTGGTAACCCATAGAGGTCCCTAAAATCCTAATTATGTTATTTATGAAAAGGCCCAATGATTATAACATTGAAAGTTCATACTAAGAGAGGAAAGTCATTGGTTATTTATCATTTATTAAAACAGTTCTCACTGTGCCCTGACTGGCTTAGTGGGTTAGGCACTGTCCTGCAAACAGGAAGGTCACTGGTTCCTTTCCCAGTCAGGGCACATGCCTGGGTTGCAGGGTAGATCCCCAGTTGGGGGCCCTCCATAGGCAATTAATCGATGTTTCTCTTGCACATCAATGATTCTCTCCCTCTCTTACTCCCTCCCTTCCCCCCTCTTTAAAATAAAATCTTTTTTAAAAAGTTTCATTGTTTTTAAAATTTGGAGAGGGGTGCTTGTAGGTTACCTTCCCCAACTGTGTTTTAAGAAAACTGGGTAAGCCCATCCCCTCAGACATTCCGGTTTCCTCTTCTGACACTCCTAGTATTCTCTATTCTTACATTTATTTATTTATTTATTGCCAGGAAAATCTGACTTTTATTTCAGATTACTATGAAGGAAGAGGGCAGAGAAGAATCTGCCAGTCTGGTTCAGAACGTAGTCCTAAGCAGCCTAAGCTTTCTTTCCTGGACCAAAAGGGAAAAAGCAAGCGCAGGTGTTTACTGTGCCTACACATGCCGTTACTCCTCACGTGGAATACATAACTAAAGTGACTCATGAAGAGACGGGGAAGACAGAGCCATCCCGGCCTACTCAGGGCTGTATTCTGTGGAGGAAAAGGAAGTGAGGATTTCAGAGTAGGAGGTAAACTAGGGGAGTCTGAGTTCTTGTCCCATTGATACTCAACAGACAAAACCACTAAAACTGATACAAACACCACAAACACTGTGATCTGGGGTGGGGAAGAGTTACAAGGTTTTCCATTTATCTTCATTTTGGAGACCTGATATAGTTTTAGAAGAGAGAGGGAACAGGCAGGCTTACATACCATTTAATTGAAGAGTAGATGGACTCTAAATCAGAAAAGACTGAATGTCCACGAATAGCTCAGATTTCTACCTAACAGATGGCTGAGAATGAAATAAGGAAAGCAAGTTTTGTGCAGTGACAACCCTTTTGAAATCACGTCTGGTAGCATGGTCTCACTTGAATGATTTGTCAACAAGTGCTATCAGAAGTCAGTGAAAATATCCTCACAATGGCTAGAAATTTAAGCATTACACAAACATAAGCTCTCCTTACACTTCACATATGAAAATAGAAAGTGTATGAAAATGTGGGTATCTCTGACAAGGCTAGACATAAGCTCTCACTCTCTTATAGGATGCTGCCCTGTGCTGTAAGTCAATTCCCCGGCAGGATGCTTACACCACGAACCCGCCAGCATCTTTTCTTGATGCCACCTGAAGTCTGATCGCTTGAATGTTAACTCATATGCCACAACCTGAAAAGGACTCTAACATACAAGCTTAAACGCAGAGACCAGGAATGGCTTATTCTTTTTAAATAGTGTATCCTTCCTTAACCTCTTGAGGTGAGCCCATCTTCCAGTCCAAACATCATCTAACATTTTGAAAGCACTTAGAGAACACGTCATATTCTATGATCTCTTTAAAGAGTAAGCATGTTTCCCTCAAAGGAAAATTGGGGTGCTTACTTACCAAAGGGAGGGAGAAACAGAGGCAGGCCTGTGTCTCACTCGTCTCTGCTCTCCGTGGTAACCTAGCACTGTACCTGGCCCATGGAGACTCCTTAATCAATGTTAAATGAGAGGAGTACATCAGTTGGCTTAGGAGTTAGACCTCTTTCTGTGTCTTCAAACTTGTCATTTTTCTTTGGCTCCTACTTACATTTGACAAATAGACATATATCTTTTTAAACACTTAGCCACCTGTTTTTCAGGCGGGGGGATTCCAGCGTTCGGCCTACTGTCTCAGTACAACTGGATGACCTCATCCCACTCGGAGATAGGCCAGACTCCATTGGGCTGCACGTTGGAGGGAGAGCGCTTCCAGTCCCACGTCTTCACGGGAATCTTCCAGGTCTTACCATAGTTGGCTTCAATGTATTCGACGGTTTCACAGGGCACCCGGACCTTCATGTCTACAAACTCGGTCCAGCACAGTGCAAACTTGGGAAACAGGTATCTGGCAAAACAGAGCAACGTGGAGAGGGGTTAGACTTCCACCCTGGACGTGTTTGCTGAGGAGCCCAGCTGGTAGTGACCTCTTGGCTGAAGGACAGTCCTCTCCCACTAAGCAGCTTTGGGGAGATATATAGTGGACACTTTATTGTTTCTGGCTGTCCAGCATGCCTTTCCTCTTCTAATGTTAACAGCATCCCAATTTCCCTCCCCCATTCCCAGTGCTGTACTCAGGAGCGCTGAGCCTGGCCCTAGGTTCCCCTGGTGGGTCAAAAAGACCCAGGCTTAACCGGTAAATTACAGCCCTCTATTCTATGCCGGTGTTTCCTGGAAAATGTTTCTTCTCTTCATAACATGGGAAGAACTTTCGGGAATGAAAGTCAGCTTTGGAATTTCTGTTGGAACGGTTGGAGAAAGAGACGTTCTTTTTGCTGAGGTTTCTAGGCTGGGAGGGTAGAAGCTGAGCACAGCTGGTGGCCGCTTTTGCTCTCAGTCAAAGCAAAAGGCTGCCAAAAGATGGAAGAAAATGACAGAGTTCAGAAAACCCTGGGACAGGGCTTGGATATGGCTGCGGCCATTCCTTAACCAGTCCCAGTGAACCAATCCTTATACATAATATTCCATTTATAAATATCCACATATAAATATATAATACTTGCAATTCTTTTTTTAAAAGGTTTTTAAAATTTATTTTCAGAGAGGGGGGAAGGAAGTGAGAAAGAGAGGGAGAGAAACACTGATATTTGAGAGAAACAGCAATTGTTGCCTCTTGCTTGCCCCCAACTGGGGACCGGCCTGCAACCCAGGCATGTGCCCTGGAAGAACTGAACCGGCCACCTTTCGGTTCGCGGGCCAGTGCTCAATCCCCTGAGCCACACCAGCCAGGGCGAATACTTGCAATTCTTAGTACAAGACAGGAAGCACGTGTACCAGTGAGAAAGGAAACAACACCCTTCTAGACAGCCAGAACATCTGAATCAATCCTGGCAATATGACATTCTCCAGTAGGAGCACCACAAATGCTGGTACCTTCGTGATGGGTCATGTTAATTCCTGTGTCCCAGAAAGCTTTTGATAACTTCTCAGCTTAGACAGCTGAAGAAATCCCTAGGGTCTGCCAGAGTATTTCTCAAACTTCGTTCCTAGCTCATAGTGTAGTGAGAATTCCATACCACAACTCACGAGCACGGTAGGCAGGACCCAGTGACTTGGCTTTTTGAGTAAAGCTCCACACTCCATCCCCTCCTCAAATGCAGAAATACACTTCCAATGCTTGCGTGCACTGTTCCGATAACTCAAAGGACAGCTGTAACCAACCTTCTTCCTGCTCTGCCTTTTATTTTACCACCTGCCCTTTTAACATCTGTGTTCTTAGCCCCAAGCTTTCTTTTTTTCCTCTTAATAGTTTACATATCATTAAATCCCCATCAAATTTAAGCTACTACTAAACACTAAAATAAACAACACACGTATAAGGTGACTCTTCTTTCACAGCCTGGACTTCCCGAGGCTATACAGCTAGCAGGACTCCAGGAGGCAGTCTCGGTGCCCATCCCTCACAGGGACCCCCCTGCAGCCTCTGACTTCCAACAGCCTTCCATTTCAAATGCTAACGGACACCTCCAGGGCAGCCCGCGGAGTATCAGTTAAAATGAACTTCCTTCTATCTATAGCAGAACTATCTTAATTAGTAGTCTCAGAAACTAAACCGAACCATGTATCTTGATGGTACTTCGGACAGAATTTTATATATTACAAAGGGAAGTGAAAACTATCAGCTTTGTTACATTTAAATTTTTATTATAGCCTTATATTGTGTTGCTGTTTTCTGAAAAAATGTTCCCCCTCTTCACAACATGGGAAGAACTTTCAGTCATGAGATTCGTAGTGGCAATTGCAGGTCACAAAAATCTGAAATATCAGAGGATTAAAGAAAAAAAAAGGAACAGGGAAAAAAAGCCAGATGTCAAAATGTAATCATATTGTAGAAGTGAGATCGAACTGGGGTGTTCTCCAAGGAAAGGTCAGTTCTCACATATTCTGCTTTCAAATATCATGTTTTATCGCCACATGAGTATAAATGAAATATACATGAAAACGAGAGGCTGACCAAATTCTAAAGAAAGCAACAAGTCCCTTCTACCCAAACCAATGGGTGCTGGTGGTTAACAGACAACCCCAGCTGGCTCCTTTGAAAAGACGGCCACAGCAAATCTCAGAGCCGAGGAGGAAATAAGACACGGCACAGCTCTACCATCTGTGGGTCCTCCGCTTACTCCGCACACCCGTGCTCACAGAACTGCCTGCTTTGCCAGCAGACACAGCCACCCATCACCAGCCTCCACCCGCCCTGATCTCATGTGGGTTGGCAGGTGTCCACCCGCCCCAACCTATCAGGTTGACACACTGAGGCTGAAATGAGGCAAAAATCATGGTCTACCTAGTAACATAGGGCTGGAAACTTCTCTCTTAAATATTAGCCTCCACAGTTTTAGCAAAAAGCTGAAAGGAAAATCATAGATCCAAGAGAGACAGGGTGAATGAGAATACCACAGGTTTTACGAAAGCAATGTTTCGAATCATAAAAGGTTTATGAACAAAAGCAAAACATTTAAAATACAAAACAATGTTAAAATAACTCAAAGGCAGTTTAACTCAAATGTTAATTTTGTTCCTTGATAGAAACATCCCTAAACTTTTTCTTTTCACAAAGTAATTTTTAATCCATTCAGCCAAAAGAAAATTCCAACTTCCTAGGAGAAAAGATAAACAAACCATAAAGTATAAAAACTAATGGTAAAATGGGATTGTGGAGGGGGCGGGATTAGTGACACAGAACAGCGCATGCCATGTTCTCTGTCCAGGTTACCAGTAAACAATGGCTAATAATACACCATGGGTCTAAAATGTAACCTTGGCTTTCAAAGCTCTGACAGGATCCAAAATGTGAACAGACTTAAATTCAGACAAAGCAACCAACCCTAAATCAGAATAAAATTCAAGAGGTCTTATCACACGCACACACATAAAAATCCTTCCACTCATTTTCTATTTCATACAATTTTTACTTTGTTACTTTCGCATAGAACAGTAGTTAGAATTAATGGTGAGTTGGAATAGATTTTTTTCCCTCACAGACATCCCTCAAATCTGGGAAAACTACTTAGTGGTGGTTGGATAAAGTAATTTCATCAGCTATGTAAAACCTATAAACATAATTGCTAAATGAAAAACACTTCTTTATTATTATTAGTTAGCCAGGCTAAGTGAGTTAGACATCAATTACAACTGGATCTGACCTTTTAAACAAGTTTGCAGAGCCATTTTATTAAACGAGAATGTAAAACAACACAAATAGTTTATCCACCTTACCAATTTGTCTCTTCTTTTAACTTCTAATTTCTTTTCCTTGTGTTATACCAGTGCCTTAAACCCTCTGGCTTAATAGAAGAAGAGCATGCATTCTTCTGTTCTTTTCTAACTTTAATAGAGAAGTGTCTAAAGTTTTATTATTAAATATGATCGCTCACTCTAAGTTTTTGGTACATTCCGTTTATCAGCTTAAAGGAATTCTAGATCCCCTTTATTCCAAGTCTACTAAAATAACCCTCTTTCATTTTAATTAGGAAACTTATCAAAAGTTTTAAGTGTCATCTACTATTAAACTCTGCTATGCAATCTCTATAGGACAGAGCAAGTGGTTATCTGTACCACACGAGAAGGAAGAAAAAGTTTTGCTATCGATGAGTAGACAACACTTAAAGCTTGTATGGACAGTTACAACGTGACACGTGAACACACGCTCAAAATGACTATATCAACTATCTATTTAAGGTATGCACAAAACTTTTAAGGCCAGAGGGCAAACCAAAGCCTTAGGCCATTTTAATTTCTACTGCATAAATTCAAAAAAAACTAGATCTATAGCTCATCCACACCCAGCTTAACTCCAGCTGTGCTCGCTTTGTCTCACACAAATTTTATAGGATTTCTCTTTGGGTATAATAATAATAATAATAATAAAAGGAGATTAAATCATGATTTAAGAGTTCACACTAAATACATCAGTGTTCTCTCATTTTGATCTAAGATCGCCCAATCTGTCCCACGAGATTATCAGTTTATCACAGCAGTTCGGTCTGGCTTGACCAATTCACGGCTCTGGTCCCAGATATCTGTTTCCACTTGTGACACTGGGCTCTTTTCTCTTAGCGTAGGTTTTCTGAGTCATAAAATATTTTTGTTTCCTTTTACCCTTTAAGTCACCTTTTTGAGGTGTAATTCCCATGTAATGAATGCACCCATTTTACATCCTGACGAGTGCACATACCTACGTGACCCCTACAATAATCCAGCGACAGCACTTACTGATTATTGCCCCCTTGCCTCCGAAAGCTCCCCGCGCTCTTTGGCAGTCATGAGGTCAACCCACCCTGGCCCTGGCAGGCACTGGTCTTTTCACATTCCTGTTTTTTTTATCTGTTCCACAATTTCAAATAAATACAGTTACTAGTATGTACTCTTCTTATCTGACTTCTGCCCCATTAGCAAAATGTTTTGGAGATTCATCCCTGTTAGTGCATCTATCAGTAGTTCACTCCTCTCTTGCCGGGCAGTATCCCACTGCCTGAACACACCATAATTGTCTGCCTGGTCACCAGAAGATAGATGTTTCCATTGTCTTGGCCACTATGAATTGGACTGCTACATTTGTGTACGAGTCTTATCGTGAAAATGTTTTTATGTCACAAAATACTACCTTATAGAATATCTTATAGAATTACACTAAAAGACAAAATATACGACAGTCTTAATATAATTTACTTCCCATAAATAAAAGATCTGTTTATTCATTGAGGTAATTTTTTTAAAAAACAAAGTTTGCTATGTAAATAACTGCCACTTCTATATACTGTATAAATACACATTACCACATAACATTCAAAATTTTCCCCCAAATAACTCAATTTTGCACCCTCTACGCACTAAAGGTTTGGAGGTATAATTAAGGAGACCTAAGATATAATCTTTATTTTTCTTCCTCAGAGACATAGTCTTTATGTTGTAAAATACAAGGCATAAACAGAGTAGAAAATGTGAGATCATTTTTAGAAAAGCCAATGTTTTAAATACACACATTTGCTCAAATTTGCCTTTTTAACTTCACAGCTGTAAGTACTACAAAGACAAATGTGTTTTTTAAAAGCTAAAACTATGGAAGTAGAGTATCTATGGAGCTGAGAGAACCTACGAGTGGGGGTTCAACAACTAACTCTAGTCTTTAACCTCTGGTGAAGCAGAGTGCACGAATACAACTGGGGTGATTTAACTTTATGGCTTTGATTCCCCAGAAGCTATTGACCAGGTGTCACCCCACTGCTGAACCAAGCACGCAGACCGCACTCAGGAGGCCCGACTTTAGTTCCAAGCAGGGCTCGGTGCTCACCTCGGCCTGACAGACTGACCAGGCCTGATTCTCACCATATATAACTCTGATAGGGCAGGCTCATCGGCAAAAGTACCCAAATAAAGCATGAGAGTGCTAAAGAGGAAAAACAAATTTTGGAAATTTGGAGGAAGGGGAGATTATTTCCAGTTAGAGGCACTGAGGAGCTGCTTCAAAACGGAGCCGACTCAGCACTCCTGAATGGAAAGAATTGGAACTTCTGATGATGCATAACAATCTGGTACTACTTACCGACATGCTTAAGCTGTTGGACTAAAACCAAGTTTCAAAAGGCCAGGTGTCTAAATGCAATGTGGTGTTTGGCATTAGATGTTAGAACAAAGGACATCAGTGGGGAAACTGGTGAAACACAGATCGAGTCTGGAGTTTGGTGGCCTGCGGCGCACCAGTGTCGGTAACTGGTTTTGACAAACGTGCCACAGTGACAGCGTGTTACCCAGGGGGAGCGGGTAGCTGGCGCACAGAAACCCTCTGCAGTGTCTTTGTAACTTTTCTGTAAATGTGAAATTATCGCAGAATTAAAAGTTTATTGAAAATATAGGAGGAAAAAAGGTAGGCAGAATAAAGCATGCGGACAAGGAAGACTATGGAGGTCTGCTAAGAGTCTTAAGGAGCCAAAGGAAAAACAAGACACTGAGAAATAAAATGCTACACTTTCACTGGTATGAGAATATTGCCTACACACTCCTCTATTTCTCAGATGACACAATCAAACAGGAATTTTGCTTTTGGAAATCTATTAAAGGAAATAATCCCACATAAAGTATTTGCTTATTGTACAAAGACACATATAGAATTTTTAATAATAAAATATGGGAACAGTCTAAATAGAAAAATAGTTAAGTAAATGTATTATTAGGCCTTTCTCCATATTCCCCCTGTCTACCTAACAAACTTCTCTATTTTTAAGCCACACTGGCTTGCCTTGCTTCTAGATGAAGCTGATTTGGTATTTCAACCATACCTGCACATACAGTCATGAGCTGCTTAAAGGGGATGCGTTCTGAGAAATGTGTCATTAGGTGATTTCGTCACTCTGCGAACGTCATAGACAAACCTAGAGGGCCTAACCCACTCTCCACCGAGGTCACATGGTACAGCCTATTGTTCACAGGCCACCAGCCCATACAGCATGTTACTATGCACGACAACAGGGCGTCCAACCAAGCACAAGAGAAAAGGATGCAACCAAGAGATGCGGTAAACGCGTGATGAATGAGGCCGCTGCCAGCATCACACTGTTCCACGGCAAAATTACTTTTTATAAGTAGAAAGACTCTAAAGTAACAATAAAAGTATAGCATAGTAAATACACAGACCAGCTAACAGTCACTTATATTGCTATCTAATACTATGTGCCATGTATGATTGTACGTGCTGTACTTTGACACGCCTGGCAGCACAGCAGGCTCGTTCACACCAGCATCACCACAAGCACGTGGGCAATGGGTCGCAATGCAATGCTAAGGTGGCTACAAGCCGCTACACAATGGGAGTTTTCATGCCCATTAGTCACGTGGCACCCCTGTCCTGTGGTCTGTAGTTGACCGCGATGTTGTCACGCAGCGTCTGCCCGCACTTCGATTCCTGCACTGCTGATACCGTGCTTTACTATTTGTCTCATGCTTAGATTAGGAGATCCTTTGGAGAAGAAACTAAATCACACTCACATCAGAATCTTTAGCACATAGCACTTAATAAATTTTACAGAAATTAAATATTAAATTACATTGGAGCCACACTTCGATGGGAGTCTAGTCGTCCACACAGAGGAAAAGATCCAAATTTTCTTAAGATATATATTATAAGCAAAAACTGCAAATATCAGAAGCCATAAGGAGCCCACTACAAGTCCAGGGGGCAGTAGCTCTCCAACTAGAGGACACTGAGGTGGCTGTGTTGCCCTGACAATGCCAATAAACACACGTGCCATTGTCAGGGAGGGAGCACGGTAAGTCCTCACTTAATGTCACCGACAGGCTCTGCAACTTCAAGCTAAATGACATAAAATGTGAAAACAGTTTCACCGTAGGCTCATTGACATAAATAAGCGTTCTGTTGCTACGGCATCTCATCAGCATCACACTGACATGACGTGGAACGAAATGAATGTCTTTGAGGGCCCCCTCGCTAACAGCGTGGCGCAGATCACGGTGACACTACCACTGCACAGTGATAAGAATGTGAGCTCTGAAGTGACGGGTCCTCAGTCTGAGTCTTAGCTCTGCTGTACTTTCCTCATCCACAAAATAAAGGTGACAGGGATAAAATCTCCCGTATAAACTTGTTGAGAGGGTGAAGCGAGATGATGCACAAAAAGCTCGGCATAGTGCTTAGCATACAGTGAATACTTGGTAAGAGTTCATTTTCATTATTCCCATGAGGATTGCGCCTCAAACTTCTGGCCTCTGCTTACATCAGTGGATTCAGAGGGGAAGGAAAGAAATAGAAAAATGTGGGCAGCATTTGTAGGAACTGCGAACTTGTGGAATAAAAACTTCGTATCTCAAGAGGCATAATTATTACTTCATTGCTTTTATTCCTGGTGTGGGACTCTGGAGAACAAAAATAAATATTTAAAAAAATCTAGACAATATTGAAGAGTAGAATTTAGATTTTAGGTAAAAGAATGAATTCAGGTAAAGGAGTGATGGACTAAAAGCTAAGGATGGAATAAATATTAGACCTGGAAAGAAAATGCTTGCCCAGAGAATAACTAACCCAAGTTATCACTGCGTTGGAGCAACGCAGTAGTAGTACTAGTGGTTATAATAGTAATAGTAAGTAGTAAGGATAGTAGTAGCAGCAGCTAACACTATATAGTGCTTATCAGCCATGTATTGCTCTACATGCATTACATGCATTTAGAGTTAATCTATTAACTCTTAGAAGAAAGTAGTTTTGCCTAAGAGTCCGACAGGTCTGGAGTTAAACCTTGGCCATGCTATTACGGCAAGATGACCCTGAGTGAGTTACTTAACTTCTCCGACCTTCAGTTTCCTCATATTTAACTAGGAGTGAGAACACATAACCCATAGGGGTAATGTGAAGATGATTTGCGATTATGAAGTACCTGTCACAGTACCTAATATCTAGCTGATACTGTGGTATCTATATCTTTATTGGTGTTATTAATACTATAATTATTTTTAAATCTTAGGACCAAAAACATAGTCTAAAGGCAAAGAGTAAAATTTCTTTTTTTCATCCTCACCTGGAGACACTCTTTCATTGCTTTTTAGAGAGAGAAGAAGGGAGACAGAAAGGGAGAGAGGGAATCATCAGTGCAAGAGAGAAGCATGGATTGGTTGCCTCCTGTGTGTGCCCGGACCCATCGAACCCACAGCCCCTGAGTTATGTATGGGACGGCGCTCCAACCAAATAAGCCACACAAGTCAGAGCAAGAGTAAAGTTTTGAAAGCAGGACCTTTTTCATTCCTTCCTGAGCTCCTCTCCAACTTTTTAAAAAATGGTAAGCATTCTATGATATTAAGCTTTTCTCAGAATTTACCATGGAGGAATAAAAAGTAAAATATTATAAAAACAAAAAAGACCCTTAGACTAGCTCTAAAGGCTTTTGCTCCCCTCTAGAAAATACTACAGTTCTTTAAAGCAAATAGTGCCGAAAAGAATGAAAATGGCATATGGCTGGGGGAATCTTCCAGAGAAACTACTCTACGCAGCCATCCCGTTCTTTTCTCTGCCTTTTAAGGTCACGGTAACATGATAGAAAATCTGGGACTCACACCATCTGTCCAGACAGTTCCATCACTGCTCATTTCTCTTGTTAAATAATCAGAACACTTCCCACTTCCCAAACACTGCTTCCATAAAGAGCAGTTAAAGCAGAATGAAAGCAGCTTTTTATTCAGAAATGTAGTGGTTAGAAACGAACAGTTCTTTTGAGGTTTGTGGGTTTCAGATGTCAGTGGGAAGAAATTCAAGCCTTAAAAGAAAATTTAAGAATAACAGGATTATGATACTGGCTCTAAGAATCATCTTTCTTAGAAAAAGGTGACATTCTCATGAATGTCAAAAAAGCTCATTCTCATGAGTTCTCTAAGAATAGATTTGACAGTTTAATATTGAGATACTTATATAGGTTCCTAATCTCTAAATTTCTCATAAGACTAAGAGGGATAGTTGTCTTTAGCACTACTTTTACTAGTATTAATAAAAGCAGTTAATAATTACTTAGAACTCAGTACATGCTTAATTCTATTCAAAACCCTTTTTGTACATTAACTCAATCTTAAAATCTGCTCGATGGCAATTTCTATTACTATTCCCATTTCACACTTGAGGAACCTTACCACACAGAAGTTAAATAACTCACCAAGGTAATACAGCTAGTAAAACATAGAGCTGGGATTCAAAAACAAGCAGACTGGCCCCATGTCTTTCATTTCTATGCTATACTTTCTTACAGCTTTTTTTTTAACGAGAGAGTTAAAAATTTTTTTTTAAATGTTTATTAATTTTAGAGAGAGGAAGGAAGAGAGAGAGAGAGAAACACTGACTGGCTGCCTCCCATACGTGCCTCAAGCAGGGATCAAACCCACAACCTAGGTATGTGCCCTGACTGGGAATCAAACCCGCAACCTTTTGGGGTACAGGATGACGCTCCAACCAATCGGGCCACTAGGCCAGGGCTGATTTATTGATTTTTAGACAGAGAAAGAGGGAGGGAGAGAGAAAGAGAGAAAGAAAGAGAGAGAAACATTGATGTGAGAGATAAATTGATCGTTTGCCTCCTGTACATGCCCCAGCTGGGGAATGAACCTGCAACCTTTGGTTTATGGGACTATGCTCCAACCAACTGAGCTACACTGGCCAGGAGTCTTACAGCTTTTTAAAAATGACTCTAAATTATACATCAAATTTGGCATCTTTATCGTATTTGAATAAACAAACCGTGGGACTTACTGCCCCCCATGTACCTAGTCACAATGAGAGTGTCAATTACATATTCATTAACTTATAATCAGAACTTACCCAGCATGAAAGTGTGTTGTCAAACAGGAAAATACTTTTTTATATTAAAGAAAACATTTCAGGAATAAGCTCAGGGGTCAATGTCACCTTGAGGATACTTTATAACTTTGGGGAAAAGGTTCGTATTACTCTCAAACCTCCAGAACAAGTTTAACTTTACATGAAGACTCCCTGCCTTCAAATAAAGATTCAGCGGTTCCAGTAGGATATGTCACCGGACGCAGGAGAAACCAGGCCCAGTGAGGATTTCCTCGTCTGTGTTACAGAACATTCCCTGCTGTGCCCAATGGCTCAAGTACTCAACGATCGAAGCACCAATCTCAGCTACTTGGTGAGGCACATTTATGCCCCTGGTCACTATCTACCCTAATAATGACAGTAATGATATTAACCACATTAGTAATCATAGTAATAATATAAAATAACAACAACAATGATAACCACCATCTACTTAATAAGTGCTAAGAACGATGCTAAGTGCCTTAGATTGTCAAGTATAGTAGAGAGGTGGCAGGAAGCAGAGGTTAAAATGATGAATTCTAGAGACAGGCTGCTAGCTGACTCCTTCACTTATTTGCTATGTGATCTTGAACAAACTACACAAAGTCTCAGTGCCTGACAGAATGTCTACCTCTTAGGGTTGTTATGAGGATTAGATGTGTTAGTACATGCAAAATGTTCGTAAGGTGCCTGACACCCAGTAGTACTACCCAAGGTTAACAGCTGAGGAGATTAACACCTAGCAAAGCTTAAGGTCACACATGAGTTAGGTGCAGGTGCAGTTTCCGAGGTCAGCCCGACTCCAAAGCCCCTGCTCTTCGGGTTCTCATTCCCATTCATTCTCTCTCAGAACTGAGAATGGGCCAACTGCATCATAAAGGACAGCACAGTTACTCCAACACTATTTTTTGTCTTTTCTCATCCAGGAGATTTACTACGGCAGCATTAAAAAAATGTTTAAAATGCCAATCTAACATACTGCATTCCTTCAGTTCTCAAACAACACCACCAATTTTTCCATCTGTGAATCATGTGTCTTACGATTATAATTGGCAGTTTTTCCTTGCTTAGTAGCACATAAAATAATGGTGCATCTTACAGTGGATATCATCTTACATTTGACTAAATATGGTAGCTGTTAAACCCAATGGTAGCCTTTAAGGATTAGTCCTCAGTCTATGTTAAAGGCACATATCAGAGACTGCCCAGCAATCATGGCCTCTGCCCCACTCAATCCCAATTTCATCACTTAAACTTCGTTTCATCAAGACTATCTCCTTACTGACCCCTAACCCATTCCTACCCAATCATCAAGCTCCTACAGCTCTAACAGCCAATCAGTGTTTTGGCTCAGGCTCTGATCTTGGTCTCCAGTTCCTTGTTTTGGTTTAATCTTTCTGATGACTCAAGGGCTTCTAATCTTAATGTCCCTTTGGATTGACACTTCCTCCTGGCAGGCTCTGCTGATAGGTAGTTCTCACCTGCAAACATACCTGGGCTGTAAGGTAAGCTGAGAAAGTATTAGCTGATAATGGGGCCTTGCCAGAGTCTTTTTCTTTTTCACTAACTTCCGAAGTTATTTCTATTGCCCCTTTTATAAGTACTTATCTGATTCATACTTAAATTTTTTTCCTGTCTTGGCCTGAGTGCCTCCATTCCACATATGGTCAGTCTCTTCATAGAAGAAAAAAATGTCAAGTTTCACATCATCTTTTCCCTGGAAAGATAGCTCCAAGCTGTCTTCTACCTAGAGGGAAGAAGAACACCTTCACAGACTGAAACAAAGGAAATATACATTTTTAATTAAAAAAATTTAACAAGATTTTATTTACTTATTTATTTTTAGAGAGTGGGGAAGGAAAGGAGAAAAAGAGGGAGAGAAACATCGTTGTGTGGTTGTCTCTTATGCATCCCCTACTGGGGACCCAGCCTGCAACCCAGGCACATGCCCTGACTGGGAATTGAACCAGCAACCCTTTGGTTCGCAGGCCAGCACTCAATGCACTGAGCCATACCAGCCAGGACAGAAATATACATTTTTTAAAGAAAGGTAATGTTTTATATACAGTATTGCTTTTAAGGTACATGTTTTCAAGTAGGAGCACCTCTGAAATGGGGATGCATCAGTAGCATGCCATCATTTGATTTCTTTCTTAAATGCATATAAAATAATGCTGCTTCTTAGAATTGATGACAGTTCAGGATAATGACTTAACAGTGGTTAAATTATCACTCTACAGAACATCCTGTTCCTGAGCCCCCTTCTGACTAAAGAAAGAAAAGAACCAAAGACAAATTACTCCCTTTAGTAATCAAGTACAACCTCAGGAAAGAAGTTTTTCATTACAATCAATATATAACTACTTACGTAAATGTTGTATTATAGAAACCCATATATAGCCCGTGGACCATTACAATATATACATGAAAAAATAAAGTTAAAGGAACAAGGAATTCTGAGAGTATTTTCCTAAAGAAACTTATCCTGCAAATATTTATGTTCCCATTGGACTTGGTGCATCTGTCTGTTACAGAATCAATCATTTACTTATTTATGCAGTTTTTTCCTTCCAATTAGATACAGAAGTCCTTAAAGGTAAGGACTATAACTTATTCACCTTTATGTCCCTGGTGCAAAGCACAGCGCTGGTGATGTTTGCTTAATGACTGAAGTTCTAGTGCTTTGACTTTGACCTCAGGAAAATATTTTATTAATTTTTAAAAGTGAACTGGAACATTTATAATGAGGAAAATAATTTTCCAGTGACTAACCATACTTCTACTTGATTTCCAGGACAAAACCACTCTGAGAACAAGAAAATTAATAGGAAGTTGATTGCAAGGGATCAGAGGCTTAGGGCATCGGAATCAAATTGTGTAAAAGGAGATTTCATCTAAGCCATGATGACTTATTCCTAGTTGACCTCAGAAAAAACTGCTATGACCTAGGACAGATGAAATAAACAAGAAATTCAAGTACTCTTTGAAATAAGCCTGTATTTCTAACCCTTAGCAATCAATGAAATGTTTTTTGTTGATAATGCTACGCTGCCCAAGTGAACATAAAACTAAATGAATCGTGAGAAATAATATAACTTCAGGTAGGGTAAATGGGATTCTTACTTACTATATTAATGTACATTATGTATTATACTAATTTTATGTTATGTTATTGCCTAATGTAATGGGAGTAAATTCATCTACAAGAGCCCAAGGTCTTTCTCTCTATCATTGTTAATAGACAGCCAGATTTTGTAGTTTTTTTTAAAATAGTGCAGAGGTCACAAGTGCTAGCAAGCTTCTGCCTAATTCATCCAGGTGGATACCAAGTGATACAATGATGCATGCAACGTTCTTAATCATTTCTGAGTTGTTTGATACAAACTTTACTTTTGAGACATGTTACTTATGAAATAAAATAGATTATTATTACTGACCTTCCCAAATTTGTGTTTGAGTGGAAGTCCTGCATCCTGAAATGCTGAAATAATATTAGATTTGTAATCTTGTATAAAAATTCCTATGTCAACATCTTTACTATAAGAAATAATACTGCACTGTCGATACCATCCTAAAATAAAAAGAAAAAAAAATAAGAAAACTTCTTCAAAAACTTAAGTTTGGAAAAAAAATTAGTCATTGTTATAATGAATGATCTTTGTAACAGTGGATTTTATTTCATAGGAGTAGAGTTAGAGTGCTTTACTAAAATTATATTTTAAAAATTAAATCCCAAACTCAGTCTGTAGTTACAGGACCCATCTGACAAAAAACCAATCCTTCCTCCCTTCCTCCCTCTTCCTCCCTCCCTCCCTCCCTTCCTTCCTCCTTCCCTCCCTCCCTCTCTCCCTTCCTTCTTTCCTTCTTTCCTTCCTTCCTTCCTTCCTTCCTCCCTCCCTCCCACCCTTCTTTCCTTTTACTGGACTTAGTGCTAAGCATCCTCAAAAATTTTTGTAATGTGTTTTAATTTCTGAATAAAATGTTAGCTTTATGATGTTAAGTGGGCCATCCATTTAAGAAAATTAGACTTTTGGTTAAGATGGAAGCATAGGTAAATAGGTAAACATGGCTCACCTCCTTGCACAACCACAGCAAAATTACAGCTACACTACAGAACAAATATCACTCAGAACGGTCAAAAAATCGAGCTGTATGGAAGTCCAACAACTAAGGAATTAAAGAAACCACATTCATCCAAACAGATAGGAGGGATAAAGGGGAAGAAATGCGGATACAGGGATACATGGAATGGGCTGGTCCCAAACCCACCTGTGGTGGATACAAAACAAAGGGATATCTCAGGAGCGAGGGGTCCCAGCTCCACACCAGACCACGTAGCCCTGGGTTCCAGGACCTGGAAGATAATCCCCATAACTTCTGGCTGTCAAAACCAGTGGGAGTTGGGTTGGCAGAAGAAACTGTGGGATTCTCAGGTGTCTCCTCTGGGAAGGCCCTGCACAGGGACGTACTCAGACTCACTCCCTCTGGCTTCCAGCACCAGGGCAGCACCTTTAAGGGCACTGGTGGCATATGGGGAGGAACTGAAGTGTCTGGCATCAGGGCGAGAGCTGGGGGACAGCTCCCAAACAGAACTGCAGACTGTGGGCCTGGTACCTTTTCGGAGCCCTCCCTGACACAAAGCCACAATTCGTGGCACCATATCTGAGTCTCCATCAACCTGGCTCACATGCTAAGCCCTGCCATGATGATTACCTAAAGGCCTGCCCCATTCAACTTATGGGCCCACCCAAACTGGTAACTTTTCCACATGAAGGGCTGGGCCAGGCACAGGCTTCAGACCTTCCTAAATCCTCTCAAACAAGGAACAGCTGAGCCCAGCCCCTGTTACCTCTTCCCCAGTGGACCCAGGCCTGGCACTAGCAGCAGCCATCTGCAGACTGCTTTATAGCTTATGCCAAGGGGCCCCCGAAAGAACACAGGTGGAGGCTGACCTTGGCCTGCACCATCTGGGAAACCCTAGCGCCTGCACACCCAGCAGACAGTTACAGATCACATCAGACAGCACCCAACCATCTTTACAAGCCAGGCAGGGTGGTGGTTGTGGGCCAGGGGTCACAGCCAGTCCTACCAGCTGTCTCAGCTGGGTAAATCCCTCCCATTGACCCGCTGACAGCAATCAAGACTCATCTGCAAGAGGAGGGCGTACTCGGCCCACAAGGAGGGCGCACCTCAAGTACCCAGCTTGGGGGATAGGGGCGGCTGTGCCACTGGACCCTACAGAACACTTACTACATTAGTCCATGCTACCAAGACATGGAGTCAAAGCAGCTCTACCTAATACATAGAAACAAACATAGGGAGGCTGCCAGAATGAGGAGAGAAAGAATATGGCCCAAATAAAAGAACAGAACAAAACTCCAGAAAAAGAACTGGAGTTTTAAACAAAATGGAGATAAGCAATCTATCAGATGCAGAGTTCAAAACACTGGTTATAAGGATGCTCAAGGAACTCAGTGGGTACTTCAAAAGCATAAAAATGATTCAATCAGGAATGAAGGAGACACTAATTGAAATAAAGAACAATTTACAGGGAATCAAGAGTGGAGTGGATGAAGCTGAGAATCAAATCAATGATTTGGAACATAAAGAGGAAAAAGATATCCAATCAGTACAGCAAGAAGAAAAAAGAATAAAAAAGATTGAGCATAGCGTAAGGAGCCTCTGCGACAACATCAAGTGTTCCAACTATTGCATCAGATGGGTGCCAGAAGGAGAAGAGAGAAAGAGCAAGAAATTGAAAACCTATTTGAAAAAAATAATAAAAGACTTTCCTAATTTGATGAAGGAGATACACATACAAGTCCAGGAAGCACAGAGTCCCAAATGAGATGGATGCAGAGAGGACCACACCAAGACACATCATAATTCAAATGCCAAAGGTTAAAGGTAAAGAGAGAATCTTAAAAGCAGCAAGAGAAAAGCAGAGTTACCTACAAAGCAGTTCGCATAAGACTGTCAGCTGATTTCTCAAACGAAACTTTGCAGGCTAGAAGGGATTGGCAAGAAGTATTCAAAATGATGAAAAGCAAGGACCTACAACTTAGATTACTCTATCCAGTAAAGCTATCATATAGAATCAAAGGGCAGATAAAATGCTTCCAAGATAATGTAAAGTTAAAAAAATTCATCATCACCAAACCATTATTATATGAAATATTAGAGACTTATTTAAGAAAAAGAAAAGGATCAAAACTATGAACATTAAAATGGCAACAAATACATAACTATCAACAATTGAATCTAAAAACAAACTAAGAAAACAAGAACAGAAACAGAACATAGATATAGAGATCACTGGGATGGTAGCCAGTGGGGAAGAGAGGCGGGTGTGGGGGAATGGGGAAAAGGTGAAGGGATTGAGAAGTACAAACTGGTAGTCACAGAACTGGCAGGGGGATGTTAAGACCAAGCATAGGAAATGGAGTAGCCAAAGAACTTACATGCATGACCTGTGGACATGAACAAAGGGGGGGATTGCCTAAGGGAGTTGGGGGTGCTGGGTGGATGGGGGCAAAGGGAGAAAAATTGGGACAACTGAAATAACCTAGTCAAAAATAAAATGAAACTAAGAAATTTAAATTACTTTTGAGAATGTTTAATCAGACACCTTTAAGGATGAAGCCTGCTTTTAAGATATGCTAAAAATATATAATTTAGTCATTTTGCTTAAACAATATCCCTTTCCTGAGTAATAATTTGTAGAACTTAATTGCTCTGAATAGCTCATGTCTGATGGATTGTGCAAAAAAGAAGAGAGGTATTACCCTCAATTTTCAGCACACTGTCAAAACATATTTCTAGTTATTTACTATGCATTTACTTCTCAATCAGGTGCTATAGTACTAATGTAAAAAAATTATACCTTAATATTGCTAAGGGCTCCTTGGTCTCCCCTATTATCCTTTGAAGACTTCCATCCAAATTATTTAAAAACTAAATAAATGTCTACAGTTACCTTTATAGGTATTGCTATCAAGCAATACTGTTTGGAATTCTAAACTTTCATTTTATTTTAACATGAATCTTTAGAAGCCTAGGATGGGGGTGTTTTACCTATAGTTTGAGAAAAATCTACAATCCACATCTGTAAAAGAATCATAAACCATTAAAAATGGAAGGCTGTTGCCCTGGCCGGTGTGGCTCAGCTGGTTGGAGCATCATCCCCTGGACCAAAAGGTCTCAAGTTCTATTCCCAGTCAAGGCACACACCCATGTTGTGGGTTCGATCCCCCGTCAGGGAGTGTAGAAGAAGGCAACCAATCAATGTTTCTCTCTTTCTCTTCATCTCTATCTAAAAACAATAAAAAAATATCCCTGGATGAGGATAAAAAACAGAATGGAAGGCTCTTAAATGCCATCTAATCCAACCCCCTCATTTTATAAATGTCCTTAAATGAAAAAAGCCAGGGGGTTAAAAATTTAAAACAAAACATGACAAATGATTAAGAAAAAAAATTTTTTTTAAAAGGTGGGGTCAGTGATGACCTCCAGGTTTCTTTTTTTTTTTTTAAAGATTTTATTTATTTATCTTCAGAGGGGAAGGGAAGGAGAGAGGGAGAGAAATATCAATGTATGGTTGCTTCTTGTGCATTCCCTGCTGGGAACTGGCCTGCAACCCAGGCATGTGCCCTGACTGGGAATCGAACCGTGATCTCTTGGTTCACAGGCCCGCGCTTAATCCACTAAGCTACACCA
>CM052540.1:21109631-21185062 GCA_028533065.1 Trachops cirrhosus
AATTAAGAAATATTTCTGATGACATAGTCATAACACAAATGAAACATTTTGCTTCAAAAAGTTACACCTTAAAGTATATATCACAAGTGTGTGTGAGAGGCACCATATTTTGCCATGTACCATACGCTTCTGTGAATAATGCATACCCACATTTTTGGCCCAAATTTTCAGAATAAAACCTTTAATTTTAATTTTAATTTTAATTCAATTATTTATTGATTGATTTATGTTTAGATACTTTTTTTTTATATTATAAAAGAATTTTAGCATCTATCTTTGAACACATTATGGTATAAGAAATTTTATGTAACAAATAATGATGAAACACAAGAACAGATACAAAGTATTTCAGGTGTTACCTATATATAATGCTCATCCTTATTTTTCTCTCAAAAATTTGGGCAAAAAAAGTATGCACTATACACAGCAAAATACAGTACTCTTTTTCTCTCTCTCTCTTTTTTTTTTTGGCTTATGCCAGCTGTATGCTCCTCGTCAAGAAGAACCATGTGAATTTTCCAGAGTCTAACAGGATAACCAAATATCCCAGTTTATAACTATTGTTCAACATAAGTATTAATGGGTCTCCTTTTCACTCTCAAAAGTCTCTGGAATTAGAAATAAATTATATGCTACTCCTATAAAAGCCAGAGAATTAATTTTTAGATAAATACAGTTATAATCAAGAAAGAACCCAGCTATAACCAACTGCAGTTATAAATAAGAGTGAATGAAAATAACATTTAAGATTCTAAAATACTAGAAATTCCAAAGAACTTTGGTCCAATGCATGATGGAAACAGATCCAGAAATCTTTCTCAGACTCTAACAGCAACTTGCCTACAGACCGTAGAAACTACAGTTCCCCATCTCTGAGCGGAGAGAACATGGTAAGGCAGTGATGTCCAATCAGCGCACTATCGAGGACCCTACGGCCCTCCCTTCGATCTTCCTCCCAGTGCAAACTTCTGGTGCAAGCAAGTTGTTTGTATCATGTGTAAGTAAAGGAGTTGAAGAGTTTGTTAAGCATGTAACAATAATTTGGGATGGAAATAATAAAATGCTAATCAGAATCCAATGTAGTCCACATGTGCTAATGTACATTTTATACACGAGTTATAATTTTTGGTAAACACTAGTATGGCCTTCCTAACTCACTTCTATGTTTCTGAAATTAATTTCTTTAAAGAAATCAATAAATTCTTGCTCCACGCACTACATTTATTCTATCTATACATATGACACTTAAATAATCACTGACATTTTGTCATCTCAAGCAGTCATCCCTGGAGCCAAAGAGGACAAAATGTCACGAAGACAAATGTAAAGCAACAAGGATGTTACCTAGGCAAGTTCCGCTGCTCAGCCAGAACCGTACTCCCAGTTTCTTTAACGTTTTGGCTGCGAGTTGCAGCAATTCCTTCGCACTCTTCCGAAAGGCCATAGCTTCCACAGTGCTGTCTTCAAGGTACTGCTGCAGGTATGACGAAGAGTCAGCCATTACAGCCATTTCTACATGCCTAGAATCGTTTCTGTGACATCTGAGCTAAATGTGAGAATTAGTCCCATGTATTTTTCTATTATGAAAATGAAGCTTCAGAGTTCCCTGTTAGTCACACATTTATCCGGTAAAATAAGTCTACAGGAGAAGATTCTAGGAGACAAGTTTAAAGGGGAAGGAACAGAACCAGGATGAGACCAATACCTTTATCCCCTCCCTTCTGCACTTCACAGATTCAGCAGGCGGGTTAAGTGGGGGAAAGAAGGCTAATTCTGAGAGCTACCAGCATGGCTGAAGCAATGTTCAGGCCAGGTGTCTGGGTATTTCCATATTCCCTGCTTATTTTTTTACTGGAATTCAACAGACTGGAGCTCACTAATTATTTTTTGATAATTAACAAAATCAAGTTCAGAAAAGTGTATATTACCTTAGTTCTAAACTTCTTGGCAGACTGAGAAATAAATAAAGACTAACAAACAAAGTAAGTTAGGAGGGCATGTCCCATGTCCCATTCTCCCCCTGACACCCCCCACAACTATTCAAAACTGGAGCCATTAGGTGAGGCCGAGCAAGCAGGCGTGCAGTGCGGGCCTGGCATAAGTATCAGAGCCTGAGCAAGTGCTGGGGGTGTCCGCCCGGGGGGGCTCTCCCGTGCAGGGAGTCCGAGCCGGGGCAGCATCCACACAGGAGAGGAGCCAACAGAAATGAGGGGAGATTCAACAAGTCAGTAAATATAGTAAGGATAACAGGAATCCGGTTTCTCACTGTTTGCGAAGAGAGTGACAAAGGTGGAAATAAACTGTATGCTCTTTAAGGGATATAAATTAATTAGACTGGAGATACCAGTATGAATTCATGGAGATAGACAGATGGATATGGAAATAAACACACACACTCCACTCCTGGGAGGACCTGTGTGCAGCAAAACCCAAGCAGCAGTGAGCACAACTGGCTCCAGATCTTGGCTTCTAAAAGACACCAGTGCTCGGAGAAATGGCTGATTCCAGGGTTATGACAGGGAAAGGTCCAGATAAACCTAGAATATCTGTGCCAAAAAGCAAGAACCTATTCAAAAAATGATGGAGGCATGTCAAAAAGGCACAGAAGCCATCGCAAAGGGGTTCCCAATGGCCAGATAGAACAATTATAGGAACAATTGTTTTCAGAATAATGAAAACAACTGAAAGAACAGAAAACCATGAGTTCATAATGATATAAATAATTAGGTTGAAGGTTGGATGATATTGACAGTATTTGCATATTTTTATGTAAATATTTTACTGTTTTACATAGTATTAAAGTAGCTTCATGGCAAATGCTATTAATTGCCAAGGTGAAGAGGAGAAACTTCACCGGCGTGAAGCTAGCAAACGGCACCTCAATAGAGTGATCGACGGGAATGCCAACAAAAGTGGGGTGCGCCCAGGTCAGGCAGCACCAACGGGGCGCGATGTGGGGGTGTGATGCGAGGGTACGATGCGAGGGCGCGATGCAAGGGCACAACACCGCGCTTCTGTTATTCCTGGGAAGGTTGTGTGACCTGAAGCCAGCGTGAGAAAAACCAGACAAACCCCAAACGAGGGAACACTCACAAAATATCTGGCCTAAAATCCTCAGAAGTCGAACAGTCATGAGAAGTGAAAAAAGAACTATGAAACTGTTCGAGATGGAAGGAGACTGAGGACACGAGGAAATTAAATATAACGTGTGATGCTAAACCAAATTCTTTTGACATAAAGGTCATTGTTGGGACAATTAGAAAAGCATGAATGGAGATTAAATGGTAATAATCTATGTGTTAATTTCCTCAATTTTGTATTAAGACCTCTAAAGAATATTCTCGCTTTTAGGAAATACTAAAGTTATAGGGCATGTGGTCTACGACTTACAATGGTTCAGGGAAAAAAAAACATTTGTATTATATTTTTAACTTTTATAAAAGTTTGAGAATGTTTCAAAATACATTATTATTTTTAAAAAGCCTGGAGGCTGCTTTGTGAGATCTTTAGATTAGCTCACTGCTTGCTTTACACCAGGCGTTGTATTTAAGGCGGTTTGGCGCCATCAAGTGCTCACTTATGTATCTTCGCTTTAATTTGAAAAAGTTTTAATCATGGTTTTTAACCATGGTATTTTTAACCATGGTCCTAACATAAGAAATGCTGAAGAATGAAACACTTATGATGATAAAAATTTTAAAACGTTATTAATTCCATCAGGTACTCCATATTAGTAATACCAATATATTAGCACAAGAGATAAAAAAAAACAAATGAGGAATCACACCTGCTGCAGTGAAGGACAACGGACACAAAGCTCCCCTCCCCCAGCCCCTGATCCTGTTACCAACATAAACTTCCAGGCGGCATCACAGCCTTGCTCTGTGATGGCACTTTAAATGCCACAACTGTGAGGCTATGATAAACTGAAAAGCCCACTGGGCATCAGTCATCCATTCTCTTTACTCAAACACTGATTCTTTGCTTTAACAATCTCAAAAGAATGGAAATATGGAATTAAAGAAGGATACTATCTTCATGATTTCTCAGCAGTTTGAAACATTTTACATTTACACTGCCTTCCCACAAAGATTAGCAGATAAGTCTGGGCAAATGCCCGCTAGCTAATGAGCAGCTCTAACAAGTGTCTCTAAAAATCATTTGATTCAAACGAGCGCCTTATCCTCCGTGCATTTTGCCATGATTATAGGATCTTCGGGCCAGGTACCATGCCAGATACTGGGGCTACAGAGGTGAGTAAAATAAGATGTATGCCGTGGAGAAGTCACATAACCTAGTAGGAGGACAAGACAGACATTTGCAATTCACTGTGATAATTACTGTGACAGAGGTGGCACCCAGAACAAACTCCCTTAAGGCAGAAAGAGTGAATGGTCAAGTTCAAGCCTCAGACCACACCTCTTCTGCGTCGTGTTGCTGTGTGGTGGGGATATGATGGGCGGTGCTTGCCTACCAGAGCAGGCCCACCCACACTCGTGGTTTTCCAGCTTCTCGCTGACTGGGAATGCTTTACCGCTCCACAGTCACAGGAGTGAGGGAACAGGGTGAGGGAGGCTCACTCGGACCATGAGGCCTAGTCCTGGGGTAGCACAGCCTATGAGCAAAGCCTCGCGTTTGCTGGTGCTGGGCACTCGACCAGTGATGATATGGTGGCACGTTTCCCCATATGCTCCTGTCCTAGTGCACACAGCTTTCTTAGAAGGAAACCCCACAAAAAAGGCAGGTGGAAGAATTGGGGTACCAAAACCCCACTGTAAATTTCACTGTGTTCCCAGTATTTCTGTTTCACGTCATCTCTTATTGCTGAACTTCCATGCCCTTCAGAATCATCTTTATATCCCCAGGGTCAGTAGAGTGTCTGGGAAACAGGCTTTCAATAAATGTTTGTTGAATTGAAAGCTAGAGCAGCAGAATAAAGTAAAGTTCAAAAGCACCTGGTCTTTGTGTAGCATTTATCTTCAAAAACCTTCATAAACAAAAAATTTCATACTCAGTGCCAACCCTCCAAAAGCTTGCATTTTCCATGAACTATTTTCTACGATTTTTTCACACGGTCCACCTTCTGCGGTGGCTTCATCCTAGCTGGAGCACTTCAGGAGCAGAACACACCATGAAGTTTATGGCTGACCTAGCCGAGAGCAGAGGCCAGTGCCAAACCGATCGAAGCCTGTCCATATAAAACAAGGTCTCCATGAATATCAAACAATGGTAAATAGTCTACTGATGTTTAATCTACTTTTTGAACAATTAACAGAAAATAATCCAGAAGAAAACAGATGAATCAAAAAATGTTTTCTACCTGTTTCCCATAATCCCCTTCATCTCCCTCCCCCCTCCAAAATATTACAAACACATTTCCTTTAATTTAAAAACTGTAATATGTGGTGATCTCTAACCTGAAAGAATGCTCGAGCTTCTTTATACCTGCACTCAATAAACCTAGAGTGTGGCATTTCTTCTAGAAAGTGCATTGGATCTTTCGGAATGAGAATTTCTAGTCCATCAACAGTGATTTGTTGTAATTCTGGCCTGAAAACAAAAGTTACGATTTATTATAAGGACTTAACCCCGAGTAGCACTGACAGCCTCTTCAAAATATACAACATAAGCAAAATAGCTAAACATCAAGCATACTTTTGATTACCCCAGGTTATCAATTTTTAAGATCTACTCTCTTAGCAACTTTCAAATGTACAATCCAAATCTATAGTCACCTGGGTGTATATTATGTTCCCAGGGCTTATTTCTCTCATAACCGGAGGTTTGTATATTTTGACCACTTTTACTACCTAAGTATACATCTATGAACACACTTTACCCTCTGTTTGAACTCTTTATAAATGCCATCCTAAGATTTGCATTGTTTTATGCCTGCTTCTGCCCCCAACATTGTAGGATTCGTCTATGCTGTTGCTCAGAGCCCTAGTCCATTCCTTTCCCTGCTCTACAACACTATCTATTGTATGGATGGATACACAGTGTTTTGTTTCAGGGCATCAAGAACAATGTTGCTATGAACATTCTTACAAACATTTCCTGGTGCATTTGTGCCTGAGTTTCTTCCTGTTGAATGTTTACATTTCAAAACTGAGTTATGTGAAATGCATATTAGATTTTATATATATATAGATAGATTTTTATGTATATAAAAGAGTAAGAATTCATGCATATTAGATTATTTATATATACATAATTATATATATATATATATATATAAAAGAGTAAGAATTCATGACTGGACAATACAGGTTTCACATTTCCACTTTAGAGCCTGAACCTACCTGTCAAAAGCTCCCGGATAACGACCGAACTGTAACTTTCGAAAAGGAACAAATTTCTTGTCCATGTGTCCTTTGAGTCGCAGATGGCCGTGCCAGAGGTAGTTGCCACTCCTCTCGTAAAAGACCACCAGGTGGATGGCGTGAGTGGCCAGCTTGCAGATGTAGTGCAAGGGAATCTCAGTCCCGGAAAGTGAGTCTATCCCATCGAGCCGCGGATCTTTGCTCTTAATCTTTAGACACTGAAATCCCATGTTTTCAGCTATCCGAAACCAGCCTTCCTAAAAGCAAAGAAACATCAGGCATGAATATTTAAAACCAAATACTAGAAGCAAAACTAAGATGATTTTTATATTGAATTAAGCCATATATATTTTTGTGCTATTCTGTTCTTTGCCTAAAGATTTAAAGACGAGGGTGGTGAGGGGAAGGAGGTGGTGGGAGAAGAAAGAAAAGTACCAAAGAGAGAATCTAAGTCACTTGGAAGACATGTTCAAAGAGTCTCTTTATGAAGATACAAAAATTTTCCCTGGAATGAGAATGCTCATTTCAATGTTCTCTGATTAGTATCTATAAAGTGAAGCTTAATATATATAAAGACAGCGCTTACACTTGTAATTGTCAATGTAACTTCTAGTAACCTTTATCTTCAAATATGCTTGAGAAAAGTAGTGCTTTCATCCTACAGTTTATAACCCGTCACCTTAAACTGCTACTATACTACAAGCACATCATAACACAAATCATTAGAAAATAGACTGAGACACACTATAAAACAAAGTGTATTTTCTAACATCATTGGCTGTAATATAAATCTCACATAACAAGATTAATATTCCCTTTCTTCTGAAGTATTGGTTCTCCAGGCCAGTGGTACTGTATCCACGAAACATTTAAAAACGTGTGGGGATATTGTTGGCCACCACAGCGATTAAGGAAGACAAACCCGGCACGCAGAGGCCTAGGCCAGGAAGACCAGACACCCTACGGTCCGAAATATGAAAGTCCATCGCGCGTCCTGCATAATTCCAAAGGTTCTAACAGATAAGCACGTGGTGAGAAACTTGTTCATAATTATCAGAGCCTCCTTTCTCAGGAATAACACAGCCCTGTTAAAGGAAAAACAATTTTGCTTTTCTGTTGTTAAAAACTTATTCATTTCTTTGGAAAAACCACCTTAGTAAACACAATGTCATTCAGTAACATTTGAAGCTATGACATTTTGGGACCCTACTGGTAAGTGCGAGCATCTGAGGTACCTCATTGTGTCTTCCTGTGTAGTCCTTCCTGCGCACTTGTGCACTGAGATACACTTTCCCTTCATTTCCGCTCCACACTATAGTTAAGACATTATATTCATTTGGGGGATTATGTATGTAGATAAGTTATAATTTCTATGAATTTCATTTTGGGGAAATAAGCGAACATTATAAAGTACTCTTTGTAAAAAAGGTTTATAAACCTTTCAGGCCTTTTCATGAGGAAATCAAATGGCCAAAAGGAATGGCCTGCAAATACTGACATTTAGAAGTGTCTCCAGTGAAAAGGCTGGCAGGCTCTTATTGCCCTGTTATGCAGGCCGCCAGTTAAGAAGGCCTGGCCCTCACCAAAAGCTCCCAATTGGTTTTCGGTGTCTCATTCTTAAATATGAAAGAAAAAGGTCAACAAATATTGTAGAAAACCCATATCATGAAAGACAAATAATAATATAAAAAATAAACATCCAGAAAAAAAAAAGGATTTGCAAAAACAAAATTCAGCAGGGAGCAAAAACAAACAAATAAAAAAAACACCCCCCCGAAACCTTTAGAATCTGCAGTGAAAGATGAAACTGTACCCATGTAATTATGGGAAATAATCAGAGTACACAAAGCTCTTAGAAAACAAAAATATTAAGATTTCAAACAAAAGTATGAAAAAAATCAATGAAATTGTTATTAAAAGTAGAACAGTTAGAATATGAGATAAAAATAGAGCAAAGATAATGAGAGGATCAATTCTGGAAATCCAACATCCAAGTAATAAAAAGTTTAGAAAGAAAGAACACTTTTATTCAATACTATCCTGGGGGTCCTACCTAAATCAACAAGACAAGAAAAGAAATTAGGTGCAAGAGCTGGAAAGGAACAGACCAAACTGTTTTTAGTGCAGAGAATATAGTAATCTGTATTCAACGACAGAAAGAGAAAAAGAGAGAAAGGAAGAAAAAGACACAGAAAGGGAGAAACGGAGGGGGGGAGAAACTATTGAACTTTATCTACAGAGTTCAGAGACCAGTGCCGTTGCAGGGAAAAAGATCAAAATACAAAAGTCAACAGCATTCTCATCCACCTATAAAAATGAACTATAAAAAAAAAAGAAAAGAAAAAGATCTGTATTACTCCCCCCCAAAAAAAAAACACTATAAGGGAGCTGGAAATAAATGTTATAAAAGATGTGCAAAATCTGTAAGAAAAATTAGCGTGTTCTATTAAAGAACATCCAAAGACACCTGAAATTAAAGGACCTATATTTCATGTTAATGGGTAGGAAATCTTAATATTGTAACAGTGTCAGGAGCCCCCGCACGCTTTTGCTCTCTCAGGCTAGCCTGGACTAGCCTGGACGATGAAGGACAGGCCCAGGCACCTCCACCGCCACATCTGACAGCCGGCCATCCCGAGCGAGCACAGCTGCCTGGCTGACGGACAGCCGTACAGGTGAGCCTCAGCCGACCCCAGCAACAGAATCATGAGCTACATGAGGGGATGGGGTTTAGGCCGCTAAATTTTGGAGTGATTTGGTACACAGCAGAAGCTGAATGCTATATAAGTCAAATTAGAAATCAAATGTGCAAGTAGAAAGAGACATTTTTGATATGCAAGCTTTCAACATCCCATTTACCCTTTCTCAGAAGAGAATTCCTAAAATGTAAGGGGCATTACAGAACAGTATCTGCACAGCAGGTCAGTCTTCATTTGGGCCGAAGGACCAGCGGCTCTTGGAGGCATGTCACCAAGGGAGGGAAAAAAAAAAGGAACTGAGAGATTATCTGCTATGATAGAAGAGTATCAAGAATTTTATATTTATTTGCAGAGTTCATACGTAGATTATTGATAGATATATTTAAAAAGCTAGCAAACAACAAAGGAAGAAAAAAGAATTGTACGAGAAAAGAAATACAATCAGAGTACACTAGGCAGTATCCACGTGACTGTGTTTTCATAGTAAGGTGAGCACTGACGACTGATTTCACTAGAGTGTGATGAAGTCACTGGAGGATGATGATGGCGGAAGAGAGAGTGTATGTGCACATGTGTGACAAAACAGATATAAGAGCTAAATTCTCACAATTCATAATCTAAACATGAAATACTAAAAATAGGGAGCCAAATATTTCATTTATAAATGAGAAGATAAAGGAGACAGCAGAGTTGAACGTGGCTGGTGCTAGGACTGGGAATAAGGGGTGGGAGAGAAGAGGCGGATACACCTTTTTCATTATGAGCTTTGCGTCACTATTTCACCTTTTAAACTTAGCTCAAGTATAATTTTGATAAAAAAATAAAAATTACATTTAAAATACCATACCCTAGCTTTTCTACAAGTTTAAATATTTTCGAAATGTAAAGTTGAGCGGAAAGAAAAAAAAAACAAGAACTATAAGCTGGAAGTAAGTCAAGGGTGAGAGGAGGGGCAATCCGGCAGGTGTGCAGCTCCCGCTCCCCCAGAGCACCCTCACCTGGAGGGCAGCGCCTCTCAGAGGCCGCACAGCTGACACAGATCCCACTGCGGAGCCAGTGCGCCCGCTACCACGGCGCAGGGCGGGGGCCGCCTAACTGGTTCAGTCCATTTAATCTGATGCTAACTCATCAGAGTGAAAAACAGTGAAGTTGGGAAGTTGGAGGTATTCTAAATAAAGAAGTAAGCAAAGTTTTGGCATATTTGATTGAGGCTTTTTTTTTTTGGACTACTACTGTGTGACTTAAAATGTAAGTGTGAATTTCCGGATACACCTAAGAAACACGCCACTTGAGTATCCAATGAGTCTGCGCACTTACAAGGTGGGAAGAACGGTGCTATCGATTAGGGATACGACCTTCACTGACACCTTATGTGGCAGATCCTGACAATTCATCACCAAGTCCCTTCCCACTCGCTTGCCTACGCGGATGTAAAGGCTAAATTCCTGTTTCTTTAGCCTCCTTCACAACAAGGAGACATACGAACATAGTTCTGGACAGCGAGTTGTAAGTAGCTGAGCAAAATTTTACTTCAAAAGAGGGCTCATCACCCCCTCCCATCGTCTTCCTGCCTTGAACATGAGCATGACGCCCGGGGCTATACCAGCTATCTTGTGAAGATTAGAGAGAAGAAAAAAGAACTTCAGTGATGCCAGGCCTCACATCACTGGGCAGCTGAATTAATACCAAACACCACCAGTCTTTTAACTTCTTGGTATGCAAGAAAAATAAATTCCCTATTTCCTTAAGCTATTATTAATTTTTTTAATTTTTCAGTTACAGTTGACATTCCACATTATATTAGTTTCAGATGTACAGTAGAGTAGTTGGACTTTATGTAACTTATGATGGAGTCCCCCAATAAGTCTCTGCCCCCTGATACCACACGCAGTTATTACAATATTACTGATTATATTCCCTGTTCTTTACATGCTTAACCTATTACCAATTGTGCTGTTACTTACAACTGAATATATTCCTGATATAATTTATAAAAAGCTTTTAGAAAATTTTTAAATGTTTTATATTTTAAACTGGTATTCTCTCGTACTATTTTGCAAAAGGCTTTCTATTATCTGAAAGCAAATCATCTTACCTCATTCTTCCATAGGTGATACTGTAGTGCAAATGTAGTAAAGTCTCTTGGAACACAGAAAAAGTTGCATTCTGAAGTGGCACCATGAGAAGTATTTTTGACTTGTTCGAAGTTTTTATTAATCAATTCCAGAATCAAAGGATCGATAAGGAACACAGGTACATTTTGGCTTGATGTTAGCGTAATAAATTTTTTAACTGCACGCTGTTGAGAGGAAAAGAATCTCCTTAATTCTACTAAACCAATACAATAATCTTAGTAAATTCTATTCATTGATCTCATAAGTATATAGAGTGTTTACTCAACAGACACCATCCTTATTCTTATGCTAAAATAATAATAATACCCGGTATTATTACTTCCCAACTCTCAGGAAGTACACAGTCTAGTGAAGAAGATGAACAAATATTTACACATCAAGGTAAAATATATGCAACATATTATAATGCACAGAACAGTAAGCTACTAATGAATTGTACAACAAAAGGATCAGAAAATCTCTGTAGAGAAAGTCGTATCAGAAAGGAAACTTCAAGCTTACAAATTATTCTCTTGGTATTAGCTAAACTTTTTTTAAGCAAAAGTGGAAGATGGACTACCACCTCATCTGTCAGCTTTTGAAAATCAGTCACGGCAACCTATGCAAAACCAAAAACCAATTTTATGTGCCACTTTCCTTCATATCTGTAATACTGCTTAATAATCTTTCTAAGCAAAAGACCCCAACTAAAATACATTGCCTGTTTGACCATTCCTGTATACAGTTTGACTTTTTAATAATATTGCAATATTTTTAAACATTATTGTGTTGGGCAGTAAGTAGAGTACTAAAAATATATGCATTTTAAAATTAGAATAGAAACAGACTAAATTGCACTACGGAGTAAATCATACCTAAGAGTAGCAAAAATAAATAGAATAAAGGGTGCACATTATTGCTTAAAAGCCTAGTTCAATGAAAGCAATTATGATCTCAAATTATGGCTTTCAATTATGATCTCAAATTATGGCCTTCAAAAGTGAAAGAAAATTAGAGAGACCCAACCTTTGTGAACACAGATGCAATAATACTCAGCAAGGCACCGAAAACCAATTCTAATAGTTTTTTTAAAGAGACCAAAACAAAAAAGTAAATATCATGACCAACTAGAATTTATCCAAAAAAAAAAGACAGCATTTGAAAATCAATGAAATTCATTATATCAACAGCATAAGGGGGGGAATCTCTTAAGAATTTCAATACAGAAAAAGTATTTGACAAGATTCAATACCTATTCATAACAAAGAACTGTCAGTAAACCAGGCACAGAACACGTCCTCTATCTGATAAAAAGTATGAACAAAAAATCTATCACTGACTTGTAGAAGTTCTTTATTTATTATAGATACTAGTTTATTTCTGTGAGATATGTTTGAACATATTTTCTAGTCTGTGGCATATCTATTCATTTTTTTAATGCTGTCTTTTGATGAGAAGTTTTAAATTTTGATAGCCTAATCAATTTTGTTCCTTTTTCGTTCTTGCTTTCTGTGCTTTATACGAGGAGAATAAAAGAAAGAAATGGCTTTGGAAGAAAAACGATGAGATGACAGATTCAAGTACAAATAAGGCGCTTACTAAGTGGTTATCGAAAGACTCTCAGCTTGGTGTCAAATGCAAACATGAGGAGCACACATATGGCTTCATTATGATTATTAATATAAACATAGGTTAGGGCAAGGTCACGGAGAGATTCTACAGCTCACCTTCTAAACATGCCTTCCAGGTTGCTGTCAATGCAATCATCAATGCTCTTTGGAAACAGATGTCCAACTGACTCTAAATCCAATTAATTCTAAATCAACATGACTATTATCATCTGGCCTTCAGTAATTCATTTCATTTACAAGAAAGAAAAATGTCGGTTTGAAAACAGGATATACTGCCGCTAGAACAGACTATTCATCTGCCAGTGTACACAATTTTACCAGAACCTGAAGGGGCTTGGTGAACGCCTTCTGAGTGAAAGGCTAGTTCCTAGTGATGATTATTTTCTTCATAAGTGCTCTCAAGTTACCTGTTTAATAATGCACCCTAGAATTTTATCAGGACTCAGTGTCATACTTATCGATCAGATTTCACCTGTCAGTCCTTCTAAAATATTAGAACAAAAGTATTTCAGTTCTCCCTTCCCTGCAATTTTGCAACCATTATAAAGAGTGAGTTTCAGTGCTATGAGCTGCTCTTTTAAGTTTTGGCTCATGTACCTTGGATGTGAACCCTTTTCAAAAAATCTGTTATTTTCTTCCACCTCAAGGATCATTCCTTGAATGAAAAAGATGGGGTTGCCCTAATTTTCTCTGTTATGTTAAACTTTAAATGAAATACAATTTCCATTTTAAAATGTACAGTGAGTCTGTACCCCTGCTGACTGCTTTATATATAGGAAAGGTTTTGGAAATATTGGTTAATCCAGAGAAAGTAAATTCAAGTCCCACTGAAGCTATTACAGTTTTAAAGCCTTTTCTGAACATGCTCTTTCAGTTTACATATGAGGACTCAGTAAATCGAAAACTTGGAAAATTTGTATCACCTTAAATAACCTCATATTTTAGAATGTTAAAATATCTGATAGAGAACGCCCATTATTGTCAGATGGGTCTACTTCCTGGCTGTTAGATACTGCATTCCACATCTCAACAAACTATTTCACTCACAGGACAATAAACCTGGTCCAAGTATTCCATGTGTGTTCTTCTTCAGGGTGGGACAGAGGGACAGTAGGGCTAGACAGAACACAAAACATGCCCCTTTTCCTTTCATCTGCTAGAGTCTTTATAGCTGTGACTGGGGTATGAACTCCAAGTGTATCATACTTCCTTTCCCCTCAGACTGTCCGAAGTTCCCCCAGCAAAACAGATGCTACTTTTAATAAATTAAAAGTTCACATTGAAATGCCTATGTATGGTGTCGGGGGGACACTACACTTATCAGGGGGATCACTTGGTAAGTTATGTCAATGTCTAACCACTATGCTGTACGTGTGAAACTCGTGTAATATTGAATGTCAACTATAATTGAAATGCTTTCTTTAATGTTTTAAGGTTCACATTGATACAATACTTCCAGACTTGATAGTTGAGGAGCCTAATAATAGAATACCCCAGACTTGACCCTTAAAAGAGTGGTTCACATCCAACTGTCACCAATGACCTAAAATTATCACCAGTACTTTATTGCTACTAGTGATTTGAAAGCCTACTTCTAATCTACAGCCTTTGGTTAAACAGAAGCCAAAGATTGAGAAATACTTGGTCATATCCAAAATGTATACTAACAAGATAAATGTAATTTTGTAAGAAACTATGTTTTATAAATGTGCTGGGCTCTGAAATTTGTAAACCAAAACAGGGGTATATTGTAATACTGCTAGTATTCCTTATCTTATAAAGGAAACATGTTGAATAGATTTTTTTCCTCATCATTATTTCATAGTTCAATTCTTAGAAACATATATATTCTTTTGGGGAACTACCATAGTGAGGGTTTGGAGGCAAAGAGAATCTGGACTGAGTCACTTATTAGCAAACTAACCTGAATCTCTCTGAGCTAACTAAGGATAGCAATGCCCTGACTTGTTAGTGTTTCCATAAGGACTACGTGAGATACTGCGTAGAAAGCATTTGCCACAGGCCCTGCCCCTTCCCCTCGACCACCTACCCCCACTCCTCAGCAAGGCAGTCATTATCTTTGCCATCAGTCAGCAACTACTCATTGAGTGTGTAAACAAATAGACTAAAATGAACACTGTAATTATTGTACATACCCACTGTATGCTATCAAATCCAATTCGGCTCCCTTTGGATTTTGATAAACCAGCTCCATTCTAGGAAGATAATAAAAGAACACTTTATTAAACCAAAGCCCCGTAACCAGCATGCAACATTACATTCAGGGTAGGCAGGAGATTCAAACTACATAACTGGCTCATAATCATTACTAAGCTTCAGAAAATACCTATTTTGATATAGTCAAGAGCTAAGAGTTCTACAATTATACAACTAGCCAAGATCAGAAACAACGACCAATTGCAGTAAGTTAATTAGGTTATTAAACAATAAAGTACAGATGGCCAACATCTCTAAACTAATTAATTTCCATCTAATAAATAGTAAGCTCCTGGCTGTTTCGAATCTCTCTGGAATCAGGCCATATCCATTCCGCTCCGTATTCCTAACTTCGGCTCATCTCCACACACTGGATCAGTGTTAGTACACCTTGGCCAAGTGGTAAGAAAGCATAATAATATTTCCTGAGCAGCTCCTTAGTGTACTAGGTTTGACATTTCCATATATGGATTATGTATTCTCATCTATCCCACACAACAATCCTACAAAGTAGACATTATTTATGTTTCAGACAGTTCCAGTGCCCGCACTTTTCCTAACATATCATAATTTCCAATGTTGAAGTTTTACAAAATGGATTAAACATCACTGAAATCGAGCACAAAAACATAACACTTTTGAATTGCTTGCCACGCCCACAGAGATGAAAATTGCAGTAAGAAATATTTCTGCAAAAATTTGAGAAACTGTGATTAATTTATGTGCTGCAAAAGGAACTGTTAGGAAAATATACAGCTAAAATGAAGCCTAATGACGAGAAAGGAGAAAAAAAAGCTACCTTTGCTGATAAATAGTGCTTGTAGTAGTATAACTGAAATAGCAGAAATGCAGAACTGGTCAAAGTTAAAAGCGCCAAAATCACGTTCTTATTGATTCTACTCATTAGTTTGCGGTGCTCCTTTGGTTGTCTTTTGAAAGTAACTCAGTTGGTTTCATCTTTTTGGATAAGGAGATAATCTTGTTTTCCGTGAACAAAAAGATATTTCTAAAGAGACAAAAACCCGTTTTTAGTTTGTCACTTCTAATAATCAGCAACAGAAAAAAAGTTATCTGAAGTTTATAGAACATTCTTTGATTTGGTAATTTCCTGTACTAAAGAAATAATCAGTTGTGGGACCAAACATTAAAGAACAGATATGTTGCCCCGACCAGTGTGGCTCAGTTGGCTGTGCAGCGTCCTGCAAAAGTGAAAGGTCGCCGGTTCAATTCCCGGTCAGGGCACATGCCCTGATTGCAGGATCGGTCCCAGGTCGATCTTTCTCTCTCACCTCAATGTTTCTGTCCCTCTGTTCTCCCTCCTTTTCCCTTTCACTAAAACTAAATGAATCAATTTTAAAAAAAGAACAAAAATGTTCATCATGGCACTCTTTACAAATGCAAATAACAAAAACCCTAACTGGGATATTTATAAAAACCGACCAGCAGAGATTGGGGGGCTTCTGCCCCAGAATTTCTGACCCAGTAGATCTGGTGTGGGGCCCCTGAACGTGCATTTCTGACACGTTCCTAGGAAGTGCTGCTGCTGCTGACTGTACCAAGACCCCCTTTCACAGGCAGAAGTTGAGAAAGTTTTTGGTCAAGGAACATCTGTATGATAGCTCTTTGTTTTTTGTGATCTAGGATGTGATCAGTTTTTACAAACATCCCATGTATGTTTTTAGTTTTTCTAAGTGCAAAGGCCATGATAAAAATTTTTGTTCCTTCATGTTTAGTCCCATCTGATGATTTCCTTAAGAAATTTAGTACAGTTCTATTTCTTCTTACCTCCTCTCTACTGTTTAATTCTGGCTAAATAAACAGGGTCTGGCAGAAGTAATGCCTGCTTGAGTGTGGTTGGTAGGGTAATAATATGGGTGTAATAATTTATAGTTTTAATTTGAACATTTCACATAAAATGTCATACGTGTGCTTGAGTGTGATATTGTATGTTACAAAATTACATGCATATGATTTTATAATTTAAAAAAAGGGGGGGTGTTATTTGTGCCAGACCCTGTATTTGGTTCTCCAATGGTTTATCTTTATTCCTTTAAATATACTAAAAATAATGTCTAAACTCTGTCTTTTGTTCTCCAGCTAAAAATAAGAGAAAACAACACATTTCTACTACCCCCTGCCTTCCCTTTCAGTTTTTATTAGTTATTTCTACCTTGTTATAGTTCTAGTATATTCTTAACTACAAATCTCCGTTATTTTGGCCTTATTCTTAACCATCTTTCTGGCCCTTCTTTTGCTGTGTCATCCCTGTTCATTTCCTGGATGGCTGATATTCACCTTCTCGGGGTTCATCAAAAAGAAGTAATGGGTACTATTTACCTTGAGTTCTAGCATTGTTCAAAATCAGTTGTCAATTGAGTTTGGTTTTGAGGTCACATTTTCTTTCCCCTTATAAGGTTGATACCACTTTCTTCTAATGCTAAATATTCCATTGACAATATCTGATCCTCGCCCCAGCACTCCCTTATAGGTAAGTTGTTTTAACAGGATGAGCAAAGAACACACTCCTTATCTTTGAAATTCAATTTTTAAAAAACTAGTACATAATGATGTTGGTGCCTGTATGTTGGTTTTCCTGTGTGGCCTATCAGTCTGTACAATCAATATTTCTTTTGTCTGTGCAAAGTTTTTTTAAAGTTATATGTTTGAATATTTTTTCTGTTCCAATGTTTAATTCTCTATTTCCAGAACTATGAATAAGCGCTTGTTTCACTTCCTTTCATTCCCATCTCACTGGTGGCAGATGAAACCCACACACAAACATGAAGGAAAGTGTACAGGATGGGAAGTACAAGGTAGTTCTCAGGCTTTTCTACAGTCGAGAGCAGCATTTCATATTCTTTCCACCTCCCATTTGCCTTTTCACAGTATCACTGGTTCTTTAAAGGTAACGGCATGAAAGACTTTGCCACCTGACATCCCACCCACCACCACCACTCTTTTGAGAATCATCTGGGTAGGGATCTGTCTGAAAGAATGTCTAACTGCCTGACATTTTTACCCACTTCTCCCCACTCCTGCCTTCTGGTTCACCTCTCCTGACGGCAGAAGCCCTCAGACAAGAAATGACCAGCCCTGACACCAAACTTAGGGTCATAAGATGGTGTGTGCTAAACTGGTCCCCTCCATGCTACTAACCTACTGTGGGACACTGGGAAATGAGAGGGAGGCATGGGTGGTACAAATCAGACAGAACTGAGATTCAAATATCCGAACACTACAAAATAAAACAGAGAAGAAAGAGAGTAGCATTAGGCAACGGCATGTTTAGAGAGATGAGGTAGCAAATTGAAAAGTATAAAGAGAAAATGCTTCTGACAATATATGCAGGGTTAAAACAAGAAAAAAAAAAACCCAACATTTTCAGCTGTTCTAAGCCATACAAGGCCTACTAGATGTTTAAAAATTCTTTTCTCATTCTGTGGCTCAATTAACAAATGCTCATTTCCTACAGCCCACTTTGGAGTAGTAGAATGATGTTAAACCAGGTTATTTTTAATTAAGTCAAGTCTTCCCCTCATGAATTCATTGCTTCATTGAGACCATCTGGGTACTGATCTTAGTAAAACTATAAAGCTAACAGACTGAAACACAGGACTCAAGGGGTGTCAATACTTGGCAGAACATATAAAAGTGTAAATACATGTACACATGTAATATCTGGATGAATGTTCACGATATCTCTAGGTTGGCAGAATTGGGTTGATCTTTATAACGTTCTGTATGCTTTTCTATACTCTTCCAATATTTTAATAAGAAACATATATTATTGCCATGGACAATAAAATCATTAACAAAAACATTTGATAGGTAATAACAGTGGCTTAATAACTGCCACATGTGCTACTTAAAAGTATGGTCCTCAGACCAGAAACATCAGCATCTTGTTGGAGCTTGCCAAAAATACAGAATTTTCAGGCCCTACTACAGACCCGCTGATTCAGAATCTACAGTTTAACAAGATCCTAGGTGATTCATATGTACATTAACACTTGACAATCACTAGTCTGCATGCTGAGACCTTCATGTGAAGATAGAGGCAGCATCTCTTGTTTCCTATGTCCCCATGACCCGGTACTGCCTGAGACACATAAATACTTGTTGAGTAAATAAATATGTAAATAATATTACTATTGAGTAGACAATTAGAAAGACAGTAGAGATTATACCTATTTGAATTATTTGCTTTCAGCCAAATTCTCAGAAGTTGGTGATTTTTTGCTGTAAGTGCTGTTAAATTATTTTAATAACCATGTTGGCCGCAATCCTTTCTTAAAAGGAGTCCTTGCTCTTAGCCCCGCGCGTGTTTCCTTCAGTCACTTCACCAGCCCCCTATCTATTGGGCACATGTTATATTCATTCTCTCTACAATCTAGCTCTCAGAGCAAATTCAATTTCAAGGTTTTAACTACAACCTCTGAGGGAAAACTTACTATTTAAGTTCCAGTGTATAAACAGTAAAACCCATCTGCCTATATTTCCAACTTAATTTCCTACACCTCAGATTTAACATGTTCAAAAGTACCAATTTTATTCCCCATCCTCTATTTCCCTCCATCCTCACAGACTCATGTTTTACAGAAGGACCACCTAGGCCAACATCACTTTACAGAGAACAGGACCTGGAATTCAATGAGAGCCCAGGGGACTAGTTGTTGGCAATACCGTGACTACAACTTGAATCATCTTACTCCCAATACACTAGTGCAATCTGGAATTCTAACAGAATGCTCATTTTTGTCAACAGCATTTAAATTCATTTTTTAGAAAACCTGGTTCAAAATAGCAATCACCTAGATCCAAGCAATCAAGTCCTGTATATTGTCGACATTTCTCTCATTCCTTTTTTCTTCCTTTTCAGAACATCCTGTACTTCCACCTGGGGTCCCTTCAACATCTGGGGCCATCCTTCCCAAATCCGCTGTTCTCTCAAAACCTACCTCCACGAACAGATTAACATATAAATGCCTAGTCCTGACTTCTCTATCTTTATCCACCGTGTTCAGCAGAGCTGCTTCCGGAAGATTCAAATCCTATCCACCCTCACCGTGTAGCTCATCCCAGCTTTTCCCACTGGGCTTCCCTCTTTTCCCAATTGCTATCGATCTGCTCCATCGCTCACTTTGGTATGTTACAGGCTGATGTTCATTCTTTGGAAACCTGCAATCTTCGAAGGTAGAAAGAACCTGGTATCATTTAGGTTCCCTCTTTACATCTGAGAAAACTGAGGGGCTGAGAGAAGTGACTTGCCTCATGACACTTTAGAAATTGGTGACAGTGATGAAATCTAAACTCAGTTCTCCGGACCCCTATCCCGAAGCTTCCAACAGTCACCTTCACACACATCCGGTTTTTCCCGACATGCGCCAACTGATACTGCAAACAAAAGGGAAACGTCAAAGCCGTATGAAACTTTAGCATGGCTAGCAGTATCCACCTCATTAGAAAGCACACAAAAGGGGAATGCATCAGTTAAAAAAAATTCCTCCAAATAAACTAAACGTTGAACCCACGGGGAAAGCATCGCAAGGGAAAAGGCATGGGTAATGCAATTACGCCCCCTCTGTAAAGCCGTGTAGCTCCCCAGTGCCCACGAACGAACTCCACGCTCCTTCCCAGGGCATCCAGGTCCTTCTCAGCCGAGACCTTAGCTCCGCCACGTCCTAGGCTTTCCCCTTCCCTCATCCATCCCTCGACCATTACCCTACAACCCAGTGCTGCCAAACCTGGCAGCTCCGTTCACTCCTGTGCCTTTGCACACATTGGTCCCCCAACCTGCAGTGCTGTCCCCCACCTGCCCCCCGGATGCTCTCGCAAAACCCAAGGTGGTTCTCACGACCCCGCTCAAACGTCACTACCCCAACCGGGTCCTACAAGGGTCTCCATCGCCCTCCAAAACTGAACATGTCCCAGGATGAGGATTTCACCTGCTGCAGCCCTCTGCCCCGAGCGCACTCACCCGGTAGCCAGCCTCGACCGCCGCGGGTGGGGAGGTGCCCAGAATGCTGGGGGATGCCCAGTGCGGGCACCCGAGCAACAGGGGATATCTGCCTAAAGGTACCTGCCCATCCCAGCGACGGAGCTGAACGTCCCAAACCTTACCTCTCCCAACAGCTGCGGCAACTCTGCTTTACGGCACTCACAGCAACCGCTGCAAAAGGGGCCGTCAAGTGCAGAGTCGCGACGCCTGGTCCCAAGTCGGTGTCAGAGAGGTTCCCACCGTCCGTACCCGGGCCTTAGCTCGTTCCGCAGCTCCTGCCACTACCTCCCACCCACCCACCCCCGCCCCGTTCCCTCGACCCCTCTCCGTCCCTCCCGGAAGTTTACTGAGCCCTTGCGATTTCCCAGCTCTTGAGATCTAACCATTTAGTTAAAGCCCTCCTCTCTCTTGCTAAGGACAGCAGGGCACTGAGGCGACCTGATTTTAGCAAGTGACCAAAAGTTGAAGAGGCACAGGCTGAGACCTGTATTAGCCAGATAAAGCATAGGATGCCCGTTAAAGGTGATTTTCAGATAACGAATAATTTTTCAGTGCGTGTGTTACGCGGAACGGATTGAGAATAACTCCGTGAATTCGGTGTGGGTACCAGCAGGGGAGATGGGGTGCAGGGTGGGAAACAGCAGCTGCGTTTACTGTCGCTCCGGCGGACTCGTGCCAGGTTTAGGTCAGGAGATGGACATGTACACTGTTCTTTAACTTCTAACAGTGTAATCCAAAGGATCAGGTATCAGTAAGTTTTGACATGAATTTTCGATATAAAGCATTAAACAAATCGCTGTAACTTTATTTCTACAAAAATTACTCCGATCGTTTTATGTAAAAACTGAAAGTTTCCCCCTCACATATTTGTCTCCCAAACTTTGATCTTTGGAAAAGTATAAAATGCTAAGTCTTTTTCTTACTTCCCAGGGTTATGATTCATACCAGTTTGTTTTTCCTTCCAGAAAATGTGTGTACATACAGAATAAGAGGACTTACTGATCTGTAGAAGTCCTCTTATTACTACTTCTATATTCTTAGAGCTAGTAGTTGGTACGTTAATCAAAAAAGTCGGTTAGCACCCAGTAGGACCTTTTCACACATTAACAGGATCATCGGTGCGGGACGCAGGTGCTAACTTTAAGGACCGAAAATGGGAAAATTTGAGCATCCAAGTAAGGAGCTGCTAGTTTGAAAGACATCAAACATATCAAAAATCTTGACTTCATGATGTCTTAAAACGGAAACATTAGTCATGACTGAAAGTTTCCAGGGCAGCACAACTCACTATCCTGAAACAAAGTATTTATCCTGCCTTTCTTGTATGAATTGTATTTCAGTATAACAGAAATGGTAATGAGAACCATGTAATAAAGAATGAATGACAGAACAATCACGTTACTCCAGTGGAATAATACAAAGCACAATACTCATCAACAGATGCTAAAATTAAGGGGAAATGTTGATGGGGAACTCTGTAACGGCTGGATTGAGCTGGCTCCATCTGAACCCACTGATCAGTCTCATCCAGTCCGGGACAGCTGGTCACTACGTTCGTACTGACGTGATGCAACAGAAAACAACACGGCATCAGCTGTGCCGGATTCTCACCTAAACTTCAATCTTCAGTTAATAAAAACTCTAGACTTAATGTCAGGTACAGAGAAGTGATCAGCTAAATTCAGAATGTGGGACATCCTACAAGACAAATGCCATTTTATCAATGGCATTTAAAAACGGGGTAGGGAACTACTATCCAATCAGACTTGAGACAACCAAATGCAGTACGTGGACCTTGTCTGGATTCTGATTTGAAGAAAGCAACCCTAAAAAGTCACTTTTGAGACAACTGGAATTTTAATACACACTGAGCCATGAGATGTTATTAGGATTAGGACAGCTGTTAACTTTACCAAGAATGTTAAGGAAGTGTGGCTGTGTTTAAAAGAGAAAATCATCATTGATGCATACTGCAGTACTTATACCTGCTATCTTTAGATACTTTAAAGAATAACAAATATTGTAAAATGTTAATGAATAAATCTAGGTGATGAGCATAAAGCTATTCATTATTAATAGCCTCTATTCTTCAGTATGTTTGAAAATTGTCATAAAAATTAACGGGGAAAATAATCATCTGTAAGAGGCTACTGGTTTCTCAACCTTCCTCACACTCCTCTCCCTAAGACTCAACACTATTTAGTTTCCCTTCATTCTTCTCTTGGTGAAATAAAGTTCCAGCTTCATCTAGTCACTGATTGTTTCTCTTTTTTCTCCTAAACTGATTTCAAGTTAGAATACAAATTTTAAGAAGTCTTAGGTTCTACTTCTTACTCTTAGGTAATCTACCAAAATGTAATGCAAGTTGCAACAAGCTCCAAAGTGTCGTACAGAACTTTCCATCATTGTGTGGAACGCTGTTGAATGGTACTGCTCTAAACTAGTGTTCCTTTTGGGAAAAAGGGACTATGACTTTTATTTTGTCATCCTCAAAAACACACTGTATGTTTTTAATGAGAACTGATAAAATGCAAGCAGTGAAGCAAAAATAAAGCAGAAAAAGAAGTTTAATTTTTAGATGAGATATTCCAGGTGTTTTTGTAAGAATTTAACTTGGTCATTCTACATAGAACATACAATCACTTCAACACAGAAGTTACTCCACTTTGAATACACTATTTTAAAGTTAAAAACCATTTAAAAGGCTTTGTCTTGTTTCCAAGAAAAATGAGGCAATACGCATATTAAAACACTAGTTTGCAGCACTGAGTATATTATAAATAGTTCATATTTTTCATCCATAACTTAAAGTTTTAACCTGAGTAATTAAGAATTTTTATTATCAGAACTGCATAGTAAAATTGTGCCCAATGGATAACAATACCAAATAATCTATAAACTGTAAACCATTTAATAAATCCAATCTAAAGCAAAACAAATTTGCTAGGAGAGATACTAAATGATACCCAGGTTCACAAGCTTTTGAAAATATTCCATATTTTTAAAAAATGACAATGCAACAAAGGTCAAATGTTAAATGGGCACATACTGTGTATATCTTTTAGCCAATGACAACAAACTTTAAACATTTGGTTGTTTGGAAAGAATTACTTAAGCCAAATTCAGTCTTTGCATGTGGCACTGAGGAGTCATAAATTAAAAGCGCAAATGCCTGGATGGAGACATAGCTTAAGTCATTTATTATGCTTTATATTACTATTCTACAGTGACACACTAATGCTGTGGGAGAAATTTTACAGTTCTAGAAAGTCGAGATCATGAGTGACAGTCCTGATGAGAAAATACAAAAAGGTCACATCATGCACAAACTAAGGAATGTTAAAGGGCATTTTAATAAGGGTCTTGATTTTTTTTTTTTTAAATCACATTTGAAGTCCTGGAGATACCACTTTAAGCACAGGCTTTTAGTTTTAAAAACTAAAGCAAATGGCATCTAGAAGCATCCAAACACCTAAGTCCATTATTAACTGAAAACACCACCTCACATTTACACAGCGTTTTACTATTGTTGAAGCAACTTCACATACTCCATTTCATTTTATTCCTCACAACAGCCCTGTGAGGTAGGCTGCCCGAAGAGAAGTGATTTAGGTAGAGGCCACAGATCTAGTGTATGGTAAAGTTAAGGTGATTAATTTTAAGTACTTAAAAAAATGAAGACAACATTTTATATTATGTCCAGAAATTTTAAAGACTAGTGGTTTTCAATATAAATTACTCTAAGACTTTGGCTATTATATATCTTATAGTATGAATTAGCTATAAATTTGATTTTAAAGAGTCTCCCTTAAAAGGAAAATGAGACTCGATGCTTTGGTACCTTACATACTGGAAATGTTTTTAAAAAATGCACTCTCAGCACTTAGGCTCTCCAAAAAGTTCCAATACTAACAGAAATGCCTTTACCAATCACTTACATTTTGACTTTTTTAAAAAATTGGCCCAAACGTAAGAAGTTCCAAGCCACAGTGAACACATTCACCTACCTTCTGCCCTACATACTGTGAAATCTTCTGTATGTCCATTCCGAAGGACCAACTCATACTGAATGGGTACCATTAAGAGAATGTATCAGTTTAACTAACATAGCTCAAATGGTTATAATTCAAAAGTCACTGCCTTATATTGACCCAGAAATAACAAATACTGTTTTAACTTAATAATTGGGTAATCTGAGGAGAAAGTACTATGGCAATGTCTGGTATTTATAAGCCAATACTAACCTTTATAATGGCATGTCCAACAATATTATTTTCAACAAAAACAAAATATGCTAAACATAACCCATTTAACTACATATTACTCAAAGGGCTTAAAGCATTTGCATTAATCAAATATTCCAAGTGACAAAGCTATCATAGGTAATATATCAGGATGACAAATACTGGCATAACATGAATACTGTAAGATACACACAAAACTGAAACTACACTGAAATGAGGTAAGCTTTCTGTGATAATTAAAGAAACATTCAGAATCTCTTATAACTCTCTAGTACTGGCATTGTACAATGTACATTTTGGTTAAAGATAACAAATAACTTTGTGGTCACTTGGATGTTGAGTAAATTTTGTGCTGACCATACACTTCCCTAAATGAATATATCTGGTGTAGAAATAAAATCAAGGAAGAAACTTTTCAAGATCCATTTTTTGTGACTATGTAAAAATGAACCATATTACGTGCAATATGCTTATTAAAATTTAAATTTTTTTACAAACTGTAACAAATTTACTTTTTAAAATTTCTGACTTAGCAAAACATTGTTTTTAAGATACAAACTTTGTCACACCATTCAAAAGCAGCAAAACTATATGCACAGTAAATCAAACTTCATTAATTTTGGAAATCTGATACAAAGTTTGACTGCCACATTACAAATACTTAAAATATTTGTGGTATGTATTAGCCAAAGAATGAACATTCATTGAACAAATATAGGCTTTTTGAAAAAGAATTATGATGACTTGAAAATATAGTCCTTAGTTTTTTTAGCCTGGAATCAAAGATTTTATAGTAAAAAGATTATACTTTCCTCTTTAAAATTAGTAATCTTTGAAATAATCACTTTCCATAACATCCTTTTCTAATTTTTAACCTGCTTCCAAAAGAAACTTAAAAATATCAAACAACTATAACTTTATGGAGAAGTATACAGAAAAAACTAATCATTCTAGGTAAGTCATGAAATGAAGTATCTTAGCCTAATTAAAGATTTCATGACAAATTACTTACTTTTATTATTTATACCAGCAAGGATCAAATCACAAAAATTCAAATTATATATGGTACTTTTCATGCTTTAACTTAATAAATGAGTAACTAAAACTAAGCCAACATGCCTCTTTAGATGACAACATGGAAAAAACTGTTTGTAGAACAAAGTAGGCCAGTCTGGCTGTACAGCAGCAATCCACGGTTTGTCAGAATGGCTAGTACACATGCCACCAATGAAACCCATGTACAGACAGGCATGCCGCTAATACTTTCCATTCGTTTACCTACACTTGGAACAGCCAAAGAATCACTGTATATTACATTTCTATGTGCAATTATTAAATGCTTGGTATATACATATTTACCAAAAATTAAAGATATATGTTACATGGTCAGCTCGAATAATCAAAATGAATTGTAAAAAAATTGTTTTTCTAAAGTGCTTAAGGCAATTCCTTTATTTCTTTATCTAGTTTACTAAAACTGGCTTGGGATTCAATTGCTAAAAGGGAAAATGCAATACTGAAAGCATGTTTTTATAAAACATAATTTCTTAGAACTGTGATACATCCATTACTGTCAACCTCTCATGCATTTCTTTTACAGAAAGCAGTCATGTTTGACCTGTCAAAACAAAGTAAATACACCAACAAAAAATGTCTGAAAGGGTATACCAACTTTACACAACGTATTGAGCAAAAGAGCTCAACATATTTTAACTTAAATGTCAATGACAATGTTATATACATGGTCAAGTTGAAACAGTTACCTTAATTTGAGATTAATTAGGCACTACAGTTGGTTATTTTTTAGTTTGAAAATGAAGGTGGCAAATTTGCTCCAGTTTAACTTAATACAACTACATGAAAACCCCACACATTTTGCTCTTTACTTTTAAAGAACTTTAAGAAGCACAGTAACAAGTAAACCTCAGATGCTTATTTTGAAGTAATAATGGTATTGCTTCAAGTGAATTTTCCAAATGAATATTAGAAAATTTTATATGAAGGGTTTCAAATGATAGCATGAGCACAGAAAAGAATCATATGCACTCCTCCAGCCCTTGATTATACTTCCTTTCCCCCTGCCCCTGCAACGGAAGGCCTTCACCAGCATAATCTAAGGGGCTCTGGCCTAAACATCGGTTGACACTGCATGGGGCATGGAGTAAAAAGAGCATGCTTAGAGGAAAAAGGCACTGAATTAAAGAGAAGCCACAAATATATAATAGTAAAAATTTTTATACAAGAATTTCTGGCTTTTTCTGTGTCATTTTTGATAAATATACATGTATAACAGTTTACATAAAGCAGCTCCACCACTAAATTACTGCTTTCAGGCTGGACTGTTATGGAAGAGAGAGAACTTCCTGTTTCCTTAGGTCCTGGATAAACCTGCTACAGGGAAAAGAACACCCAAAAATTTCTATCAAAATCTCCAGAAGGAATAAACACCAAAATTATATTTGTTTGGAGACTCAAAAGAATAGCTCTTAACACATTCATTCTCTAAACTCTCTTAATAGTCTCTGTAATTACAAATACTAAATATCAGTAGACAATGGTGCAGATACTCTAAAAAAGTAATACCCAGTTCAAGTAAAAGTTGTTATTTAGTTTTGTTTTAAAATGAACAGAAGGTCCTATCAGTAAGCAGCAAACTTTAAGAAAGAATGAGCTATTCCTATGCTGCAGGCCTTTCTGTAGATAGGAACTCCAATGGAAGAAGCATTGGTCACTTCTCAGGTAGTCATAGTATAATATACTTAAAATGAGAATGAAAGTTAAAATGAGAAAGTAAAAGTTTCAAAAATTAAGAAATGTAGAAATTCAGATCTCTTTAAAACACCCAAAGAATCCTTAAATACTACTATAATTACAACTTTCAGTTTGGCTCAAAGGACTTGTGTTACAAATTAGCCAGCTTTTAAAAAACAGATATGTTCTCAATAACCATGGGTTTTACTTGTTAACACATTTTCCCTAACTTTGGAAAAGATCATTCCATGTTGATTTTTGAAAATATTATACCCCTTTAGAAAGCAAATGATGTAGCAAAAAGATTAAGAGAAAATAACCTTTAAGTAGTTGTGACTGAAAAACTTACATGCCAAATAAGTCAGAGATATGTAGTTTTTTTTAGACCACTTGTTTAAACCATTCCATATCTTATTAAAAGCATACACAAATGTCTTCAGGGAAGTACAGTTTTAGGCACCTCCCTCTATAGCCTATCTTTCTCAGGTAAAACTAGAGTAGTGTGTGCGTTTTTCTACCTTCTATACAACTTTAATAGCCTTTCATTCCTACTAGAAATGTTAAAAATCAGTATAAGTATTATCAATTATTAATAAAATTCAAGTGGGAATTTTATCAAAGATAACTAGTAAAGGTGGCTTTAAACTAGATAACAGAATCAGAAAACATAAAGTTTTTACAAATCTTACCCATTATCCAAAATGATGGAATAAAAAGCAGTCTAGTTAAACAGGGCAACATATAAAGAACATCCCTTTGCCACTGTTAGTGCAGGGAATAAACTGAAATTTGGGTGATTTTAATTACGTCTAGAAACTCTTCCTATCCACTCTGATTTTGAGTTATAACCACAAGAAAAAATACCATGACATTTAGAAAAAAGAAAATGACATAATCTAGTCAATTAAAAAAAGAGGATAATTTAGCAAAACTAAACTTATTTATAAAAGGGGAAAAACAAACCAGTGTAAGAAAACCTGTCTAGAACTCCCAACCAATTATTTCAATTTTGAGAAAACCTCAGAGGACTGTATATTTTTTAAAAAGCTTCAGTGGAAGAAGTAATAATAGGCAGTAAATAATAGGCAGTAATAAGAGAAAAAAGAAAGTAAAGAAGAAAGAAGGCAAGATTTAAACACGTTTTTCTTCAGGCCCCAAGGCTACCATATGTAACTAAACATTAGAAGGGCCAAAGTAACCCAAGAATCATAAACACAAGTTTCTATGTAACTATTTAAACACTGCCTTTTCCCCCATTTGCTCTTCAAAATAGCAGTTTCTTGTTCCATCTCTGCTTGCTTCTCTGATAGGGCATAGTAGGTTCCTGTGAATATTTCATTCTAGATGCTTAATGCTAACGGATTCCAGGCCTTAAAGCAGAACGTAGCCCATCTCATTTCCATCACTCTTGAGTTTCTATGATTAGGCCACCCAATCAGAAGGGGAGTGGGGGTGTCAAACATATTCTCAGGAGGCATTACTGAGGCACGATGTTTAGGCTGCCAGATGAACCAGTCATTCCATTTTCACTTTTCTGAAGTGTTCTCACCGCACTTGGAACCTGCATCCCAGTGCTCAGAGAAAGCCCACCACACCAAACCTAGGAGAAGACAAAAGCAAAGCTTCGGTCAGATTTCAAATCAAATAAGAATGTAAGTGTGGCTTAAATTTCCACTTGAAAGGCAAAATGTCACATATATGAACCTCAAGAAGTTCCAAACTGATAACCTTCATATCTGAACTGGGGGCAGGGGGGCTAACTCAAGAGTCGATACTGTAGAGCCACAGAGCCCACTGGAGCTGCACATGAGACAGGGAGCTAAATGGCTGCAAAAATTTGGAGACTGAACTAGATTAATCCAGGAAAAAGATACTGGCTATTATTAATGATGCTAACTTTCACAAACAAGAGAAATACACCGAGAGCCAACTTCCTTATCCCAGTTCCTCCTCCAGATTTGATGAGGTATGGCCTGAGACTCTAGGAATCTAACACCTCTCTCTTAAAGAGTAAAATCCACTAGTTTCTTCCCTAACATGAGAACCTAACATAAGAACTCTTTTATAATTCTGTAAAAAGGACTTCTGAGAAAAACGCAAATAGCAGTGTCCAGGTACACTTGCCATATGTTAATTAATTATCAGAAATGTAAATGAGTTTTTGAAAGATAAAACTGCTTTGCTTGTGAACAGAGAGCAGAGAATGTTTACAGCGCCTTTATTCAGAATTGCCAAAGACTGGGCGGAATCTACACGTCCTTGAACTGGTGAAAAGATGAAAAACCAGTGGTATACACACATGGAACACTACTCAGCAATAAAAAAGATGGAGCTACTGACAGAACAACATGGATGAATTTCAAATGTATAAGGCTACAGAATCAAAATCTGCATACCATACCATTCCTTTTCTATAATATTTTGGAAAAAGCAAAACTATAGGGACTGAAAACTGGTGGTGATTGCCAGGGCTAGGTGTGATAGGAGATGTCCACTACAAAGGAGTGTGAGGGAATTTTCTAAAGTAATGGAAATGTTCTATGTCTTGATGATGGTGGTGGTTATACAACTGTATGCATTTTTCCAATCCTGTAGAGCTGTATGCTACCGTAAATCGTACAGTAGAAAATTAATCATGTTATGCCAAAAAATTAAACAATCATTTTACTTAGTTTTAATAAAAGCAAGCCTTTATTGAAGGCTTGCTTCAATAAAAATAAATTTTAACCAGTTTGAAAATACATTTCCTAAAGTATCTTATAACAGTTAGTAATGTAATTATAGTTTCACTATTTAGAATGAAAAAGCAATGAATAAACTCACTACATATCTACCTGACATAAAATCAAATTAAACATGAAACCTACTCATTTGTAAAAGCATATCTAAGACTCAGGGGGAAAAAAACTTTAAGTTCCATATAGTTAAAAAAATAAGTGAGTAAACAGCTTTGAGTTCCACATTGGCCAGTATGAAAAAACAGCCATAAACACATAATACAGCAGAGGTTTTTGACAAAGTAAAGTAATAATAATAGTAATCACCCTTCCTTATCCCTAAAAAATTTTTCTATGAGCAATAACTTTATTCACCAATCACTTTTATTTTTTTAATGAATTTATTGGGGGCGATACCAGTTAATAAAACCATACGGGTTTCAAGTGCACCACTATAACGCATCTTCTGCACACTGTGTCGTGTAGTCACCACCCAAAGTCAAGTCTCTTTGCACCACCATTTACCCCTCGTTGTCCTCCTCCACCTCTCCCCACCTCCCATTCCTCTGGTAATCACCATTCTGTTGTCTGTAATCATTTTTACTTTTTAATGAAAAACTAGAAGTCTTGGTTATTAGCATTATTTTAAACTTATTTTAAGATTTTAGGGTATCTAGAATTAATAATCATCAATTATGAGATTGAAAAGTACTGTATTTTAACCCCCATATGCTCTGAACACTTTCTCCTCACAGTCGAGTAAAAGTTGGGGTGATGATGAAGGAACACACACACTAAACATTCCAAGTCCGTAATGGACACACACCATCCTAATTTGTGGAGGTAGCCCCCAGATTAAAGAATCTTCCAGCCAGAATAATGAGGATCTTAACTGGATTGCAGAATTCCTCACAATAGCCTAATCTGATAGACAAATGCAAAAGATAAAGTAGTTGGAAAAAGCAGTAACATTTGCTTAATTAAAAAAATAAATTAAAAACAAGTTTCATTTTGTACAGAGAATCATAACTTCTTATATAAATCAACTTGAAATTGAGTAGTCCTGAAATGACACCGGTGTGTATAGACACCGATACATTTAGCGTACTACACCCAGTCGTCTACTATTTTACAAAGATGACATTGCACTGCAATGGAAAAAGGATCTTATCAATGGTTCTGGAATAAGAGGAGATCCATACAGAGTTGAAGATTGTATCATTACTCCAACTTCCTACCATATATATCAATTCTACATTGTACCTTCACTGTAAATGCAGTCTATATCTAAATGTATAAGGAAAAGCTTTTGGAAGAGAACATGAGAGTATTTTATAATCTTGGGGTGAATAAAGATTTCTTAAATAGAGACAAAAAGTGCTAACCATAAATGAATAAATGGATAAATTAATCAACACTAAAATTAACAACTTTTGTTCACCAAAAGTTACCAAGAACAGAGGGAAAAGGAAAGCTAGAGTGGAGAAGGCATTTGCAGTACATAAATCTGGCAAAGGACTCAGACAATATAAAGAACTCCAATCGATCAACAAAAGTAGAAAGAAAACCCAATGGAAATACAGGTAAGTCTTGAACAACCATTTCACAAATGCGTATACTCAAATAGGCAATAAACATATAAAAAGGTGTTCGACAGCACTATTCACCAAGGAAGTGGGAATGGAAACCACAGTGTAATACATCTAAGTGCTGTATTTCAAACTGCTGGAGGTAAATGAATATAACCAGCAACTCTGCAAAACTCTACAACAGCTGACTGCACATATATGATCTAGCAATCCCAATTTAGTTTTATACCCAATAAAAAACATACACACCACCAAAAGACATGAACCAGAAAATTCATAGCAGTACTACTTATAAATGTCCCCAAAAGGAAACAACCAAAGTATCCAACTAAATTACAATGGATAAATTATGACATAGTCATATAATGGAAAAATCTATGACAATGAGTAAACTACCACCACATGGCATAGCATGAATAAATCTCACAAATATAATGGCGAGCCAAAAGATATTGAATAATTCCATTCATACAAAATTGAAAAAGAGGCAAAATGAATTTGTGGTATTAAAATTCAAGATAGTAATCTCAGTGGAAGAGGGCCAGCAGGGGCTGAAAATGGGCACAAGGGGCTTATAAGGTTCTGGTAGTGCTCCATTACTTGATCTAGATGCTGGTTACAAAAATCAGTGCAATCCTATGGAGATTCATCCAACTGCATGCTTATGATTTGCATATTTTTATGCATTATCATTTACTTCAACAAAAATACCAAAAATATAGTCGAAATCGCAGATTCAAGAAAGGTGCATTGGTGAAAAGGCGAGGAGTATGAAGAAAAGGTATTCTGCTTTCCCAACATACAGCATAGGTTGTTATCCTTAAAGTTGCCAGACCAAATAAAATAATAAATTAAGTACTAACCATGAAACCCGGTAACACTGGCTGAGCAAATTTTGTCTTAAAGGAATACAACAACTGTTTTGAGTTTGCATCATAGAAAGAAAGTTGACCTAAAGGAAGGGGGAAAAAAAGCCTGATTTATTATACAAAATATTGTAACATCTAATTAAGGCTAACATATAATCATGCAAAAAGTAATAACTAAATGCACATTTTGACATTAATTTTTTTTGTTACAAACTATAATGACTGGATTTAGTAATTCTTACTTGAAAATCAGTAGAAAACATGCTTAAGAAAAAGTCCAAATATACTTTTGTTCCCTGGTTTTCAAGATCTCCAGAGTGATTCCCTAACCTGGACTATATTCTACTTATTCAACTATAAACTATTTCTTTATTTAACAAATGGTTTCCCAGTAAAAACAAAGGCCATTTGTTCTTCATTTTTACTATAACCCAGTCTCGACTCAAATTCTATTTAAAGTTTATTCTATTAAACTTGACTTTTAGCTACTTGAAGACATACTCAATTCCGTCTCTGAAATCACAGTATAGTTATCACTACTTCATTTTTGTTAATTTTTAAAATCCTCTCACAATCTTTCAACATGACCATGCAAATAAAATGACTGTCTTCCAGACGACCTAAGTCTCCAACCTGATGGTCCCCTTACAACTGTTACCACTTCTTCAGATTCTTCTCCCATGACTGTTCTCTTGGCTTGTGTCCTAACCCTGAAGATATCTTCTCTTTTTCTCCTTATTCTAAATGCAGATGCTTGTCCAGGCCCTCTTTTCTCTCTACAAAGCTCCCTTAATAAACCAGCTACCACCACGGAAAAAAATGAAACTAACATTTATCCTACTATGAAAACACTTGTTACTTTACTGCAAAATGTGAAGCAACCTAATAGGGTCACAAAGTTAGTAGACAGCAAAGCGGCAACAGTTCATTGTGTGATCTTCAGTAGGCACTCTGTGACGCTGTCTCTAGTAATTAGCTTCAGCTCTAATTCTCTTCTGAGTTCTAGAACTGAATTTCTAAATATTTGCCAGACATGCCATATGGTTGTCCTGCGGGCACCTCATTTTCCCCCGGGACTCTCTCTGTTTCCTATTCTATTGATGACACTATCATCCTCCGTCTCTCCCTCCAATCCATATTTAGTTATCAAGTCCTATGAATTCTACTTTTACGCTATCAAATCCATTCTTCTTGATTCCCCACTGCTCAGGCCCTTGTTACTACTACTCACTCAACAAACACTTATTAAGAGCTTACTATGTACAAAGTGCTTTCTAGGCAGTAAGGATATAATACTTCACAAAAGAGGCATGGTCCTGCCTACACTGCTTAAAGACTGCCTCCGGAAAAGTTTTACCAAATCTATGTTTGCAATCTCTTCCACATTTAGCCATTTATTTATTCTCTAGCATTCCTAAAACTAAATTATCATCATTCGACTACAGTTTTCTAAAATGTGTAGAGGCCCCCCTCCCTCAGCTACTAAAAAAGGCCATCCTGGTATTATTTTTCAAGGCCCTCAAAATCTGATCCCATCCTACATTACAACTCCCTCTTGTACCCTCTGCTCTACCAGGCAAGTCCTACCTGCGGTCCTCAGGCCACATGCAGCCCAGGGTGGCCCGGAATGTGGCCCATCACAATCGTAAGTTTACTTAAAACATTGTCAAAATTTTTTGTGATTATATGTCTCTAGTATTAATGTGTGGTCCAGAGACACCCAAGGCAACTGTTCTCCCAGTGTGGTCCAGAGACACCAAAAGGTTGGACACCCCTGCTAGGCTAACAATTACACTTCCCACTACTATCTTTGAGGAGACACAAAGTATAGGAAATGAGACAGAAGATAATAAGCTAATTCTATCTTGGTAGCTGAAAAAATGGGGGGTGAGAAGGTGTGCCAATAAATTTGCTATCTATCCTGAGAAAATTTATTTATCTGATTCCAAGTCAGTAAGTAAAAAGACTGCAGCAAAACTGATGTCATCATCACTAAAAATAAATCAAGCCAATATGAACTTTTTCCTTTAAGAAACTAGACTGATAGCTCATGAATAGTAAAATGAGGTTTTAATAGCTTAAAGTATCAACCTGGAGAGAAGCATCTAGGGAATCACTTTTACTCGTTATTACAATAGTATGTCATCTTCAAAATCTTTATAAATATTTAAATGACAGTAGAGAAGGTACTTACAACTACCTAATTCAAAAAGCTTCAAGAAATTTTGCAAAAGATAAATATAAAGCTAATTTTTAGATGATTTCAACAGGAGGGAAAGCTTGGTCAAATCTATTAAGATGAAACTTAAGGACAAATATAATATTCTTCATTTGAGTTATAAACAACATCATCAACAAAAATCCCAAACTGTGTAATCTAAGAGGAAAAAGGCAATTTGACAGAACTCAAAAATTTACATAATAGGCATAGGAATAGAAAGTGGAGCATAGGAAATATAGGCAATCATACTGTAATAACAATGCACGGTGCCCGTGGGGTGCTGAAAAGTCGGAACACTGTGGAGAGTATGTAACTGTGTGGTCACTATGCCGTACACCTGAAACTGATACAAAATCATACTGAATGCAAGCTGTAATTGGAAACATTTGTAAAGTCATAGTCCTAGAAACTGTGTTGCCAAATCACTATCCTATGATGGTCAGGAGTTGTGTGTCGTACTTTGAGAGACAACCACCACAGGCCATTACAGGAATTTGGGAAAATTAAGTAAGAGAAATAGCTAACGGTACAGAGAATGTATAATCTGAGAAAAACAGGGCAAGAGAAGCAGTATTCATAGTTTTTAAATAAACATGAATTATCTTCTAAATGTGAATTAGGGAACATAATTTTGTATTGCTTCAGATGACAAAATTTCAGAGCAACAGTCTCAGAAGTTATTGGGAGACAAGTGAGTCAATTTAAGAAAAACCTTCTAACCACGTGCTATCTAACAATGACAAAGAGGCTGCCTTCTAAGACAATAAGTTTCACATAGAAAAGTTCATCAAGCACAGGAGTGGCAACTACCTGCAGAGATAATGTAAAAAGGATGTTACACTCTGTGGTAGATGGATTAGGTAATTTCTAAGGCCTACCCAAACTAGAAAAATCAGACTCTACCACTCTGTACAGGTAATAAAACAACGTAAGAAGGAATTAAAATGGACAAAAGAAAATTTAGCTTTAAGATTAATATTGGCAAGATCTTTCTTTCTGACTCATTTCGTGTATCATAGATGAGAGCTTCAGTAGGGCTTCAGGCCGATACCAGACACCCTTCCAGTCAATTCTGGGGCTGAAATTATGCTTGTGATAGAATCCTAGTAGGTCACAACACTCTTACCACAACATTAATGGGAATTTTCTATAGGCGATTACCAGTGAAGTACTGAAATACAAGCAACTATGATGAAATGAATTATGAGAAAATCAGTAAACTTACCCCCATCAAAATCACAGAATACACCTATTCTCTCAGGAACAGGAACATCCAAGGCTTTGACTTTATTATTATGCTTTGCTACAAATGTGTTTTGTAGCCAGTTGTTGACATGAACACACCAACTAGTGTTTGTCTTTCCTAACTGGTCAAATTTCCCCAAAGTCTTGTAAGCTACTCCCACACTGTAGGATTTACAGTCCTTCTGGGCCTTGACCTCCCAATAATGTTGTCCACTTTCAATAGTAGTGTCTCCTGCAAAAGACCGGGAAGGTAAATTTGACTCTTACCTTTTCCTATGAGTCACATAGATTTGTACCTATCTCTGGTCCCACAGAGTGGCACAAAAAACCTCATTCAGGATGTTAATACATAGACACTAATTACAGAGTATCTGCTATAACTTTACTTATATATTAATTTTTCTGTATACAAATAGCTTCAGAACTTTTCCTCCTTACTATACACTCAGGAGTTATACATATACGTAGAGTACCATGTAAAAATGACTTAAGTTTTAAACATATCAATCATAAGACAATTTGAAAGCCTGACAAAGCAATTAGGCTTCAAGAGGGAGAAATTTCAGCAAAGATTCATTTAATACACACCCAGTCACCCCATCTCTCAGTGAGCAGAAAGCCCACCAGTATGACTGTGGTGACTTTACCATGAGGTAATGAAGAACTATGATTTTTGTCCTACCCAGCACTGTGTATGATTCCCCAGTAAAACGGTCTCTGCTGCCTCTTACTGCTGGTGGCCTGGAGCCTACAGATGTCCGTTTGGGGGATGGTGTACCACTTCTATATAAACAGGGACAAAAGGAAAAACAAACATTCTATGTTGTAAATGTTTTACAAACTAAAATGGCAAATCATGAAAGAAAGCTTTGAAAAGATTTTTTAATTATGTTACACAAATAGCACTATTGAATTTTATCTGAATTATTACACAGAGCTGTCCACAATAAACACTCCTATGTAGGAAATCATCAACACAAAGCAGGCTGAAAACACTAACATCATGCAGACTGGGCACAGCTCACACAAAGAACACACAGCTGAAATAGAAAACAAAGCCAAGATGAGACACCGAGGGGAAAAGAACTCAAGAAAGATAATGTATTATAGCTTACATTTCTTGCAGTTAAATTTAAATAGAAGCAAAAGCAAAAATACGCTTATTACAATCAAAACTAAATAACCTTTTTTGTAAGCAGTATGTATTCTTGTTCTGGATCTTTCTTCTTAAAAAGAAAAACAGCAATTCCCCAAATCTATGCATTGGATAATGTCAAGTATTAAAAAGGCATATCTCCTACTATAACAGACAAGATCCAACCTGATCTCCCCTTATATCAAATTATATCATATGGTAAACTGGACAGTATTAGGTCCTTCACTAACTCAAAAAATTCAAAATAAATCAAATCCTAAAGATGTTTAAAAGTCAGCATGACAATTACACTGAATCACGGCATTTAAAAAACAAAAAATTTACAACTTACCAGTAGTAAAGAAATAAAAGGAAGGCATGAAGAAAAGAAAAACAAACATAACTACTGAGAATGGCAGTTTAAATGTCAGAGAGAAGTTAAATAAGAACTCTGCCACTGCAGCATTCTAGACTTCTGACCCGAAGCACACTCTTTGCAAGAAGTACAACAGCTATTATTGTCTTACGTCAAACACACCCCCTCAATCTCTTTAAAGACATGTTGGCCACTTAACTTTCTGAATTAAGACTCTTTGTTACCTCTACTCTGAATTGTTTTACCAGCTTCCAAATGATCTCTTTGCTACCCAATTCATTCTGTTCATTGTTACCAAATAAACTTTGATTTTCCTACTTTAAAATCTTCAAGTCCTTCCTTACAGCCTACAAACAACTCAGCTTGGCATTTCAGGTTCTTCTTGATTTGGTTCCAGTCTGCTTTTCTAGTTTTTTCACACCTAGAGAGCACTATCCAGTTAAATGTAGCAGCTGAAGAAACTCTGGCAGTCTGCTCTCATGCCTTTCCTCTTGTTGCTGCCGCTCTAACTGCAAGTCCAATGCCACGCATTCTTCCTTTTCCTTGAGAATGAACCTAAATCCTTTGCATTCCTGAAGGTCTCCTAGATCCTACAAAGCTAAATAAATAACTCTTTGGGGAGTCTAGCTCCAGACCGGAATCCTATGGGTGTTCTTTCAGGCCCAATCACAGGCGATTATAAAGGCTTTTCCTGGCTGGCCTGGGGGCAGGGCTCCCTCCCGCACACCGTACTTCCTGCGCAGCCAGCTCACTAGTTTCTGGAGGGAGTTGCAATCCCCCTGCTCTTACCCCAAACTCATATGCATATCTGCATTCCTAGGCACCTCTAGTAAGAAATCCCCTAACAGGTGGGGGCCCTCAGGATGATACACCCTTTCCACTGCCTCTGCAGGGATCTCCATGGAGGTGGCAGGGATGGGGGATGACATATGAAGAAAACACTTCTCTCTCCTCAGTCTCAATACTTTTCTACTTCTAACCTTTCCTGTCCTTCCATCTTCTTGGACTCAGGTCCATAAACAACAGGATGAGCCTTTTGTTTGGAGCCTTCTCAGCAGTGAAATTGTATCTACCATCTGTAATCCGCTCTGATTTGCCTGACCCTTACCTCATCCTGTTGGGAAAATGGAACACTGGAAGAGCTAGCACCCTTTCCTTTGTGGCTTCTTGCTTATACTATCATTGTCAGTGAACAAAAGGCTTCATTGTTACTTTCAGTTTGGCTCAGTGTCCTAAATGACCACTTCAACACTTGGCAACTCAGGACTTCTTCCTCTAAGTTCCTTTACTCACATTTACCACCACACATACTCTGTACCTGTATTACTGTTATTTGTATGTAGATATGTCTCTCATCTACCTAAGTCAGGAAACATTTCTGGAAGGCAGGAACAGTGTTTGTCTCTATAAACCCCACAATAGCCAGCTGACATCCTACAGTGAGCAAATACTTATGGAAAGAATAAATGTATAAGATATTCCAGAAGTAGCCTACATAGAAAATACCCTTAAAAGGAGGGAAAGGAGAGAGAAATGTGATATGAAATGCTAAATATAAGCAGTCTAAGACTCTCCAAGTGATCAAATGAAACTTTATTAAATCCAGCAGCATTTCATAATTTATAATACACTACCTATGAAATCACTTTTGCCAGTGAGCAAATACACTAGAAAAAAGATAATTTTGAAAAGAGAACACATTATGGTTTCTGATAAAGATATGTGGATCAGCACATTATAAACTGTGTTATTTGAGTTGATTCATCTTTCTGTCACTGTCCTAATAATTTCACTAATCACCTTTACTTTTTATCCTGATGCTTTCAAAACTGTGTCATTATTGTAAAACACTGAACACCTCATACTACCTTGTGTCAAATACAAATAAAAGCGAAGCTATAAAGTTAGATATACTGAATACAGCACGAGAAAGATTCCAGGTATAAGTAAATGCCGAAAAAAGTCAGATGAGAGACAATAATTCAAGATAGACTTTAAGCAGAGCTTATTGTTTTGTTATCATATACAATATAACCCAAATACGCAGCACACTTTAATGCTATAAACTGAAAACATAAGCCACCAATACAGTCTACACAGAGCAGTATTTTAGTTTTTGAAGGCTGCTGCAATGGCTTCTGCTTATTGGTTAAAGAAAAACAATTATTCAGCCAAGCTAGCTGTACTACGTCCTAGAACTAGACAGACATAGATCGTCACCTTGTATGTTTCCTCAGTGATGTAACATGGGCACTGTCAGATAAAAATAGGCAACTGTTAAGAGTGCTTCACAACTTAAATTTAACAGCTCATAATCAAATTAGATCAAAAGCCTGATGAGGAAATTCTTTTTTTGATTCACTGTTGTAACTCACAGTGATATTCCCTTATTTCAATTTGAGAAAAAATTCCCTGTTAAAAAAGAAAGAGGCTCCATACTTTGAGACTATTTAAATAAGTGTAACAACAATTGAAAGTTCCCAAGCCTTTCGTTTGTAAGACTGCTGATGAAGGCAAGGCTACAGGCTGCCACTCAAGGCAGACGTTCAGCTAAGACAAGTGATCTAAAATTCAGGAACTGTACTAGGAACTTCTCTCCAAGCCCTTCAAGTTGCTGGAGCTATAACTTTAAAGAAATAGAACACTGAAATAAAAATGTGTAAGAAGAAAATCAGAAAAGAAACTAAGAAAAAGGAATGAAAATGTTAGCGACATATTTAAGAGTTGACTAACAATATTATATGCTTCTCTTTTGTGTTACTAACATATCACAAATCATATTGATACACAGAATAAAAATTTAATTATGTTATTGTCAAATAAGAATCAATGTACGAAGCATTTGTCCGGATAACAGAGGTAAGGGACTAGCTTACCTGCCCTTGTTCTCTTTTCCTTTAATTTTAGTTTCTTGACCTTTTCCTCCAGTAGGATCCCACTCTACACAGGTATCCTCAACTCTCAGGTTCAAATGGGATGATGAGTTATCCAAACTGAAGTTAAGTGCTATAAAAAACATGACTTCAATTTTGTAAAAATGTAGCATATCTCCACTTCATGAAGCACAACTATCTTCACATTATCTTCCTACTGAATTTCTTTCAACACTGTATATAAAGAATAAAGTTCAAATTCCTAATCCTAGAAAAAGACCTGAAAGATAAGGCCATAATTTAATAATTCCTACTTTATTTCCCATTGCTCTTTATATATCTTATGCTCTAAGCAAATCAATGTCTTTGCATGGCCATTGCTCTTTCTGCTATTCCTTCGGCTGGAATCTCCATCAGTACACAATAACCTCAATTTCCTGTTATTAGAGTATCAGTTGATTACCAGTTGATTGTTATAATTAAACAGGAAGAGGCACTGGCAGAAGTAAGGATGAGGAGAAAGTGCTATGGTGTAAAAATTATAGAGCCTGGCCCTGACTGGTGTGACTCAGTTGGCTGGGCTTCATCACGGAGAGCAAAAGGTCACCAGTTCAATCCCACTCAGGGCACAGGCTTGGGTTGAGGGTTCAGTCCCTTGGAGGGCACGTATAAGAAGTAACTGCTTGATATTTCTCTCTTGCATCAATGTTTCTCTCCCTCTCTCTAAAAATAAATAAAATCTTTAAAAAAATTAGAGAGCTCAGCACACTTAATAGTAATTTCCTATTTAAACTCCCAGTGGTTTCAAATTCGGACCAGCACAGAGAAGTGGGCCATGCCAGAACAAACAAGGGAACTGACACAGCTGAGAGAGCTACATACCATTTACATGACCAGGGTAGGGGGCGCTACTTAGATGAAAACAAATCAAAACCACAAAACAAAACTACGCTTTTCAAATGACTGATTTTGGGGAAATATCTGTACATTCACAAGACTTACTCAGGACTGCTAGTTTTCAGTATAGCCTCTCTTAGGAATTCAGGGTAAATCATTAAAATGTAATGCTGAGTAATGCACAGTTCCTCCTATAATAAATAAATGCAATTCCTAGAATCTCTGTCTTAAAGTATCTTCTACACAGTTACCAGCTAATCTGCCTGTTAGTTATATTTCCCTCCCAAACTTCCAACTTCTGGTAATTACTCACTGAAGGAATATTCTTTTACACTACCCCATTTCACCTAAGTATTTAGCAAAGGCTTCGCTATGCCTGTGAGTATGCATCATCAGATAACAATATTCATATAGAGCCTAAGGTTTACCTAGTGAATCAAGAATCCTTTTATCCTCCCTCTACTGTTCTGTAAAGAGCACTTAAATTTCAACCATGCATCTGCCCCACTGTTCATTGGAGTCTTTATTTACACAATATTCTAAATACAAATTTACTGACCATACCCACTTCTAGTAATTGTCATACTATGCAAGTAAGTTAATAGCTTTCAACATCTGCACATGAACAGAAATAACAGAGCTTTTCAGTAAAAATGACTTAGAATTCCTTAATAAGGAGGTCACTAAAAAGTTAGGAGACTAGCTCAGTTGGTTACAGCATCATCCAATAGGTCAAGCTTGTGGGTTCAATTCCTGGTCAGGGAACATAAGAAAACCAACCAATGAATGCATAAATAAGGGGAACAACAAAGCTATGTTTCTTTCTCTTTTTCTCTCTCCCTTCTTCTCTCTAAAATAAAAAAAAAAGTTAGAATTAAGAAAAATTGGAACTTCCTGTCAAGACAGGAGTGTAGGCAAACATGGCTCTCCTCTTTACACAACCACATCAAAATTACAACTAATAAACAGAACAACCATCACTCAGAACCATCAGAAATCAAGTTGAATGGAGTCTTACAACTACTGAATTAAAGAAACCACATCCATCCAGACTGGTAGAAGAGGCGCGGATGTAGAATGGGCTGGTCCCTCACCCATGTGTGGTGGATAAAAATTCAGGAGGGATATCTTGGGAGCTAGAAGTCCCAGTCCCACACCAGGACCCCCAGCCCAGGGCTCCAGTGCCAGGAAGATAAGTCCCCACAACTTCTGGCTGCAAAAACCAGCAAGGATTGAGTTAGTGGAAGAAACTTCTGGATCCCCAAGCAGTTCCTCTTAAAAAATCCACATATGGCCTTACCTACTCTGACCTCCAGCGCCAGGGTAGCAGCTTGAAAGGCACCAGCGGTATACAGGGAGAAACTCAAGTATCTGGCATTGAGGGGAAACAGATGCCATTGTCCCTTTTCTAAACCCTACCCCCACAGAGCTGGCAAGCTGGTGCCATATCTGAGACTCCATCAATCTGGCTAACACTGGTGACCTGCCTTAGAGATCTGTGGAGTCTGGGCCCCATGCAACCATGGACCCACCCAAGCTGCTTTTCTATATAAATGACTGGTCTTGGCTCACAATTCATAACTTTCTAAATCTTATCAAACAAGCAACTGCTGGCCTCAGTGAGTCACAGGCCAGGCACTAGCAGCAGCCAGCCTAGATTCACAACTTGGCTTCGCCTGGGGATCTCCAAGCCCAGCACAAGTAGCAGCCATCTCAGATTGATCTATAGCTCTCAGGCAGGGTGGCTCCAGGAAAAACACAGGTGGGGGCTGACCTTGGCCTGCATCACCTGGGAACCCCAGGGCCAGTGCACCCAGTGGACAGCTACAGACCACAATGGAGCACCACCCTGTGGAGCACCCTGCACAGTTGATCCTCCAGAGAGCAGAGGTTAGTGGTTAAGTCGTCACAGCAAATCCCTGGAGCTGACTGGCCTGGGTAAATCCCTCCCACTGACCTGTCAACAGCAACCAAAGCTCAACTACAAGAGAAGGGTATACTGAGTAGAAACAATGGGCACGCCTTGAGTACCCAACTTGGGTGATAGGGGAGGCTGTGTTATTGGACCCTACAGGACACCTACTACATTAGGCCACACTACCAAGACAAGGAGTCAAAGCAGCTCTCCCTAATACATAGTAACAAACACAGGGAAGCTGCAAAATGAGGAAACAAAGAAACATGGCCCAAATGAATGAACAGATCAAAACTCTAGGAATAAAGAGATAAACAAAATGGAGATAAGCAATCTATCAGATGTAAAGTTCAAACACTCAAGGAACTTAGTGAGGACCTCAACAGCATTAAAAAGATTCAGTCAGAAATGAAGGATACACCAATTGAAATAAAGAACAATTTACAGGGAAAAAACAGTAGAGTGGATGAAGTCAATAATCAAATCAATGATACGGAACATAAGGAAGCAAAAAACAACCAATCAGAACAACAAGAAAAAAGAATAAAAAAATTAGGACAGTATAAGCAGCCTCTGGGACAACTTCAAGAGATCCAACATTCGAATCATAGGGGTGCCAGGAAAACAGGAAGAGCAAGAAACTGGAAATCTGTTTGAAAAAATAATGAAAGAAAACTTCTCTAATTTGAAGGAAATAGACATGCAAGTCCAGGAAGCACAGAGAGTGCCAAAGAAGTTACATGCAAATAGGCCCACTCCGAAACACATAACTAAAATGCTGAAGGTTAAAGATAAAGAGAGAATCTTAGAAGGAGCAAGAGAAAGGAAGTTAAGTTACCTACAGGGGAATTCCCGTAAGACTGTCAGCTGATTTCTCAAAAGAAATTTTGCAGGCTAGAAGGGATTAGCAAGAAATATTCAAAGTCATAAAAAGGAGGGACAGCCAAGATTGCTCTAACCAGCAAAGCTATCTTGTACAATGGAAGGGTAGATAAAGAGCTTCCCAGACAAGAAAAAACTAAAGGAATACATCACCAAACCATTATTATATGAAATGTTAAAGGGGCTTATTTAAGAAAAAGAAGTTCAAAACTATGAACAATAAAATAGCAAAAATTACAACCTATCAACAGCTGAATCAAAAAAACAAGCTAAGCAAAGAAGAAAAACAGAATCATGGATACAGACAGCATTCTGATGGTTGTCAGATGGGAGACGCTGTGGGGGAATGGGTGAAGAAGTGAGGAGGTTAAGAAGTACAATTAGGTAGTTAGTTACAGAATAGCCATGGGGATGTTACAAAGCACAGTACAAGAAATGGAGTAGTCAAAGAACTCACACGCATGACCCAGGGACATGAACAATGGTGGGGAGATTGCCTGAGGAGGTGGGGGGTGCTGGGTGGAGGGGGAGAAAGAAAGAAAAATCAGGACAACTGTAAGAGCACAATCAATAAAATATAATAAGAAAAATTGAGACCATCCACTACCAAAAATGAACTAAAAACAAGAGGGTTAACCTCTATATCAGCTATTAGGTAGTTTAATGAATGTGAGGGCACCTGCAATTTTTGAGAGAAAGAAAAAGTGGAACTAACTCTAAAGTACAATCAATTCTCAGCTCTTGTTAAGATCTGAAGGCTGGTTTGAAAAATAGTAATTTAAAAAATAAATTAAAAAAAGAATAATCCTAAGGCTGTTGTTTTCTAATGTTTCATGATGGAGAAAAGGGTAAAAATCAATGGTGGCAAGAAACGGTATCACTTCCCATTGGTTTATTTCCTTTTGTTTCCCTTCCCTGGGGAGATAAATCCAATAAAATATTGCTACAAGCAATGTCCAAGATTTTGCTGCCTGTTTTCTTCTACGATTTTTATGGTTTGGGGTCTAACATTTAATTCTTTCATTCATTTTGAATTTATTCTTGTGTGTGGTGTAAGAAGGTGGTCTAGTGTCATTTTTCTGCACATATCTGTCCGATTTTCCCAACACCATTAGATAAAATATCTTTAGCCCATTCTATGTGTTTGCTTCTTCTGTCAAATATTAATTGACCATACACATATGGGTTTATTCCTGGGTTTTCTATTCTGCTCCATTGATCTATGTGTCTGTTTTATGCCACTTCCATGCTGTTTTGATTACTACTGCCCTGTATTATAGTTTGATATTGGGTAGTGTGATTCCTCCAACCTTGTTTGGCTTTTTCACGATTGCAATTGCTACGCAGAGCCTTTTGTGGTTCCATATAAATTTTTGAAATATTTGTTCCAGTTCTATGAAATATGTTATTGGGATTTCGATAGGAATTGCACTGAATCTATAGATTGCTTTGGGTAGTATAGATATTTTAATGATGTTAATTCTTCCTATCAATTAACACAATAAGTGCTTCCTGTTATTTTTATCTTCTTTAATTTCTTTCTTCAGTGTCTTATAATTTCCTGAGAACAGGTCTTTCACATCCTTGCTAAGGTTTATATTTAGGTATTTTATTCTTTTTGAAGTAATGATGAATGGGATTTTCTTAATTTCCCTTTCTGTTAGTTCATTATTGGCATATAAAAATGCAACTGACCTTTGGATATTGATTTTGTATCCTCCTACTTTGCTAAATACATTTATCATTTCTAGTAGTTTCTTGGTGGAATCCTTGGGGTTCTCTGTATGGTATCACGCCATCTGCAAAAAATGACTTTTACTTCTTCCGTTCCAATTTGGATGCCTTTTATTTCTTCTTCTTGTCTGATTGCAGTGGCTAGGACTTCCAGTACTATGTTGAATAAGAGAGGTGAAAGCAGACATCCTTGTCTTGTTCCCAATCATAAGAGGAATGCTTGCAGTTTTTGCCTGTCGAGTATGATGCTGGCAGTGGTTTGTCATATATAGCCTTTCTTATATTTAGGTATGTTTCCTCTATTCCCACTTTGCTGAGAGTTTTGATCGTAAGTGGATGCTATATTTTATTAAGTGCTTTTTCTGCAGCTATTGATATATGTTTTTTATCCTTCATTTTGCTTATGTGGTAAAGCACATTTATTGATTTGTGAATGTTGTACCAACCTTGCATTCCCAGAATAAATCCCACTTGATTATGGTGTATGATCTTTCTGATGCACTGCTGTATTCGGTTTGCTAGTATTTTGTTGAGGACTTTAGCATCTACGTCACAGGTGGCAAACACAAGGCCCATGGTCCAAATCTGGCCCTCCACCTTGTTTTATCTTGCTCAGCACCTGGCGGCAGTGCCGAGCTCTCACTTAACTGTTAAGGAGTAGTTACATTTATATAGTCCCAAAATTACATTCAGCCTTTTGAAGGCAACTGCAAGGCTGATGTGGCCCCCAGTGAAAATCAGTTTGACATCCCTGGTCTATGTTCATCAGAGATATTGACCTATAATTTTCCAACCAGAAAGTTTTTGTCCAGCAAATGAAAATATCAACAAAATAAAAAGACAATCCACAGAATGGGAGAACATATTCACTAATACAAAGGGGTTAATATCCAAAATTTATAAAGTACTTACAAAACTCAACACCAAAAAAACAAATGACCCAATTTAAAAATGAGCAAAGAACCTGAATAGACACTTCTCCAAGGAGGACATACAGATGGCCAGTAGACATATGAAAAGATGCTCAGGCCCTGGCTGGTGTAGCTCAGTGGATTAAGCGCAGGCCTGTGAACCAAAGTATCGCCGGTCTGATTCCCAGTCAGGGCACATGCCTGGGTTGCAGGCCAGGTCCCCAGTATGGGGTGTGCTAGAGGCAACCACACATTGATGTTTCACTTTCTTTCTCCCTTTCTTCCCCATCTCTCTAAAATAAATAAATAAAATCTTAAAAAAAAAGAAAAGCAAAGCAAAATCTATTTAAAAAAAGATGCTCAGGGTCACTAATCATCAAAGAAATGCAAATTAAAACCACAATGAAATACCATTTCACATCTGCCAGAACGGTAATCATCAATAAATCAACAAACAATAAGTGCTGATGAGGATGGGGAGAAAGGGGAATCCTTTTGCACTGTTGGTGGGAATGTAGACTGGTGTACCCACTGTGGAAAGCAGTATGAAGATACCTCAAAAATTAAAAATGGATCTGGCTTTTGACCCAGCAATCCCACTTCTGGGAATATATCTGAAGGAACACAAAATACTAATTTGAAAGAACATAAGAACCCCTATGTTCATTGTAGCATTATTTACAATTGCCAAGACACGGACACAGCCCAAGTGTCCATCAGTAGATGAATGGATAAAACAACTATGGGACATTTACACAATGGAATACTACTCAGCTATAAAAAAAGAAGGAAGTACCCCCCACACAGCACCACAGTGTAGCGACAGAGGTTGCCCTGCCCTGGCAAATACCTGTGGTTCTGCCCCTTACTAAGTAACAGGTGTGCCAAGAGAAAAAAAAAAGGTCCAAACAAAAGAACAGATTAAAGCTCCAGAAAAAAATATAACTAAGCAATGAAGAGATAGCCAACCTGTCAGATGCACAGTTCAAAACACTGGTAATCAGGATGCTCATAGAATTGGTTGAGTATGGTCACAAAACAGGAAAAAGTGAAGGCTATGAAAAGTGAAATAAAGGGAACTAACAGTGAAGGGAAGAAAACCAGGACTCAAATCAACAATTTGGAGCAGAAGGAAGAAATAAACATTCAACGCGAAAAGAATGAAGAAACAAGAATTTTAAAAAATGAGGAGAGGCTTAGGAACCTCCAGGACAACTTTAAAAGTTTCAACATCCAGATTATAGAGGTGCCAGAAGAAGAAGAGGAAGAGCAAGAAAGTGAAAACTTATTTGAGCAAATAATAAAGGAGAACTCTCCCAATCTGGTGAAGGAAGTAAGACTTCCAGGAAGTCCAAGAAGCTCAGAGAGTCCCAAAGAAGCTGGACCCAAGGGAGCACACACCAAGACACATCATAATCACATTACCTAACATTAAAGATAAGGAGAGAATCTTAAAAGCAACACGAGAAAAGCAGACCGTTACCTACTAAGGAGTTCCCATAAGACTATCAGCTGATTTCTCAAAAGAAACCTTGCAGGCAAGAAGGGGCTGGAAAGAAGTATTCCAAGTCATGAAAGGCAAGGACCTACATCCAAGATTACTCTATCCAGCAAAGCTTTCATTTAGCATGGAAGGGCAGATAAAGTGCTTCCCAGACAAGGTCAAGTAAAAGGACTTCATCATCTCCCAGCCTTTATTATATGAAATGTTAAAAGGAACTTATCTAAAAAAAATGATCAAAAATATAAACAGTAAAATGACAACAAACACAACTACCAACAACTGAACCTGAAAAATCTAAAATCAAAAACAAACTAAGCAAACAACTAGAACAGGAATAGAATCAGAGAAATGGAGATCACATGGAGGGTTATCAGTGGGGAAGGAGAGGGGTGGAATGGGGGAAAAGGTACAGAGAATAAGTAGCATAAATGATAGGTAGAAGATAGGGGGAGGTTAAGAACAGTATAGGAAATGTAGAAGCCAAAGAACTACATGTACAACCCATGGACATGAACTAACGGGGGGTGGGGGGGAAGTAGTGTGCAGGGTGGAGGGGAAGAAACAGGGGGACATGGGACAACTGTAATAGCACAATCAATAAAATACATTAAAAAAGAAGAAAGTTTTACCCTTTGTGATAGTATAGACGGACCTGGAGAACATGTTACATGAAGTAAACCAGTCAGAGAAAGACAAATACCATATGATTTCACTCACAAGTGGAATCTAATGAAGAAACTGAACTAACAAGCAAAGTAGAGACAGACTCACAGATAGAAAGCAGGATGACAGTGAAGGTGGGAGGAGGTTAGGGGATGGAACGATTGAGCAAAAAGGAAAAAAGGACTCATGGACATGGACAACAGTATGGCGACTGCAGGGGTTAGGGTGTAAGGGGACTAAATGGTAATGGAAAAAATACAATAAAAATTTTAAAAAATGGAAAAAAAGAAAAAGTGGTGATAGCAGGAAAAAAAAAAGAATGAAAGGAAAGGTACCCAAGCCACTTGAAATCACACTTATCAAACACCACAGCACCCAGCCAAATAGGCATGGGTTTCAATCCCAGGGGTGTATGTAATCTTTTCTCTTTCTTCCTCTCTCTCTTTAGTGCTATCCCTTAATGAAAACCCAACCAAGTTATTAAGAATACTGTGTAGTTTTTTTAAAAAATTAGGCTGACCTCAAAAGTGAGATCTCAAATGTTAATCCTGTCTCTTATATAAGCCCTGTAATATAGCTAGATATTAGTTTCTATATCTACAAAAGTCTGTGAAAACAAAGTAACAAAAAACTCAGAGTACAGAAACATTTCAAGGGTTTAATGTGCATCAGTGGCTGCTTTCTTGGTTTTGTAAAACATTACAGCCATTATTATTTGAGGCCACAGAGTAAATTGTGATTAATATCATATCATTTACCTTTACAAGGAAGGAAGGGATAGTATACTTTTAAAATTCTGTTCATAAGAACTTACATATCAGTTTTGATAATTCCAATGACAGAAGAAATAGTGCTATATATACCAGGGGACAGAAATTAACCATGTTCACTGTTTTCCACATCAAGCACCATTAAATAGCTGGCCATGAAATTTAAGTAGATAGGCCTCAAGTATTTAATTTCCATCTCTCTCCCTTTCCCTCCAGTTCATTTTTCATACACTTAATACTATTCATTGGTCAACAACAGCTGCAGCAAGCCAGAACATTAGTAAACAACTGTTCAACATGTCATTTTTTAAAAATCTCGACTTTCCCCAGACTCTTTCTCCCATCAATAGCCACTTCAGTGCTATCAAATAACTTCAGAAAAACCTGTGACCCATAGCTATTTAAGAGACAGTTTTTATTCTGGGTCTCCCTGAAGTTCAAAGTCACTGTTCAGTGGGCCTCAGGGTTCAACTTCAGTCTATCCATACCCCAAGGGTCTACCCCACAGCGAGAAATGTTTGAAAAAACTAAAATCAACTAGTCTGATCCAGATACAGCTAACAAGAGCTGCCAGCCCAGCTCCAAGGAAAACTATAAACTAGCTATTCATTTTCCTGATTCTACTGAATTTGCATTGAAATTTACAATTGACCACATTTAGGTTCAAGTTTGTTCACTGAATGTAAAAGGTACCTAAGAAGGAATACAAGAAATAAAAAGATACAATATGCCTGAAGGAGAAGAGTGCAATTTTACCTGACATAGTTCAAGTTATGTAGAAAAGGTTTTCTGCCTATGACTACTCTGAAGTGGTAAAAAATCTCTGAAGAAACCATAATAATGATGCAGTTTGATAACAGCTAATTCAAAGTCACTGCATTTCTTGGCTGAGTTATCTATAGTTCTCAAATAAAAAACATATGCTAATCCAAACAAATTCCTTCACCTTAGGTTTTTTATTTACCTTTGTGCTACAAACAAATTCTTTTGAGTTTGTCTTGTCAAAAGTTAGGAGCCTACCCTGTTTTCTTCTGATATGGTATGTTTATATCCTCCTCCAAATCAGATCAAACTTCTGCCATGCAAACCTACTCAAATGCTGCGTGAACTGGAGATTAGTGGAACACTCCAAGTCCCGAGTACCTACACTAATAATGTGTGAAACCTGATCCCGGAGGTAAACCCAGTCAATCCACTGGGACCCTCAAATTGGTAAAGACCTGAAAACCCTTCTGTGTTAAAATATGGGACTTAAAATAAAACTCTATGGAGTTTTAACTAAATCCAAATGCTCTCATAGACTTTAAGCACCCAGACTCATGCCTTCAAAAGGACCTGGCACAGAACTTGGGAACAGATTCTTTTTTTTTTTATCCTCACCTGAGGACACACTTATTGATTTTTAGAGAGAGGAAAAGGGAGGGGGAGAGAGAGAGAAACACTGATGCAAAAGTGAAACACTGACCTGAGAGAGAAACACTGATTGGCCTCTCGTACAACCTCGACCAGTAAACCTGCAACCTGCACATGTGCACTGAGCTGGAATCAACCCGAGACCTTTCGGTTTACGGGACCACGCTCCAACCAACTGCACCACACCAGCCAGGTCTGGAAACGGATTCTTCTCACACTTTCCAAGCTAGTACTAGGATCATAAGCAAGCCATTGAACGTATTTGAACTTCAGTTCCTTCTGCAAAATGGCTATCAATAATATCTATATTCTTATTGATCTTCCAGAATGGTTTTAATGATCAAATGAAGAACTGTGAGACTGCTTTGTACACATGAATAAACTATATAAATGTTAATTTCTACAATATGATTTAAGAAAACAGAGAGGACCTGAATTAACCTAAAAAGGTACTTCCCTACTACTGAGCTATAATCAGTCCCCTGGCAAAATTCTGGACACATCTCAGTGATGTTATGTATTTCCACTAAACTGAAATTTGTAAACTAAGCACCCACATGAGAATGTAACACTATCACCTCAGTCTATTTTACCTATCTGAATGCCATGATAAAGAAAAAAACTGAAGAAAACCACTACGGGAGTCCTAATTTATCCATCTTAAAATCCCTACTGTTGGGAATTCCACGTGGGTGGAGGAGGGAATGCAGCCATACATAAGATGCTGCTTCCTGTCACGAAGCCTCGAACACCTTCAGAGGTCATTCTGTTTATGCTGCATAAATAGCTATTGATCTTACCTTTGGTCTCTAGAGTTACTGGGTCAGAACACTCTCCAGCCACAGCTTTGTTACAAGCTCGCACTCTGAAATTCATATACTTTGAATCAAACCTTAAGCCTGAAAAAATGAAAATGGTTTTCAGAAATGAAAAGTAAAGGAATCTACCCCAAAAGTATGAATACAAACTTTAAAACAGACCTTTCCCCCTCTTTGGAACTCTCTCTTTACTCAGAGAGAATATAAAGTTATGTCGAATGAATAAATGATCCACAGACACGGACAACTGTTTGGGACTGACTGTGGGAGTAGGGAGTGGGCTGGGCGAGGAGAACCAGGTGGGGAGGTGGCGATGGGACAACTGAAATAGAGTAACAATAAAAAATTTTTAAGTTTAGATATGTCGAAATAGTAATAATGCCTAAAATAAGGGGAATCATGACTAATCTATTATTTTCTTCAAAAGAAATAAGTTATACAGTTTATCAATGAGGTTTTTTTAGAATCTCATGACAAAAAGGTACTGTCAAGCCTCGTGAAAAGTAGTGTTTCATTCGAAAAGTTGCTGCTATTTAAAATAACATATTCAATTTCTCAAAGGAGACACCCTAAGGAATTTTTATATTTATGAAAAATTGTCTATTTATATGAAAAATAAATTTGAAGCTAAAGTGAAACATAGGGATTAATACCAAAACTCTGACATTAGTCATGTTTAGATTAAAACACTCCAAAATTTATTAGCAATGGGACTTTCAACATGACAGAGCCACACGTCTGAATCTGGAAAACAGAAAATAATAAAACCAACCTTGTAACTGTAAATATTAAATGAGATGTATTGTGGAATACATTTCAGCCCAGCTCCTGGCAAACGGTAAGTGCTCAACAACAATAAAGTTAATAATATTACTGATCATATGTAAGAAGGGCTTAACAACTGAGGGAACATTCAGCCATTTCAAATACCCAAAGTCCCCTATTTATAGAGATATCTTTTTGAGGATTTTCAAGAGACCAACAAACAAATTTCTAATTCCAAGTCACAGTTCTACTTTTTAAGTATTACTGTGAAGGTAATCATAAAAGGGAAAAGGCAGCAATATATGTGGGAAAATGTCTATATCTGAAAATTGCTAGCTTTTTTGTTGTTAGGTATAGGGGGGATAAATGGTTATGGAAGGAGACTCAACTTGGGGTGGTAAACACATAATACAGTACACAGATGATGTGTTGTAGAACTGCTCACTTGAAACCTGTATAATTTTGTTAGTGTCACCCCAATAAATTCAATAAAAAGGAAAATAAAAAAAACCAACATAAAAGTTAATTGTTATTCTGAAATACTATTCCTAGAACATCCCTTCATGTCTGTTCTACATACATTGTTTTCCCAGGGTGCAAAAATCCAGAAGTAATTTAAATTAAGGTTTTCTTGATATTTTAAGAGGAACTCATTTTTATAATGAATATATAAAAAATTGCTTGGCACCCTGGCCAGGCGGCTCAGTTGGTTGGAGCATCACCCCATACTACACCAAAAGGCTGTGGGTTTGATTCCTGGTCAGGGCACATACCTAGGTTGCAGGTTCGATGCCCACTAAGATATGCACAGGAGGCAACCGACCGATGTTTCTCTCTTACATCAATGTTTTCTCTCACTACCCCCTCACCCCCATTCCTCTATCTAAAAATTAATAAACAAATCTTCAAGTGAGGATTAAAAAAAGTCACTTGGCAGAAAAAACTTTATATTATTTTTAAAGTAACACAAAATATTTTCACAACTATATTTTCTGAGAAACAGTCATGAAATGCAGTCATTTTACCTGATAGTGTATATTCAGTCCCCTTAATATTATCGATTATCTCCCAGCATCGCTCATCCTTTACACGGGGAAGTCCATCAAAATTGGTTTTCCTATATTCCAGTATGAAATGGTCGATCTTGTTATCTTCTTCTGGCATTCTCCAAGCCACTGTTACAGAGTTGTCAGCCACCAAACACTCTACTGGATCTATCTCTGGAGCTTTGGGGACTGAAGGAAAAAAGGCTCATTTCTCATTTATTATAATACTAACTCAATATTTATGTTTGTCATTCAAACTATAGTTTTTCATGTTGCTTTTGAACTATTCAACTGTATCAGGCTAAGAGAAGGGGTATCCTATAAATACAAAATAACTATTTTTCTGTTTAAAGCTCTGTTTAAAAATTCATGTTTCAAAGCTTCTTAATAGACTTACTCAAAGTTTATAAAATCCTAGTTAGCAAAAAGCAATTCAAACATGCTAATAAAGAATCAAGAATGATTTGTTACTTCTCAATGTGTACTTTTAATCTATTTCAAAAGTAGAATAACTTGCTTTGAATCCAGTAATTTAAATAATTCAAGTTATTTTCAATCTATTTTTAAATCTTGTTTATAAAATAATTGTAATTTTTCAGCACTAAATACAAATGAACTCCCCAAGTACTCCTCAAAATACTTAAGAATTTTGAAATGTTTCTTCAAAGAGTTCTCTGAGTCATTAGAATAAATTGGGATAAATGAGCCACAAACATGTGAACATTAATCAATTCCTTTTCAATAGAAGAGGTTTTTCCATAGCTTCTCAACATTAACAGAATTTCACTTATGTAACAATAGGCTAACTAACTGAAGCACGTGGTCCTCCAGTGATACAGCTGTGTCTGAAATGTGTAAAACTGTCCAGGCATTGTATTTAAACATTTTGTCACTAACAAAAAGAGAGTTTTAGAAGATTTACTCCAAGTATGCAAGGGTGGTTCAACATTTTAAATCAATTAATGTAATCTATCACATTAGAAGAAAAAACATATGATCATATCAACAGAGAAAAAACATTTGACAAATCCGAACATTCATGACAAAAAATTCTCAGCAAACCAGGAATAGAGGGGGGCTTCACTTGATAAAGAAAACATACAAAAAACCCTACAGTTAACATCATACTTAATGTTGAGAAACTAGGTATTTCTCCTCTAGGGCAAGGATGTCCCCTGGCCACTCCCATTTAACACCGTACTGGATGGAAGCTCTAGCTAAATTCAGTTAAGACAAAAAAGGAAGTAAAAGGTATACAAATTGGTAAGGAAGAAATGAAACTGTCTTTGTTCACTGATGACATGATTATCCTTGGAGAAAATCCCAAAGAATCAACGAAAAAATTCCTGAAACTAGAAAGAGATCACAGCAAGGTTGCAGGACACAAGGGATGAACCCACAGAGTACAGGGAAGTTCTAGGACAGTGAAACTTCTAAATGACAAGGTTATGGTGGGTATATGACATTATACATTTGTCAAAACCCACAGAATTGTGTGACACAAAAAGTGAACTCTAATGTAAACTATGGGCTTTAGTTAATAATAATGTATCAGTATCAGTTCATCAATTGTAACAAATGTACCGTACTCATGCAAGATGTTACTAATAGGGGAAATTACATGTGGGGAGGAGGAAAGTGTAGGTAACTCTCTGTATTGTCTGATCTATTTTCCATAAACCTAATCCTGTTTTAAAAAACAAAGCATTAATTTAAAAAACTGCAATAACAACAAAGAAATTATATACAAAAGTTAAAATGGAAAGTAAAGTGAGATAACAAATAACGAAGTAAATGTCTCGGATAAAAAAATCAAGATGGAGATGAAGGAATTTGGTATAAATGTTGAATCTTCAAGCCTAACTAGTAAGAAAGGGCAGGAGGAAGAGAGGCGGAACAACTGATCTCCACTAACTATAGTCTCCAAAGTTCAACTCTTGTATGTGTGCAATTGTACAATAAACATTTGGAATCTGATATACCTTATCAGTAAGTCAACAGACAACCAAAGAAGTATTTATCATTTGTCATTATAATTAATTCCCTTCATTTGTCTTACGGAGTTTTTGTCCCTATAATACATAACAGATATTAGTCTCTATTCTGGAACATAAGCAATACAGACTACTATTCATTGCCAAGACAACAGAACACAGACATTCATAATTTCAAATGCTCTGTGTTGCCTACATGTGAGGAAATGTAAATGCCTATATGGCATATAGTAATTTTACAATTTTGTCAAGTCAAAAACCTGTACTAAAAGTACCGAGAGCCTGGCAAAAAGAGTCACTTAATTCGTAAATGGGTCTGGCGAACTCCCTGCTCTATGCATCTCGAGTCAGCTACCATACCAGTGAGAATGCACTAGCAAGTACATTCTTCTTTCCTGTAAATAGTGGCCCCCCAAAGAAAGCAAATTGCTAAAAGTGGTAACCAAGGTAAAACTGAAAATAAGAATTCAAGAAAATGGTGGTACTTGGGAAGAAAAAGGAAAATTTAGTAATTTAAGAGTGACATGTCAAATTAAGGTTGACTTAAATCTAATATATGTCAGAACTTCGCCCCAGATTCTATACAGAAGAAAGAATTTATTAAATGAGGGATAAAAAACTTCATGGGAAGATGAAAAGCAGTAAAAATTCGTATAAAAATATTACATGACTTAGGAAATGAAGAACTCTCTTCTCTTGCCCTGAGTTGCTCAGTTGTTTGTGTGCACCAGAAGGTTGCGGGTTTGATCCCTGGTCAGGGCACATGCCGAGGTAGTGAGTTTGATCCTCAGTGGGGTGCATACGGGAGGCAACTAAGCAATGTTTCTCTCTCTCTCTTTCTCTCCCTGCTCCCCTCCCTTCACTCTCCTTTCCTCTCTCTATAAGCATATCCTCTGTGAGGATTTTTTTAAAAAAGAAAGAAAATGCAGAGCTCTCTTTGAAAATGAGAATGAAAAGCAAGTCACAGCAATCCCCATAAAGCGACAGTTAACTACCAATAGTGTGGAAATTGGTTCGAGAATTTTACTAAGGTTTTCTCTGTATGTGAATGTAAAAGTGCAAGTGGCATCAACATTGACACAAACATGTTTCTCTTTCTAGCTGTAGAAGCTCAGAAAGAATATAAACTCTCAGTTTTAATGTATTTTTAAAATGGCTTAAAGTAGAAGAAAATGACTTTGCAATTATCCATCAGCATCATTTCCACTTTTCAGACTCAGATCTAAGTCCACAACTCATGTACTACATATAACACAGGGTAGAGTTGATTTTTGTAGTATCTATGGGAAAAATTACTAAGGGATAAAGTATTCATTTTTTATTTAATCTAACTATCTTATAGGAAATTTTTATGCTAGAGCAGAATATTAAAAATTGGTAATATAAATTTATCTTTCATAAACTAAGCAATCTATTATGCTTTTCCTGAGGGATGAAACTCCTCCCTAAAAGGAGTTGTTTTTAATTATACCTTATTCCTTCAGACTGTCTTAACAGTGTTCCAAAAAAAACCCTAATTGTGCATGCAATCTACTTGAGTGTACAGTAGTCATGGCCTTGGTCTGTTAAGATATTACTGAAAACTCAAGAGAAAGGAATGGTGAAATTACTTTACAAAAAAGAGAAAGAACTCGTGTACATTCACAATCCACCATTCATGACTGCCCTAAAATCAGAAATGGTGTGGATGGTAACATAATGGTTGGTGATTCTGAAAGGCCCACTTACAGGTGGATTTCCACTGACAAGTATGCTTTCTTCCTCTACAACTATAGTTCCTTCTCTTGTCTATCCTTCTATTGACTCCTCTAGAACTTCTGTCCTATACCGCACAAGTTAATACTTCACCTGTGCTACCCTTACTAGTTCCATAAGTTTCATGACTACTAAGCTCACCTTTCCAATCACATTTTAAATCCCTGACCAAATATTCTAAGAAGAATGGTTTCGTATCATCAACATTCTCTATTCCAAAACAGCTAATCTCTAAAAACTGAAATCCACTTCTAAGCAACTGTTTAAGTAAAACACTTCAAGAGATTTCCTGATCCCCCAGATCACCACGTCCAAATTGTCTTAGCTATCAACGCAACATTCCTTGATGCTAGCTAAACAGAGAACACTACTGACTAAAAGGTCTTTAATTGGCTTTCACACATGTGGACAAATAATTTGGGACTCAGTTTCAAATAGTTTTGGCTACTGAAATAGCATCATACTAATACTCTGATAAACCAATGTTAACATTATTACTGAAGATAAAATTCCATCTGCACCACCAGCAACCACAGCAGTAAAGGTAACAACAGCACTAACATTCACTGAGCATTAACTGTGTGACAGGTACCATTTCAAGCGCTTTAGAGATTTCAATTCATTTAATCCCTATAAACCCTGGAAGGATAACGTCACATTCTAAAGATGAAGAAAATGAGGCAAACTTAAATGACTTGTTCAAGGTCACACAGCAAGTAAGTGGCAGCCAAGATTTAAATTGAAGAAGTCTGGGTGTAGGACCCAGTATTAACCGCTGTGGTGTACTGCTTCTGTCAAATGGATAATAAAACATGTCCCTGAACACCATTCTCAAAAATGACATTTACATACCAGTAAAACAGTTTGCTAACAATAAAGACCTGTACATTTAAGCATTCCTTAGCAGAATGAAGAAAAAAATCATAGTTTATTTCTTTAATATTTACATTCCAATGTTCATGCAGGAAAACCTTGCAGAAAAAATATTTTTATATATAAATTTACATATAATATCTGTACTTACTTACCTGGCAAAAACTTCAAAGTTTGCAACATTTGTCTTTCCTGAGAAAAATCCACCATTAAATGAGTCATGTTGTCACTGACCTTTGGTTTCAATGAAAGGCGAAAGGCTGAAGCCATTGTTACTCTACGGCAAACACAAACATACTTTTAAAATGAAAAGAATGGGAAGTATCATATATTTAATTTATAAAATGAAAAGATAGAGATTATTTCACTCTAGTGATTTCAGAAACTACATCAGAGATAACAAAACTAAATAGAAATTTGCTTAGTCTTTGAAAAGTAACTAAAAACTGTAAAATGTTTTTAAATTTAAAGACATTTAAGATAACTTTTAGGAACTTTCTTCCAGCCAGTTTTATAAAACTGCATACAAATACAACAAGTATCACAAGAGACAAACATTCAGCACAAATCATCTTTAACAGACGCAACAGCCATCTAAACCTCTGTACACTCAGTCTCACCGACTTCCTGATGCCAGCCTCACTCCTTTTCACATGCCAAATAATGAACTGTACGTACACCCAGATTCAAACGTTCTCCCTAGGAGTGACAGCCACTCTGTGTATCCTCAAGAGTAGAGGTATACTGACCAAATACTGTATGGCTTGGTAGCTGCTAAAGGCAGGCCATGGATGAGAAAGGAGAGAGGTGAAATCACCAGAAGGTGTCCCTCTGATGTATCCACATCAGCTACATGGAAGGATACAGGAGGAACAGTTCTGTGAAACCACATGCCACAGAAATAACAGGAGTTCAGTAAATATGTATTAGATGAATATGATATAAAAACAAAAACACACAAAAAAGAAGCCGTAACAGACAATTTTATCCACGGTATGGGGAAGTTGTTCTGTCAATTCAAGCTGGGAAGAAAGGAAATTATCATGTTCTACTAATTTGTCATTTTAGCTCAAATTTCAGTTTTTCGTATTACAGTAAATTTCCACAAGAATCACAAAATACCTCCCCCTTATTATCTTTTGTCAAAGAATGACACAAAGGTAATATTCATGAATGTTGTACTCCTGGTACACAATCTGGGAGAGGGAGTAAACAGAGCAGGTGTAACAAAGAGAACACCAGGTCTAGTCATTCAGATCTGCCAGATCTACTCTAGAGATCAGTGGTATGAAAGATACCAAACTTGTTGCTGTATTGGGTTATTCTGAGATGGAAAATGTCTAACTGTTGCTATATTCAGTTACTTTATTTCATTTTAAAACTAGGAAAGTAATCACTTTATTTAGCAACAAAGTTAATCAAAAAGAAAGAGCTATACTGAAAATAATTTATAGGGAAAGGAACTCTCACAATTAATGAACTGTTTTTCACATACTACTTTAAGCTGCTGATTGTCAATAACAATATTTCAGATTATATCAATAAATTAGTTAGGAGCAAAGTCTAAGCCTTTGTTCTTTACAGCCCCAAGTATCTTTTGATTTAAAGACCTCTGAATGAGCTCTTTCCAGATAGGTACTTAGTTAATGCCATTAGAACCAATGAATAGGTTTGCACCTACCTAGTTGCTTCTAAACTTGATTATTTAAATGCATTTTTTGAAATGCTGACAAAAAAATCTGAAAGTATTTTAGGAAATTTAAATCTGAAACTGTAACTGCAAAATTTGATTTAATCACTATAGCCTTAGAAAAACAAAAAGAATGTTCCCCAAAAGTGCAATCGAAGAGTCTATCAAAGCTTAAAAAAAACAATAATGACCTTCATTTTCTAGTCAATGAAAATTCCAGTCTCCATAAATCAAGTCAGACAGATGAACAACAGTGCTATAAATTTTCAAAAACTGAACTTTTTATTTTTAAACTGACTATATTTAGATAATTGTGCCCCAAAGTGCAGACTAACAATCTCAAATCCACAGATAATTATATTACAGGATCCATGTCATTAGGAATGTTTGATTTCACCCTTTCTTGGTTTAGTTGTAAGAGTAAAACTGAATACAAGGATCACTTCTCTACCTCATTTTATTTAGGAAAAGAGAAAAATAACTGCAAAACATACAGATGGACACTTTTAACTTCCTCAAACTACCTACCTAATTAATTATACTCTTCCTTTAAGTCCCACAATGTACCCCAACTAATCACCTTCCAACATTACTAAGCACCCAGAAGTACAGTGCCAGTGCTTTGTATAGATGCAGAGATCTGCTGTGTGTTACCTTCTCATTTCCACCTGCACTGCTTCCTGTCACTCCCACTATCCCTCCTGTAAAACTTCTGCCACAGAAAATGGTAAATACTGAGTTCTCACACATGCTTTCATTTCTGTATATCTGATTCCTTGCTGAGGTATATTACACACTCTTCCTTAAAAATATCACTTTTGCCCTCATATAAGGGAATAAGTCTTTCTTCCCTCAGTGAAAATAATTATGTTATTATGACTATATATTTTTACATAATAAATAGCAATAATTGAATTCTAGAAGCTTGGATATTATGAAACTAATATCCAGAGAAAACTGGATGATATGAAACTGAAAATCAAGTTTAAAAAATTAAGCCAAAACCCAGAAATATTCCTTAGGTAGGAAGTAAAATTTTTGTGGGGAATCTAAAAAAGAAGTATAGGCTTTGAAAAACAAAACAAAAATAAGTGAAGTTTGTCCCAGCAAAAAGAAAAACAAAAAACCCTTACTCCTGAGATGACTTGGATACTGATGAAATCGAGCCAAGAGTTTGGCTTAGATGAAGAGGAAAAGAAATCAAGCTTCACTAAAGAATACATTCAGCCATGAACACTGATCATAAAATTAAATTCTGAAAGAAAAATCTGCACAAATAGAAATAAGTCATGGGTAAGGACAGAATTCTGGAAAGCACAGAACCATAGAGATGCCTTGTTCTAGGGGAAGAACAAGGGGGTATTTTGCAAGGTCTCTCAAGGTCTTTGGACAGCCCAAAGCCTGATTAGCAAATGACTTCTAGTCCAGATAATCAGGGACCAGGGCAGGACTTAGTGGAGCAGGTGGCTAAATAGAATAATCTAGCCAGGGCAGAAGATGGATCACTCACAGTGATTCCAGCATATACAACCCCAAACTACCTTTTCCAAAAAACTGCCTAGCATCCAATCCTTAAACAACCAATACTTTTTCACCTTCAAACTGTCATTATCTCCCTTCTGTATTTGGGGTTTATAAGAATAATCCATGTTTTTAACCAAGCCCTATATTTGTAAAATATAGAAAAATATTAAAATTAATAGGTGTGCTAAAAATGCTGTGACTGTCACATTAATCTTGCCTCTAGTCAAATAAACAGCCATGAGAGAAACACAGATTGAAGTCTTCAGCTAAGAGTGACATTGGAGGCACTGGTTTTCACTCTGTAGTGAATAATTTTGTAAATTACCTGATGCATGGTAATTTCATCTAGGACTCAGAGTGGTGATCTCGGGAGCTGTGCCACCGAGAGGGCCCCGTAATCCTCACATGAAGAAACCTAAGTGATCCTCTCACTACGGTCGATGGCCAGTGACTAAGCCTGGCCTATCTGAGCCATCACTTCTGCGGAAACCCAATTCAAAATTGCCAGCAGCTCCTTCAAGCCTTTTGCTGTCTTCATTACAGCAAGTACTCAGTATACTCAATTTCTTTTTTTATCCTCATCCAAGGACATGCTTATTGATTTTAGAGAGAGGAGAAGGGAGGTAGAGAGGGAGAGAAACATCGATCAGTTGTCTCTTGACCAGGAGCAGGGACATCTCCCATAGGCACTCGGCTGGGGACCCAAACTCTCAACCAAGTCATGGTCCCCTGACCTGCAATCAGACCTTTGGAACCTTCCATACTGGTGAGAGCTCTATTTCCTTTCTTAATCCTGACTCTATCAATGAGAAAGACCTTTTAAGCTAAAGTCTTCCATTATTTTCTTTAATTTTCTCTTCCCATAAACTAGAAAGTAGTGGCATTAGAAAGAGAAAGAGATGGCACCAGGAGCAGGATGGAATGAGAATACAAAGGTGTTAAACAGGAGAGCAGTGAAGTAGGAGAGCTTTTAGCTCCTGAAGACTATTTAAAATGCTGTGACTTCTCAGAAAATAAGACATGCCTGTAAAATTTAAGAAGAACAAAAAATACATTCCAGGGATATATATTTTTTAATTATTCAAATTGGTTCCCCATTCATTAGCATAGTTAATTAAGAACTGTACTAAAACTAACTATATTATACCAGAAATGAAATTCTTTTGGAAGTACATAATTGTCAAAACTACTTTTTAAAAAATCTTGCTAATACATATATTGTTTATTCCAGAAAATATGCAGAAGAGACAGAGGGTTTTTTTGTACTTAACCATTAGGTATTTTAATTTTAACCAACAAGATTCTACTGAGAAACTTTTCTTGAATTTCATTTCTGACTTCAATATCAACACTTAAATAAAAATGTAGGTTTTATTCCATACCTATCCTTGATCTGTCTGGCAGCCTTGGAGCAAATCAGGGAGAAGAGAAAGAACGCAGTTAGTGCTTTTCATGCAAGTTTCAATGGCAGTGACATGCAAGAAAAGTTAGGATATAAATCCTGGAATAGATTAGTTCATATTCACCAAATTATAAATTATAAGAAATCTGTACAGTTTGCATCAGCTTGTGTAATGTGATGTGAGAACTACAGTACAAAATCTAGATCCTATATAAATGATCTTAAAAGGAGGGAAATTTAGCACTTCAAATTAAAACCAGATGACTATAAATATTTTTTCTTACCTTAAAATTATCATAACACACCTCCACTTTCATTCAGTCTGACACTCTCTCACTAGAACAAGCGCTCTCCTTCATGGGCCACACATTTCTATGCATTCTGATGGTTTTCTTACACATTTCAAATCTGTGCTCCAATTTTCTTCAGAGATGTCTTTCACCACTTCATAGTGATTGTTCCAAGTTTTCTCTCTATGCTTTCACTGGGCAAATACTTTGTATTCTCAGAGCTTGCCTGCTAACATATAAAACTAGGCTGCAGTTCTACAATCCCTTACCCCCAAAGAGTAAAGTTTTAATGGCAAAAATTCAGACAAGGGAAAACCGGAGAAATACTTCAACCAACAGGGTCCTGCCCTCAGGTGACTTCATGGGAGCTGCTAACTTAAACCTACTCTACATTAAGATTTTTTTTTTTTTTTGAGAATGCTAATGTAAGTTTAGGAAGGGGACACAGCTATTACTTGGTGACAGTCACAGAAGAATAAAACATACAAATAAAAACTGTGTCCCCTTTACAGTTACATGCAATATAATATTTATACTCCACACAAGTCTTTTCCCCACACTGACGAGCACAATCAATGGCACATCCAATGCAGACTCATGGCTGATTCCTGCTACACTCCATCCCCAGTGTTTAGCATAAAGCTTTGTACACAACGATACTTGATAATTATTAAATGTGATTGAATATTAAATGCACATAACAAGGCTTCTGTTGCCTCTCTTCTTCAGTTCTTATATTGTTCTTACTATTAGTCATTTTTATACCCACTCTAAAATATTCTGATCTGAGAACCTTTCTGAGAACAGAACTGCAATTTAGATCAGCACGTTATACAGTTCCAGCACTATCATAATCAATTCTGTGACCTTGGATACTAATCATTCTATTTTTTGTTAAGGGATTTGGGTCCTTAATGTTTCCAAATATATTTTTCAAGCTCCACATTCTGCAGCAGACACCCCAACTCTGTGGCATCTAGAGTATGTTCCTTAAATCATGACACTACTTGGGTACTGGGGATAAAAAATGTTGTGGTAGTCAATTACATTTTTTTATTATTGTCACATATTTATAGGTAAGATTACAAACCAAAGATTTTAATATGTATCAAAGGAGAGGAAGAGAAGACTCTTCTCTGCACTTGATGTTTCTTTACATATGGAGAAACTTCCACTTGCATTACTTACTCCCTTAGCCTCTCTCTGTTTCCTCCTTTCTCCTGGGGAGGTTATATGACTTAATTTGATTATGAGTTTGAAAGGAGAAACTAGAAATAAGTAGCTCAGCACCTCTTCCTTTTTCTGGCAGCTTGCCTGCCCACAGAGAACATACATTCTGTTCTTCCCCTTGATGCAGGAAGTGTCACTGAGACAAGCTCCCTGCCACCAGCACACACCTGAGGCAGCCCTGTACGGACCACACCTGGGTGGGTAAATCTGTGTGATTCCAGGATTCAATATTAGGAAGCTTGCTCATTGATAATAAGCCAAATTCCCTAATATCATTTTATCAGTATTTGGCCTCTTACCAGCTTTATTGTTTTATCTATTTCCCAACTGGTTTAGAACTTTAGATTAGAGGAATGTTACTAACCAGTGACTCTCAAATAACCCAACACTATAAAGACCATTACTGTTTTGTAAACTGACCATAATTATTCAATTTTGTATCTAGTGTAATTTGGTAAGGTGACATTTTTAGTGTATGCAAGTGTCCACACATACATATGCATGTAAAGCTTTAATGTTATTATTTAATGTGCTCAGCTATTTGTGACAAACCAGAAGGTGAATAAATGAAAAACATATAACTTAGGGAAAACTGCTGTCCCGTGTACATATGTAAATATGCCCATTTGGTAAAACTGGAGACTCAGTGGTTCACCTTCATTAGGTTCAAATTTTATAGCACATACACTGTGAAAATGCAGGAGGAATTGAAAAAGTTATTCTGTGCAATGATAAAGGGCAGAAAGTCTCAAATGCTGCAAATATTTCTCTAAAAGGGCCCAATTTCAAAAACTGTCTTGAATTGGATAATAAGTTGTGTAATTTTATTTTTCTGGAATTTCCTCTCCCCACATAGAAAGCTGTCGCAAAGGCACACATTACAATGTTGCTTGACTCCTCTAAGTTTCAAATTCAGCTGGGATGTGTTTTGTCATTTAAACATCTCTGCTTAGTAAGTACCAACTGACCCCATCATTCACCATGGCTCTGTCTCCAATACATTTATTTGCAACTAGGTAATTCCACTTAGTGAGTTATCAAGAGGCCTCAATGAATGCTTAAGATTTCTAGGTTATGGTACTGTATATTACTGGAAAGCCTTCAAGAATTATTAGTTATGTTACTTTGCTCAACATGACTATTTTCGGTTTCAATTTTGATCACTATTGCTATACCAATCTTCCAGTGAAATAGTGTTTGCCAACACATCATTCCCTCTGTTCATATCAAAGGCATCTCTTTTCTCTCATTCCATTCCTCCATCTCTCAGTTAATTGTTTTAAAAATAAATCTTACAATTCTGATCCTTTATTTTACAGTTCTAGGAATCTGCCACCTAAGATCAAACTTCCCTAAACAGAACTGTGTCAGAGTACAGTATATTAATAGTAGTAACCACAATAGTTCTTCATAATTACCTATTAAGTATAAAGAAGTTAAACCAGAACTTATTCCAATCTCTTGGTTTTAATCTGCAATGAGTGGATATAGAACTTATTTTCTTTTGTGACTTCATCCAGCCCTTTGAAGGTCAAGATCTTACTGTTTCTATATCCCTTTTTAATATCTGCATTTTCTCTTCTTTAACATAAAGATGTTAGAAGCAAAGTACTCTAACACAATTCTATTTATGGTGCAGCTAAATTTAATAGGATTTTCTAGACACAGTTAAAAAGGGAATAATAAAATAGTTTTAGATCCTGCTTAATGTATTCAATCAATCATTTTCCCAAACAGAACAAAATTTGAAATTTCCAAGTTTCTTCCCAATCAGCAGAAATTGAAATTTGTCATAAAAAAAATAAGGAACAATGACCAAAGTATGAGAGATCTGCATTTCAGCCAATCACATTAACTAGCAAGACACTTAGCTCTTTTAGGACTCAGTTATCTATAAAATGAGAAGCACTAAGGTATCTTTAAACCCTAGAAGTCCATCCTAAGTCATCTTAGTATATAACTTTTTTAAATTATCCAAAATGAATTAAACATTTTAACAGCCTAATTTTCTGAAATATGGGCTGAAATGGAGAAAGAGATAGCAAACAAAGAGTGAGTTAAAATCCGAGAGCACTGATAGGTAGCAATGAAAATAATATATATTTTATTTATATAAAGAATATATAAAGCAAAGAATATATCTGTTTTTGAATGATAATTGCTGAGAGAAAAATACACTAATTTTGTCAAAAGAATGAATCTAGCAAAAGCTAGATGTCAAAATTGGCATTTGCCTGAGAGGATTTATCTGTATTTTGATTTGCAGTAAAGCCCAGTAGAGTTCCTAGGAAAAATCTGAATGCCACACAACAGAGACCTTTTTCAAGTCTTGCCTACATGTTCACATTGTTTATACTTCAAATTTTCCTACTAGATTTGGGACAGATAATTTTGTAATGTTTCCTGAGACAACCTGAAAATGCATAAGGGGCAAGTATTCAATAATTTTTCAATATATAATTGAGATGTCTACCCTTACCCCAAAAGTAACATGTTACGGGCATAACTTGGTAAATGAAAGGGACTTAGCCACAAAGAGTGAAAAGAGATAGTTTCAAAATGCTGTTTTCCTTACGCAAAAATACCAACTTGCAAAAAAAAAAAAAAAAAAAAAAGCACTGTATCTGCATACTGGTTGATTCCATACATTAGAAGTTTTATATTTTCTATATAAATATATTTATAAAAAGAACTATTTTTGAAAAATACAATCACTTAAAATTCATCTTCACAAAGTATAGTAAAGTACTTGAAATGAAATAAACTTTAGATACAGTACTGCATCTATCTGCCCTATGACTAAGGACATTTATACAATAGATTACACTGTTATAGAACATCAACACCCATTATTGAAACAAAGGGGGAAAGTTATAGCTTGAGCTATTCTTAACAAATATTTAGATTTGTTTTTAAATTGCCCTCAAAACTGAAACATGCATGCTTCTGTTAAAGGTCCTCTCCTTTCCCAGCATTCCTGACTCCGGCCCACAGAAGCAGCTTCTGCCAATCCTCCTGCTGCCGTGAAAACGCTGAGTGAGCTTCCACCCCTCTCCTTATCTGCCACTCCCAGTGGCCAGAGCCTCACAACCACTGAACAATATTCTAATGATTCTGAGTCAGAAGTGGGAAATACACAAAACTTACTCTCCCTTTTCACTTGGAATCAAATGTAGAAGATATTGTTTCCCTTTGCCTTAGTCTGTACATTTTATTTTATCATAGGCACCAGAGCAAGTAACCATTCCATCCTTGCTAGTCTGACAAGTGGGTTGTGTGTGGCAAGATTGTGATGAAGCGGCTGGTTAGCTATATTGACTTGGAAATTGTCCCACAGACTCAGCTCTTCATAGGTAGAATTCAAATTCTAAATTAAGGGATGGGGAAAGACAAGAATATTAATTTTGGCAAAGGATCCAAGCAGTGTTGTGCAGGCCAGCTATTAGCAGAGAACCCAGGTTTGGTGGGATTTGGGCTACTTCTCCGTCCAGAAATAAAGCTAATGATCAGATCTCACTTGCTGGTGAACTTTCTGTATATATTTGCTATCAACCAAACAAGTGACAGTCTAGTGTAGGGATATATGCCAGCAAATGCTACCTTCTCAGGAAAGATTTTTCTACTTTCAAGTTGAATCATAAAATGAAAACATTAAATGGACACAAATGGATTACAAAGCCACCTTTCTAACACTAATGCAGCTCACTACTTTGTCCACAAAGGCCAAGAAAAATAAGATCAAACTCAAATATTCTATCTTGAAAAGATTACTAAATAGTCTGTATTTTGCTAATTATATAGCTTAATTCCCCACTCTTTTCACACCATTTTAAAATATATTTTATATCCTTATTCTACATCAAATACAACAGATCTGATAAACTGTTAATCATTTAAAATAAACTCTACTTAAAATAAAAACTAGAATTCAAAATCTCTTAAACACCAGGACCCAGGTTAAAACATTAGCAATCTTTTTGCTTTACTGTTTATAATTTCATACCAAACATTCCCCTTAAAAAAGAGACTTACATTTTCATATTTAATAAGACATTCAAATAATTTCTTAAGCTAAATGGTGGAACATTTAACGACAAATGCACCCAGTGGCAGTGCTCATCTGCACCGCGTGATGATGATGTCTGCCCCATCAGCTCACAGAAAGGAATACTAGACTTTCTAGTCCTTTTAGACTTTACAGTTTTCAGACTGAAAAATCAAAAATTAAACAGAAAAAAAAATTTTTAATCAACACTTTCCTTTTTAAGTGGCTTAGTTATTTGGTTGATTTTTTTTGTACCTTTGAAAATTCTTCAGCTTCCTTTATATCTAATGACCGTGTTGCAAATTCTAGTAGCTCCTCAGAGTTCTCCAGGGCACTGTTGCACTGACTAAGCTGACTCTAGGGAAAAAAATTAATCATTAAAATAAAATTTCCTATTGCTATCAGAATCTTAAATATACAGTATTGTAATGAACTTACAAACAATTTAATAGCAATAATTGAACAAAAATATTGGGAAGAGCTACTGAAGCAAGGTGATCACTAGTCATATTTTCAAGGAATTTTAATTATCTTAATACATTGTACTTAACATCTTTCCCTAAGAGCTTAATTTGTCCATAAGAGCTTAACTGCATACAGGTAAAGAAAACACAAAAGAAAGTAAAACAATTATAAATAACTAGGGTCAAATTTACTTAAAGATTATTCTCAGGGCAGTCGGAAAACTACCAACAATTTAAATTAAAATATTGAAATAATCCATTTGCAGGCAACATCCTCTATAATGAAGACTATATTTCTTTATGATATTTAACTATTTAAAGTTTATGAATCAAGTTACAGGTACATTCAACTGAGCATAATCTTAGTACTACATTTATCACAATAATAGGAGTATTACATAATACTCTTAAATGCTCATTTATAGTTTCCAATACAGGGCAAAAAGCAATAAAAAATGCTAGAGCCTAGATTTCAAAAAGAATAAAGAGGAACAAGAGAGGGTAACTATTAGAGTGATGTGCTCTGTTATAGTGATATATTAATTTCACCTAACACAATCTTTCTTATTCAGTTCTCTCTCTCACTCTATCATTTGTGGATCTAAAACTAAGCCCCACCATGTGAAAATAGTGATACCTTTAAACACAGGCAGACATATTTCTATGCTTTTCAATGTATCCAACATTCTTCTTCAGAACATTTATTATGATCTACTCCATATTCAAGTCTACTTAGTTTTCCCTTAAGATCAACACTAAAGGCAACCTATGGCTTATTTTATTGGTTTCTAGCATGTTCTATTTTATTTTACTCTGGAAAGGTAGAATAATTCAGCCATATTTTGGATTAAAATAGGTTTTCATAGGTTATTCTAAGAACCTACCACAATTTCATAAAAATACTGTACCCCCATAAGTAAACTTCTTAATGAATTCTAAAGATGAATTAACAAATCACCACTTAAATTAACAAACCACAATTTGAAATATCTCATTTATAGAAAAGCTTTATAAAAGTTTTAAGAAAAATCACTGCAAACAAAATGGTAGGTAAAAGTGGTCCATGTAGGATCACTAGGCAGACTACTCAATGTAGTACTAAAGTAAAAAAAAAACAAGAATAAAGAAAGTCCTATTGAAGAAAGAATCCAATCTAAGATCAAAGTTTGAGATCAAATAATCTAAGAAAAGGCAGTGAATTTGGTTTGAAGAGGGCAAGAAAAAAGGGGAGCATAAAAGAATACACTTAAAGAGCACTAACATCAGTTATTCAGAAGGATTATTATCTTTTTTTGATCTATTAAAAAAATTCATTACCTGAGGAGACATTTATTGATTTGAAAGAGAGAAAGGTGGGGGTGGGGAGGGGAGAGACAGACAGACAGACACACACACGTCAATGTGAAAGAGAAACATTGATCAGCTGCCTTCCGTATGTGCCCCGGCCAGGGATGGAATCCACAACTTAGGTATGTGCCCTGACTGGGAATCAAACCCACGACCTTTCAGTGCATGGGACAATGCTCCAACCAATCAAGCCACACTGCCCAGGGCAGAAGAATTATTAAATTATCTTAATGAAAACAACATGCTTTGAGTTTGTAAACCCAAAGGAAAAACAAAGATGCTCTATTATCTCCAACTAAAGAGGGAAATGGCATAAGTAGCTAAGTTGTGACTCTTTTTAATATTTAGGGTTCTTTTTAGAGATTTTATTTATTTGTTTTTAGATAAAGGGGAAGAGAGGGAGAGAAACATCAATGTGTGGTTGCCTCTCACGTTGCCCCAAACTGGGAACCTGGCCCACAATCCAGGCATGTGTCCTGACTGGGAATCGAACTGGCAACCCTTTGGTTCGCAGGCCGGTGCTCAATCCACTGAGCCATACCAGCCAGGGCTTTATCACAAAAAACAAGATATCTATGATTAAAAACAAGTAAGAATCATTCTTCTATAACATAAAAGTACAGTCACACACAGAAATTCACTAATTTTTGCTTTCATTAAATCAAGCAAGCATTAGACTAAGATTATTCATATGTAGTTAGTTTTATGTTCTCACCTGTAACTCTTGTGATTTACGAGCTTGTTCCTGCTTGATACTGCTAATCATACTTTCTTTCACGTCATCCAATATGGAGTATAAACTATCAAATTCTTCATCTAACTCTGAAAGTACGTTAGAAGAATTTTCCTATTTATAAACAAAACAAAATTATTTTACTGAAGAGCTGTCAAACATTAAAAATGAAGATATACTTACCAAAGGAAATAGTAGATCTATATTATAAACCATCTCAGCCGAACATCATAAAAATAATAATATTTGACATAAAGCTTTGAAAACACATAAATCCAAGAAGCAGGCTATCAGTGCTGATAGTACTATATCGGCTATGCTGTGAGTTAAGCAGCCTTTCACGGACTAGCCCATACTCTCCACACCTTTTATAATACAGCTTAGTACTGTTTCCACAGGACAATGTGAAAGGTTGTTTTGAGGTTGCCAACTTTGTCCAGACCTTCAGGCTCTAAGGCAGACCCTAAGTCAGTGATTCTCAAATTTAAGTGTGCATCAGAATCATTAGTGAAGCATTTTAATAAAATATTCTGGAGATTTTTATTCCATAACTCTTAGTGAATAGTTTGGACATATAGGGGTGGGGCTGATTTGTATAAATTTTAAATCTTTCAGGTTGTCTAAAATACTGCATTTATAAAAGATATAAAAAACTTACCAATTCTATACTGGCTCCTAAGAGATTTATCAACCACTGGATTTTTAGTGCTAGAAGTAACTTCGGAAATCATCTACTGACTCGAATTTGTAATCAAACTCCTACATTTTATTAAATTAAATACAGATAAGTGACTTGCCCAAAACTACAAAACTAGTTGATAGTGGCAGAATTAATAAAACATATTAGGTATGTTGACTTCTCAATGCCTCATTAACAAGCAAGATGCTATTATTTCAACAAGAAATAATTTAAAATATCTCTGAAATACCTAGATAAGCCATATATATACTTGCAACAATGATGAGATAGAAGAAATTATCTTAAGACATTTTTAAATGAATCATTCATTTAAGAGAAGCAAATTGGCACTAAGAGAACTAATAATACATACAATCTACTGTAAACTCATAATCCAAACTTTTGCTTATAATGTACCCAGACACCATCACACCGGAGTCTTACCAAAAGTGGTGTTTGTCACTTTAGTAGTTTATTTAAAATGGTAAGAACAAGCTGTGGAAGAAGAAATGTGCAGTCTGGAAGGCAGAAGACCTAAATCAAATCCCACATCAACCACTCAGTAATGCTGTGACCTTGGACAAGCCACTTGAAATTCCTGGACCTCAGTTTACTCATCCAAAAGGAAAGGGACTACTCTTCTCCCCTCAATAAGCACTTGGCACATGCTGATGGTCTTTTCCCCACTGCCTTGTATGCCCCCATCTTCAGTGACCAGTGTAGTTTAATTCCCTCTCTGTTTTTTCTGGATTCTAAAGTAGAGTTCCATTAATTTGTCCATCAGAAAAAAATCTTGGGCTAGCTGTCTCTGATGGTCTCTTTATCCAGGTGTCAAGTGTAATGATTCTCCCACAGATCAAGAGTTTTACAACCACTAGCTTTTCTCACTTAAAGAAAGTGGATTTGTGAATTCAGCAGATTTTCCAATGGAATAGTTCAAGAAAGACAGTTTAAGTGTGAAGATCATAATCAACTGACTTCAATCACAGCACATTCAGAAGTGAAATACAATGGTCATAAGGTTTAACAGACCAAGGATCAGGCAATTACCAGCTTAAAACAAACAAAAACCACAGGGAAGGATTTGCTGTCTGTAAGTGTCCTACAAATCTTCTATGTTATTTTACGAAGAAATGTCATTTAAATTCATTAAGGCACATTCATGGGAAAGCACTACCAGTTATTTTTAAGGTACCTTCCACCATCAACATTTGATTGTTTACAGTATAGATTATCTTCCCAAACCTAGGACCATTTCCTTAAGTATTCCTCTCTTCCCTCATTGGGCACTTTGCCTTTTACTGTTATGTTTTACCTTCATCTACTTCTATAAGGAGGCCTCTTAGCATCTACATTTTCTTCCACTATTTGCTATAAAAGGAATGCTTAGCTTCCCAGTACTTTTGAAAAGGTACGAATTTTTCTTAGTTAGAATTAGAAAAGACAAATATAAAATGGAAAAGGACAGAAGTGAGCACTACAATATTCCCTAGTAACTACAATTCCAGATTTTCCCTTTTCCCTTACTACTTTGATCATTCCATAGAGAATGCAAGAATAGCAAAGAAAACATTTTTGTTTATCTGCCATTTAAAAATCCTGCTCTCACCCCCATTAGTTTATAATCTAGAGTTAGTGGAGTGTTTTTATACTTCTGATTTGATCCAACAATCATTCATTATAACGTATTTACACAAACGTTAAAAAAGATTCATACCTGAACTCCTTTTAGTGTTTGATTTAGTGTATCAATAAAGTTCTGAATTTCATCATTTTTATTTGCCAGAGTTGAAATAATCCTTTGTAGAGCTTCCTAGGATAAAAAAAAGGAATCATTATGATATTTTAATAAAACAGAATTATAAACTTCATTAATTCTTTAAATAAGACAATTTAAATAAAACAACAATTCTTTAAATAAACCCTTTATGTAAGAGTATATTATATAATAAATAGGAGCAATGTAAAGCTTCTTGTTCAAAATGTCCAAAGGCCTATAACTAAAAAGATGGGATATGTACATGTACTGTTTTAAAACTTCTCATTCCTAATCTACAAGTTAATCACTATCGTATGTTTCACAATGGAGAGGATCACAATTAATATCAATAATGTTATGTTAGGCCACAAGGCTGTGGCAAAGAAATAGAACCAAACCTTAAACATTGCAAAAACAAATGGAAAGTTCTAATACAACATCAGGGTATCAGGAAGAAAAGCAAAAAGTCACTGAAATTTGACATTTTATTTATTAATACAAATAAAAAACATTTTAGAAATATGAAATGAGATAATAAATGTGCAGCTTAAACTACAAAATTCATGGTAACATTTACATATGTTGTAGAAGCACACTAAACAAGGTAAGTAATTTTGGTAGCAAATACCTGACTTTTTTATAACGCTTCCTATTTAAATAAAACACTTGGTGATTTACTTTGCTCATACACTCGAGTTCAGTACTATCCAATACAATTTTCTGCGTTGATGGAAATGTCCTCATATGTGCTGTCCAATATGATGCTCACTAGCCACATGAAGCTAATGTGCTTTTGAAATATGGAGAGAGCAAGTGAGGACCTAAATTTATTTTTTAACTCTAGTTTCAATTTTTATACCTGTGTGTAACAAGTACTGTCATATTGGACAGCTCAGGTCTAGTTGTTTAATAACTCTCCATGGGTATTAACAGCAAAACCCAAACAAGGTACCCGTATTCTCAATAAAAATCAAATGCAAGTATTTTTACTTTATAATTTTCCCAGACACACAAGCTTTTAATCTGTAAGCACCTACAAGTGTAAATATTTTAACAATTTCCTGTAAGATTTTGTGATAAAGTTCTCCTCAGCAGAACAAAGAAAGAAAACTTCAGGCCAGTATCACTGATGAACATAGACGCTAAAATCCTCAACAAAGTATTGGCAAACCTCATCCAACAATACATGAAAAAGATCATACACCATGACCAAGTGGGATTCATCCCAGGGATGCAAGGATGGTACAATATTCACAAATCAATAAATGTAACACATCACATAAACAAAAGCAAAGACAAAAATCACATGATCGTATCAATAGATGC
>CM052540.1:21185562-21284849 GCA_028533065.1 Trachops cirrhosus
AGACCGCTACACTGTAGGGCCGCCGCCGCCTCAGTCCCGGCCGCAGCGGTGCCTCGCGGCCCCACCCGGTCCGCGCCCAGCTCGCGCGCGCGCGCGCCGTCGTCGCGCGGCGGTTGCCAGGGTGAAAGGGCGGCTCACAGAAGGGAGGGGGCGAGAAGCGCCGCGAGCATGCGCGCTGCCGCCGGACCCAGTCGGGTCCGGGGTATCGGGTGCCTTGAGGCAGCGGCGGGGAAGAGTGGGTGTGCGCCCTCTGTCCTGAGGGTCCTTTCAAAGCGCTTCTCCCCGCTTTCCCCCATCCTATTTCCTCAGCGCGCACGCTCGCTGCAGGCCTTGGAATGGACCACTGGGCATCCAGCTGCCGGCCGGTGCGCAGGGCACGGGAAGGAAAGCCCTGGCCCGCGACCTGCAGAGGCCCCCTTCCCATCCTGCAGCTATCGTACCTCCCGGCACTGGCGCTGGAGGAGCAGCCAGGCTAGCCGAGGCCCGGCTGATGGGGACGTGGTCGAAATATGGGAAAGGGCTGTAGGGACGAGGCTGAAATGTAGGTAGACCTTTCCCAGAGAGCGCGCCTGGGCACCTTGCTATCTGTGATTTTGAGCAGGTTTCACCTTAGGTAAAATAAGAAAAATAATGCTGACTTTGCAGAGCATGGTGAGGGGTAGATAACGTATTTCAAGGGCCCAGTACAGTTAATGCTCAGTAACTCGTAGTTATTGGTGGGGAGCTATAACCTTCTCAGCCTGCACCGGGGGCACAATGCAGACTGTAGAAAGCTTGGGAAGGCAGGCTTGAAAATGTTCTTCCCCAAGGCCTCATCCTGCATTTTGGTGACTCTGTCAGGCTCAGACAAGTTCAACGGGCAGTTAAGACAAATGATCAAAAGGGAAATACCTATTGAGTACCTATTAGGTACCAGTTCTAGGAACTGAGAATTCAGCAGTGAGGAGGCCCTGCTCTTTCTCGTAGAGCTTACAATCTGCTATTTGAGGTTGACTGCTGCTGCCCACCCCCTCCCATTTAAATAGATAACCTCGGGTCGTTTGAGGTGCTATAGAAAAAAATTACATGGCGTAAAATGGACTTGAAATTGTGAGGGTTCCATTCCATGAGAAAGTCAGGGAAGACCTCACAGGAGTGACCTGAGTGAAGTGAGAAAATGAACCAAAATCTGGAGAACAGCAAATGCAAAGGCCCTAAGTGGACATGAGCTTTATGTTTAAGAAACAGCATTCATCCTACAAGGTTGTAATTGTCTCTGTACATGGGTCTCCCTACTATACTGTGGTTTCCTTGAAGGTGGAGTTTTCTTTTACTCACATCTGTCTCCCCATTACAAGGCCTGACATCTAGTATGCACTCAATTCTTTTTTAACTGAACAGATGTGCAGGAAATGGAATAAAGGAATGGAAGGGAAAACAGGAACTTGACTCAGGCTAGGAGGGTAGTGCTTGCAGGTTGGTGTCCAGGAAGGGCCCATGAACACAATTTTGTTCCTGTAGCTGGAAGGAATGATGGAATGAAGTATTGCAGAGAGATGTTCCCTCTCTTGGTACCCAGGGAAAGGAGGCTCCTATCCAAGCCGTCCCAATTCCAGGAGTAGTGAGAGCAGCCAGGCACCCAGCCACTAGCCCACGGCTGCAGCCAAGAGGCCACTCTCTGCACTGTGCAAACTCTGCAGCTGAGTCACTTTCCTATGAAGGATAAATGCAGTCTGAGAACTGGAGAACATCAGAGGTCAAACCACTCACCTGGGAGTTCTCCAGCTTTGGCCCTGCCTGCCACTCTCTAATCACCACTAAGGGGAAGAAACAGCATTCAGTGCTGTCTTCAGTTGCCTTGCTGCAAGAGCTTCACCTCACTACTGTCAGAGGGCAACTCCTGGGCACTTTATGACTGATGGGCATAAAGAGGCAGAAGGAGGCTTTGGAGACAGCGAGTCACAGCTGAAATGTGATCACCAGATTCTGTCACAAGCTCAATCCCAGGAGCTCACTCCTGGCTGCTGGTGTCCTTCCTCTCCTGTTCTTTTCCTGCCGCCAAACCAGCAGCCTGCAGCTTTTAATAAGAGCTCTACCCTATTTGACTTCTGCCCTTGCCTGATCTCTGTCTCTGTAACCAGTCTGGTTCCCCTGCCCAGCTCACCCTGGCCTCCTGCTTCCCCTCATTTCCATCCAGGAATAGCTAGTCTCTTCTGGCTATGACTTCCCTTCCGCAGACCATATAGGCACTCACTCATGTAGCCTACACCTCTTACACGTTCTCACTGCTTCTGGCTTATGGGCAAGTCCTTTACCTTTTCTGTACTTCCCTTCTCACAGCCAAGTCAATTTAGAAAAGTTCGTAAGTAGCTTTACTGATACACTAAAGCCATTCTCAAATGTAATCCTAGAACCAGCTGCATCAGCACCAGCTGGTAGCTTGTTACAAGTGCATTCTCAGGCTTCATCCCCAGACCAAGTAAACCAGAAACTGGGGGAGTGGGGTCCTGTAATTCTGTCTTAACAAGTCCTCCAGTTTAAGAACAAGTGAACTAAGAGCACGTTATTTAAAATTTTCAAAAAGGAACCACGAGGCATAAAAGCAGATGACATTTCACCTCTTAGGTTCCTGAGTCTGAGATAAATTAGGAAAGCTGCAGGCTTGGCACCGCAGATGTAGAGTCTGGTGAAACCATCTCATTCAGAACCAGGTTCCCCGTCTTCTCTTGCCAAACATTGCCTGTAGCCACGAGTTCTCTTGTAAATTCTGAGATTCCCCCATTTCTTGAGAGAGAAAGTTCCTTCCCTTCTGGAGTCAGCGGTCTGAATCCCAGTCTTGACACTGCTGCTTACCAGCTGTGCAGACTTCAGTGAGTCATTTCACCTTGCTAAGCCTCAATTTCCTGTCTGTAACATAGCGATCATAAAGTAATTCCCCCGTAGGTTTGTTGTGAGGATTAAAGGAGATCATGTATGCAAAACGTCTGGTTTAGCACACATTTAACAAATAGTAACTGTTACTGTTATCACTCCCCTGCACATAATTTCCTTCTGTGCCGCTTGTGCGTGGCTTTCTCCCTCTCTGTCTTTAGGGACGTAGAAGTCCTGTTCTCACCTCTAACTCCCCGTCTGCACTGTTCTACTTGTCTTTACTGAAGCACAATCACTGCCCTGATGCTGCTCTTTGTCGAAGTCCAAAATCTTCACCTGCTGCTCCCTGTTAATATCTGGCCTGAGTCAGCATACACTCCCTAGCCTGGGAAAACCCTGAGCTGCTCTAAGCCTCCGTTTTTTTCAGCTGTGAAACAAGCACCAAAACAGTACCCCCTACAAGGGACGTTGAGTGGATTAAATGAGACAATCCATGTTACGTGTTTAGCACAGTATGGGGCATGTAATGAGCATTCAAAAATATATAGCTACTTTCTCTTCCCAACCATAGAAACCTAACTCTTTTTTTCCCTCTGCTCCCTTCTGACTAAAAACAAACTCACTGAAAAACCCTGAAACTCCTTGGAACCCAGAGTACTAATTTCTGATCCTAAGAATTCATTATAGGCATTTAAATTCTCATATTAGGGAAAGGACAGTTCTGCTCTGATCTGGGCTGGCACTCTATGTGCTGGTCTAGCTCCATACTGGAAGAACTCTAACCAAAGTAGGAAGTAGTCAGTCAGTGCACACAAACCTGGCAAAGGGTCTGCAAACCATATGAGGAGACACAATTCAAGTACCTATAAGTATTTAGCCTGGAGAAGGATAACTCAGGGAGACATGATCTTTCAATTCAAACCTTTCCAGGACTTTTGTGTGGAAGAGAGAGCTGACTTGTTCTCTAGCATCCCACAGGTAGAATTAGACCCATTTAAGGGAAGCTACAGGAATATAGATTTTCATTCAGCAAAAGTCCCACTTTCTAAACAGCCATACAGAACTGTTCTTTGGTAGTGAGGTCCCCATCAGTGCAGGTATTCAAGCAGAGGCTGGACATTTTCTTGGCAGAGCTGTACCAGGGGAATTAGGACATGGAAGGTAGCTGGCAATGATAAGCTTTAACATCTTTCTGAAGCCTGATCTTCTATCATTCTGCAAACTGGAGACCAATAACTATTCATTCCCTTTCTGACTTAGCTTTGCAATTACACTCACCTCTGGAATGCACTCTGAATTTCTGCTCCCCAGCCCCACTTGCATATGATTTATTGCAGGAGGCCCTATTCCTTCCTGGGAGGGTCCATGAGAGGGGCAGTTAACTAAAAACTGTAGCCATCGTGATGATACTATGTCACGATACTTCTCTGTGTTTGAGGGCCTGTTTTATGCTAGGCACTGGAGACTGAGAGGAGTGAGGTCTGGATTTTCCATCACACCCTGCCTTGGCTCTGGAAATGCCTCTTGGTCAGAGAACGACCAAGGACAAAGCAAATTTATCTGCCTGTTGAGCTCCTCCTTGTGAAAGGATGCTGGCCTCCAGCCCCTCTCCAGCACAGACGTACAGATTCAGTGTCCCTAGTGAGAACTCAGCAGCCCGCCTCCCTCTGCATATCCTCTGAAAAGGGTATGGGCCTGACTGAGACTGGGTGATTGATACTGGGGAGACACAGGGCCTTCGTGAATTGACTGCGCTTCTGTTTCATTGGCTCAGCACCCATCCTCTGCTCCCAGACTGTCTGAATTCAAATACTAAGTCTACCACTTACCAGTCGTGTTGCGTTAACCTCTCTGCACCTCAATTTTCTTAGTTGTAAAATGAAAGTCTTAACGGCACCCACTCGAAAGGGTTGTCATGAAGATAAATGACAATGTAAAGTGCTTAGAATAATGCTTGAGATATAGAGAGTACATAATATGTGTCAGTTTTGTAATGTTGTTTTCTGAAGTAAATAAATCATATCCTGCATGCAGCACCAGGAAGCAATGGCGGCTGTGCACCCTCTGGTACTGCTGTGATTGCTGTAAGGTTCAGGTGGTACTGTGTCCACACTTCCCAGGGGAGCAAGACTCTTGCAATCCACCTCTCATTCTGGAGGTCAGTCTGAACTTTTCTCTAGAGGGAAGGTGGTGAAAGGACTTCCACAGAAAGGGTAAGACTTAAGACAAGCAGATGAGAAGGGAAGATGGGACCCTGGGCAAAGGTGGGAAACGCTGAGAACAACTCCAGGGAAGGGTGACGAAGCAAATTGAACAAGCAACCTTTGATGCCCGAATACCAGGGAGGTATTCAGAAAACTCTGAAACATATAAAATATGGAATACTCGGCAGCCATGAAAAATTATCTTTATGAAAAATACATAGCCATGTGGGAGAAAGCTTATGATATTACAATTTTAAAATAAAACCTTAGAATTTTGTTTTCTAAACATAAATGGATAATGTCTATGGTAACAAAGTAAGTAATATTTATAAATTTTTCTCTCGTTTATAACTTTTACCTTGGCTGATGTGGCATCATCTATGGAAGTTTAGCCTGGTTTCCTGCTGTCCAATACATCAAATACATCACCTACAGATATTACACGTTTACTTTTCTGCATACATAAAAATGAATCAAAGACAAGTACATTGGCTTTGAAACATACACTCAAACTTGACATGACTTTCTTATGATTGAAAACAAGAAAAGGGGAAAGTGGGAGTGGAGAGAGAGAGTCATAGGGGTCAGAGTGTTACGGGCTCTCAACTCCAGGCTGGGTTTGGGATTTGAGCATGTGGTGACCGGAAAGCCACTTACAAGTTTATGAGCAAAGAGTTATTTTAAGAAACTTGACTTGGCAGGAGGAAAAGGAAGAATGAGTGGGATGAGTCTGTGGTGAGGAGTTGCCTGGGGACCCAAAGGCCCAGACCTGTCCCTTCTACTCCCTGTCCCTTCACCTGCCCTAGTTAGATTCCCTACAGCCCCCCCATCCCCCACTCCTTCTCCACCACCACCACCACCACCGTTAATGATTATATTATCATCATAAACCTTTAAGTAGTTTTTCTTTTCTGAAAACAATTTTATTTATTTTTAGAGAGAAAGGACGGGAGGGAGGAAGAGAGGGAGAGAAACGTCACTGTGACAGAGACACGTTGTCTGTTGCCTCTTGCACACACTCCAACTGGGGACTGAACCTGCAACCCAGGCATGTGCCCTTCTGGGAATCGAACCGATGACTCTTTGCTCTACAGAATGATGCCCAACCAACTGAGGCACACCAGTCAGGGCACCTTTAAGTAATTTTTCAGTCAAATGGCAAAAATAATAACTTGGCCTTAATGAAAACTGTTGGCTTCCTTCCTAAGTCATCTAAAACAGAGGTCAGCAAACTTTTTCTGGAAAGGCCCATATAGTCAACAGTGTAGGTTTTGCAGGCCCCATGGTCTCTGTCACAACTATGAAACTCTGCCGTTGTAGAGAAAAAGCTGCCATAGACAGCACATAAGGGATTGGGTCTGGCTGTGTTCCTACACAACTTTATTTACAGAAACAGGTTTGGGGCTGGATTTGACTCACAGGTCATAGCTAATCAACCTCTGTCTAAAAGAACATTGTGTTATTTTTGTTAAAAAATAATTCTGTGATTCTTTGTTGTGTTGTCTTTAAAGCCGCCTCAATCCTCCTGAGACACTTCCCGTATTCTGCCCTCCCCACCTCCATTTATGACAGGAAGACCGGTGATAATATGTCGGGTTAATTATCTCTGGGGCAGTGGTGGGCAAAGCAGCGTGTTAAAGCGAAGGGGCTTTGAATTTAGACCTAGATTTGAGCCCGGACTCTGCCAACTGTGTAATCTTAGGCATAGCACACAACCTCTCTGAGCCTCCTTTGCTTGGGGGCAAAGTGGCGAGAGGAGGTGCAACTTAACAGAATTTTTGTAAAGATTAAATGTTTACAAAGCATTCAGCCTAATAACTGGCATGGAACAGGCACTCAATAAATAGTTATTAACCCACACTGCCGCTATAAATAGCACTTGAATAGGACACACACAGACTGAACGAAGAGAACTCGAAGAGAGCCTGCGGGCCAGCAGGATCACATTAATAGACCCAAGGCTAACTAAGAAGGCAACATTGAATGTGAAGATGCTGCTGCCAGACAGGTTTCTGTCAAATGCTTCTGGTTAATTATTTATTAGGCAGCCCCACTGTACCAAATCCACTTGGCTGTTTGTGGTTTGGAAACATGGTTACAGGCTCCTATTGCTTCCACTGCAGTAATAGGATCCTGCTCTCCATCCACGGACTCTCGGCAGCTGGTGAGTAGGAGAGCCTCGTACAGTATAAACAGCCTCCTCGGAGTTCATTCTTCCAGGCTCAGGGGACCAGTCACCTTTTCTTCATCTGAAAAATAAACACATCGAGAAAATGGATGCTTGTCTCCTGGGGGGACAGGACACAATGAGACGCAATCGATAACAAAACATACCATGGGATCATCTTTAGAGAAGACACTGTGAAATGTAAGAAGGCTGAATGCACACACAGACACACACATAAACACAGGAGAAAGATATCTGAGAGCCTAGGTTCAAATCCTGATTTGACCCCCTGATCAGCTGCTTACTTGTGGGCAAGTTATTTAAGTTCTGTGCCCACATTTCCCCATGTGTAAAATCAAGGTGACCATGGTATGTTCCTTAAAGGTTGTTGTGAGGATTAAACACATTAGTACATACAAAGTGCTTAGAACAGAACCTGACACATAGTTACAAATGCTAGATTAGCGTTTGCCATTATTGGTATCAGTATTATTCTTTGACAATGATGCTATTTAGAATACCTGAACAACTGAGTCAAACAAACACATAATGAATGAAACTCAGACTAATCTGAAATATTTGATTCTGTGGTCCTCTCAAAGACCCAAACCTGCAATTCAAATGACACTTTGGATTTTTCACTCCTGCGACTCAGTGAGCAGTGGGACAGGTCAGACCAGAGTCATGCATACTTCCATAAGTCAGTTCAACTCAAGAAGCAGTGACGGAGTAAGTGTGTCAAGATTTATAAAGGGTTATCCTCATTCTTAGGAAATGCACAATGCAGTTGTTAGTACTAAAGGACCATGCCGTATGCAAATTATTGTCAACTAGTTCAGAAATATTAGATGTTCTGCATTTCACCATGTATAATGCACACTTTTTTGTCCATCCCAACTATGATGGGAATTAGTACTAAAACGTGGGTGTGCATAATACATGGCAAAACATGGTACATACATTCATATACTGTCATGAATGTGTCATATATACACACAGTCATGTATATATATATATATATATATACACACACACACAGAAAGAGAGAGAAGAGTTTAACAATAGGCCCGTTAGCTATCCAATGTGCTCAACTGAACTTTGTTCTTTTAACACTCTCTTCAGAGAACACTCCTTTACTTGTCTGCTGGGGATGCGAAGGGGCTGTTACCTAGCCTCTCAGAACAAATGGTGATGTCTGGAGAACTTTATTTTTTAATATACCTTTAAAAGTTTTAATTATGCCTTACGTACAATAAAGTGCACAAATCTTAAGCTAATGCATTTTGGGCTAATGACTGAATTTTCATTAGCTAAAGAATGTCTAATGAACTTTTACACATGTATTTATTTATGTAACACCATCCGGACTGATCTATAGAATATTTCCAGCACCCAAGTCTCCCTCATGCCTCCTTCCCAGACAAAGCACTCCCTAACATAATCACTATTCTGATCTTTTACCATAGATTAGTGTTGCCTGTTCTTAAATTTGATTTAAATGAATCACAGTGTGAGTACTGGTTTGTGTCTAGCTGTTTGCTCAACATTTTATCTGTGAGATTTATTCACGTCATTTCAAGTTAGCTGTGGTTCATTCTTTTCTGGTTCTGTGTACTATGCCATCGCATGAGTATACCACAATTTATGAATTCATTCAACTCTTGTGGACATTTGAGCAGTTTCCAGTTTTTGGCTCTTAGAAACATTCCATGAACGTTATTGAACATGTCTTTTGCTGCACACATGCATTTATTTATTTTGGGTACATACCTAGGAGTGGACTTGCTGAATCTAAGGATATACATTTATTTTTAGCTTTAACAATACAGCCAAGCAAGTTTCTGGTGTGCTCGTACTGATTTATTTTCCCTTGAGCAGTGTACGAACTTCAGTTGCTCCATAACCTAGACGACAGCTTGGATTTTAGCCTTGCTGGCGAGTGGGCAGCAGAGCCTTATTATGGTTTTAATTTGCATGTCCCTGATAACTGACAATGTTAAACATCATGTTATATGCTCATTGGGCATTCAACCAGCCTCTATTGTGAAATGCCTACTCAAGTATTTTACCCATTTGGGTTGTCCGTCTTATTGATTGCAGAAGTTCTTTATAAATTTTGGATGAGTCCTTTATCAAGTGTGTTTTGCAAATACTATTTTTCCAGTCTGTGGCTTGTCTTTTCTCTCTTTTAGTGGTGTCTTTTGATGAGCTGAAGTTGTTGATTTTTATTAAGTCAAATGGAAAGCTCAATTTTAAACAACTTGAAAAGGAAGAATTCTATTTAAAAGTCTGGACCGTTTTTTCTGAGTTTGCTGTAATGCCCTGGGATAGAACTTGAGCTGAGCAGAAAACTGTCTTTGTCCCAGGGTCCAGGGTTCTGATTATTGCTCCACTGTCATCAAGATCAAACATCGCCAGACACAAACTGTGCACACCATGCCGCTGTAGGATCTCTGGGGCCCGTTAAGAGGAAGAGAGGGGTCCATCTTTGGTTGTTCTGGTATAATGCCACAGAGCTTTGGTCGCTAAAGCTTCCAGGCCCAGAAAATCATTTTCTCTACCCATTTCTTCACACATTGCTTGTTAATAATCTGAAATCATTTTGGATAAGTTTTATGCCATCCTGCAGATGCCCCCCACCCCGCAACAAAGTGAAACAGAAAGGCAAGCATTCTGTTATGCAAGGATGATAAAGTTCCATTACCTTTAACAGGGAGTGGCCTGAATAGAGATCATTGGCCTACTAGCTAATTATTGAATTATTGACAAAAAGAAGGGCTACAAATCCATTGTTCACAGACAAAAGCCACCATTCAACTGTTTTTGACTTATAAAAATATAATTTTTATATAATCAACTTAATGTTTTTGGTAACTTTGCAAATAGATTATGTCAGAGGAATGCCAGAAATAAAAGTCCTCAAATCAAAGCTGCTTTATTGTGTACAATATAGAGTATTGTACAATATAGAGTAGGGGCTCAGTAAATATTTACCAGATTAATGTAAGGGCGCTAAAATGGATATATGGGGTTATGTCTACCTAAAATTTACTAGGCTGCAAATTATTTAAGCCACACTATATGCACTGGAATTTGGGCCTTGTTTGTCCATTTGTCTTTAAGGAGACTCTTGGAACTGATCAGATTTCCACCCACTTTTCAGATGCATTTCCTTCTCCATGCTCTTGTCTCAGAGGAGGATATCAATCTCCTGCCCACGCCAGGTCACGGGTAAGAAGTGTACGTCGGTGTTCAATTGTGCTCCAGGTACTTGTCAGAGAACAAAATGTACTCATTTCTTTCCTGTATTTACCAAAAGCTCAACTATGACATATAACCCAATGGAATAGATTTGCAAGTCCAGAAATAAACCCATACGTCCATAATCCATTGATTTGGCCTTAATAAGAGTGCTAAGACCGTTGAGTGGGGAAAGAGTAGTCTTTCAATACAGGCTGAAGGGAAGACTGGATATCCACAATGCAAAAGAAGAAAGTTGAACACCTACCTCATACCATGTACCATAGTAAAGACAGAGCAAAGTCCTAACTTCATGAGATAAAACTTCTCTGAGAAGAAAAAATAGGGCCAAATCTTTATGAACTTGGATGAGGCAATGGTGTCTTAGATGTGACAACAATAGAACAAGCTACCCTCTGTAAGATAGATAATGGAACTTCATCAAAATTAAAAACTTCAATGCTTCAAAGGACACTATAAGAAAGTGTTAGAAAATATTTGCAAATTATATATCTGATACAGTTTATTATCCAGAATATATGAAGGACTATTACACTCAACCACAAAGCCAAACAACCCAATTTAAAAATGGGCAAAAGACCGGAACAGACATTTCTCTGAAGAAGATATACATTGGGGTGCATAGGTTCTTTTGAATTTGGTATGGCTGGGGGTGGAGGAGTGGTGGAAGGACAATGGAGACACTGTACTTGAACAACAATAAAAACAATAAAAAAAAAAGAAGATACACAAATGGCCAATAAAGATATGGTACTTAAAATCATTGGTCATTAGGGAAATGCAAAACAAAACCAAAAATGAGATACCACTTCACACCCACTAGAAGGGCTATAATCAGAAAGATGGAAAATAACATGTGTTGGTGAGGATGCTGAGAAATGGGAACTCTCATACACAGCTTCTGGGCATGTAAACTGGTGCATGTGGAAAACAGTTTGGCAGTACTTTGAAAAGTTAAACATAGTTACCAACCATATGACCTAGCAAGTCCACTCCCAGGTATATACCCAAGATAATTGAGAACAGAGATCCACACCATAATTCTTACACAGATGTTCATGGCAGCATTATTCATAATAACTAAAAGGCACAAACCTAATTACCATTAACTGATGAAGGCATAAACAACATGTGGTATATTAAACAACAGAATATAATTAGGTCACAAAAAGGAGTAAAGTACTGCCATATGTTACAACTTGGTTGAAACTTGAAAACATTTTATGCTGAGTGAAAGAAGCCAGACCAAAAAAAAATCCTACCTGTTATATGATTCTATTTACATGAAATATACAGGATAGACAAATCGATAGAGAAATAAAGATTAGTGGTTGCCAGGAGCTGAGTGAGGGGACTAGGCACTGACTACTGGAAAGCATGGGATTCTTCTGGGCAATGATGAAACGATTTGGAATTAGACAGTAGCCACGGTTGCGCAATTTGTGAATGTGCTAAAAACTATGAATGGTACATTTTTAAAAAAGGGTAAATTTTATGATATGTGATGTATATTTCAATTTACAAAGAGAAAGAAAGTAACTATGAAAAACATTAGTAAGAAATTATTTAGCCTCATATAATAAGAACTGTAATTAAGGCACGCACACTAAAAGACATGACATGAAATTGAAATAAAATTGAGATACTACTAAAGTTCTGCATGGGAAGAATGATTTTTTAAAATTATTTTTTCCAAATTAATTTATGTATCTAATAGTCTTCTCATTAAAACTGAAGAGACCTTTTTGACAAATAGTAAACAGTTAATGAGTGATTTTATATGGCAAAGGATAGTAAGTGCTATATAGAAAAATAAAGGACATTCATCGAGACAGAGAATGTGGTGGTGGATTTACTGTTTCACAGAAGCAGCTCCTGGAAGGCCTCACTGATTAGGTAACCTCGGCCTGTAGCAGCTGAGGGCATGCAATGAGTGGAATCGAGTATGAAGGCCCCGCGGACGTGCCTGGTTACACCAAGGACAGCCAGGGCCAGTAGGTCTGCGGCAGGAGCCGGCTGAGTGAAGGGAGAGTAGGAGGAAATGATTTGAGAGCAGTATTAGGTGGATCGGTGGGGTGACTCATGCAGGTATGTTGAATTTTATTCTGAGTAAGATGGCAAGCTGTTGGGGAGTTTGGAGCAGAGGGATAATGAGATCTGACTTAGATTTTTCAAGGAGCACTCTGACTTCTGTGTTAGGAATAATATGTGTGTGTGCGGGGGTGGACAAAGCTGGAAGCAGGAAGACAACTTAAGAACCTATTTCTATTTCTCAAACAAGAAATAAAGGGTGAGAAGTAATTGGATTATGAATCTCTGGAAATACAGAGTCCCAAGTGTGGATGGAATGAATGGATGTGGGTGTGAGAGGAAAGAGTCAAGGATCATTCCACGGTTTTCCTTCTCAGCAAATAAGTCGGTGTTGCCATTCACTGAGAAGGGAGTTCGATTTGGGAATGTTAAGTTTGACATGGTTATGTGATGAATGGTAAGCCACTGGAAAGGCCTAGAGTAAATCAAAATTTCACGTGAAAGAAAAAATGGGCAAGAGTTGCTAAGTAAAAATTCAAAATGAAGATGACATAGCGAATTTGCCCTTACAGATATGAAAATGCCATCTAAAGCTATAATAAATAAAACTGGCACAAGGAAACAGGCAGAAATTGGTGAAACAAGAGATACACCTAAAAAGGGTTCCTAAAAGGCCTGTGTATTTGCAGATTTCAGCATTGATGTTTTTACTGTTTGCAATGAAATATGGGATGATGATCAGTCTCTAACTTTGTGTAGATATGAGCTTTTTTAGTAAACATCTTCATTGTTTTTCCTTCAATATACATAATTACTGTCAAAAAATTAACATCCTGCAGAAAAACCCTGCCCTCATAGCCCTCTAACCTTTGAGATCATCTGGTTTTCTATCCTTTCAGACCTTCCTGCTAAGGCACAATACAAGCCGTGTGCCCAGTGGCTGTGGCAGCCCATCGCTTAGCTGTGAGCGAGCCACGCTAATGCCCGTTGTGGGGCTGTGAAGGAGTTTTGTTTTATTTTTCACATCCCCAGTACCTCATTCAAGCTTTCTACACTGTTTGAGAACATCAGGGTTTATTAAAGAGTGAAATGACTTTATCCATATTGCAAACATAATCATAGTAGCTAATATATACCGTATGGAGTGTTTCCCCAGGAATACACCACATGCTAAATGTGCTACCTGCACTGTTCGCCATGCCTCTTTTACAGGTGGGGAAACTGGAGTTCTATGGACTAAGTAACTTGCTCAGGACCAAAAAATAGCAGAGCCAGGATCTGAACCCACGTGTGGCTGATCACAGAATCGAGATTCTTAGCTACTGTACCTCTTAGAATACTTGCAATAAGGGTTTATTGTATATGATAAAACATCTTCACAAATTAATGAGGGAGGAAACAAATTACTTAACAAATTGATGAACATTTGCTGAATATTCAATAGGGGACCACTACTATGCATTATGTAACAAAATTATTTCCAGTTATTAATAAATATGAACAAGGAAAGAGATAAAAACCATTAAAATAGGACACAAATTATACCTTAATTTTAAAAAGAAAAAATGGGAAAAAAACAGAATAAAATGTAGGTATTTTATTGATTTGGGGGTTAAGGAAAGACTTTTGAACAAAAAAAGGGAAAATAACACAAAATAAACAATCAGTTTATCAATCATAAAAATTTAATTCATTTACAGATAAAATATCACTAGCCTAATGAAAAGATAAGGTATGCAGAAGTATTTGACATAATGTGATTGAAAATTTTAATATCCCTAATGTATAAAAATCTTTTATCCAACAGTAAAGAAGCAGTGATATCCCAATAGCAAAACTGGCAAGGACATGAATAGAGAATTTAGCGAAGAGGAAATATAAAGTGTCGGTAAATTAATGCAAAATATTTGATTTACTAATAAACACATGCAAATGAAAACAAAGGATTGTCATCTTCTGCCTTTAGGGCTCTCAAAGCAGAACGAGAGTGATGTCAAGACTGACTGCCAGGAGCGGGAATGGGGACGTTCGCAGACTTCAGTACAAATGTAAGCTGGTAGAACGTGTCTAGAGATCAATGTGTCAATGCATACCACCTTTTGTCCTGGTAACACCATTTCCAGAAGTCTGTCTTAAGGAAATAATCAACAGTGTGACAGATATCTCTCTATAAAAATAAAAAATTATAAATAATCTAAACATTTAATTAATATAGGGGAATATAAATCCCCTATTAAAATATCTTGTTTTTGAAGAATACTCAATGATATGAAACATGCCTAATATATATATATATATGCTATATATATAATGTTATGTAATGTTAATTGACAAGGACAAGATTTAAAAGTTTCTGAATGTATGTATTTTTTATCAGCTCTGAAAATGGGCATATATGTGGATACATATAATAAATATAGATATATAAATATATAAATCTAGCAGAAAATACATAGAAATCATAAATTAGTTATTCAAGTTAGAGAGATACAGCATAGTTTTTTTCTCTGGAAAACTTTTCTACATATTTTAAAATGAGAATTTGTTACGTTAATAATTGTTAAAATTATAATTAAAAAAAGGCTTTTTTGTTAAAACCATTTTTTAAGTTAACTGATTTTTTCCATTGTCATTTATCCCCCCAACTCTCTCCCCCTCCACCCCCTTCCCCTGCAATCACCACACTTCTTGTCCACGTTCATGAGTTCTTTCTTTATTTTTTTCTAAAAAGAGCCTTTTAGATGTTCATTTTTTTGGTCTCATAAGTGACATAAGTTCTAGGAATGTATCCCTAATAATGGACAGAAATATAGACAAAGATTTCTATACAAAGATGATCATTTTAGCATTGTTAATAATGCCTTAATTTTGAGAGGAAATTGCTATATTCAAAGCTATATAGCAAATATATTTTATTTAGAAAGACTGAATAAAATATAGTACATTCAAATTAAAGAATATTATAAAATCTATTAGTTCTGTTTCCAAGGAGTTTTTAATAACATGGGGGGAAATTCTCATAAATTATATTAAGACAAAAAAGAAGATAGAAATTATTTAACATGTATCTTATTTACTATAACCTTTTCTTTTTAATATGACCTGAATTAGATAGTAGATACATAGCTGAATGCACACACACTCTCTCTTTTATTTCTGTATGGTCATTTTGCTTATTTGCTTTTTTTTTATTTATCCATTTAACAATTTCTTTACAGAGACTGGGCTTGAATTCAGACTCTGGCAAAAAGTAACTGTGAGTCTGGGCAAATGGACAATCTTCCCTTAGCCTCCCTTTTCTCATCTGTGAAATGGGAAGAATAACATCTACTCTGCAAGAGTAAATGTGGTAATGTATACAGAGATCCAGCACAATGACCTACCCATAAAATATTTTCAAGAAACAACATACTATTTGACTACTATTTCTTAAAATGGAAAAGATTCAGGAAGCATAACAGTATAGTAGGGAACTAAAAATGTGTGGAATTATTTAACTTAAAACATAAAATGTTTTATATTTCTGGGACTTAAAAGGAATGCAAATGTCAATGTAAATCAAAGATCAAAATATAACTAAGACTGAAACGTAATTAAGCAAAAATAACGTTAGGAATAATGCAATACACACCTGCAAATTTTCCAATGCTTCTTAATAACTATGATATTGCCACCTTGTGGAATAAGTGATGCATTACATATACCTGGAAATTTGAGATTTTATTTTGAATTTATATAGACAGGCTAAATTACACAAATACTGTTACCAAAAAATATTAACATTCAACCAGGTGAGACCATAAATAAATTGTCCAAGGACATATTAAATGTAAAATAAAAAGTTTTAATGTAGAAAGTAATATAATAGAAAGTTTGGCAAACATAAAGTCCGCATAATTCTATCACTGCAAAGCAATATCATCGTTCTAAAATTCTTTTATTATTTTATCCCATTTCCTTTTCATTTCAAAGCTAATATTATATAATTAGCATTTCCCCCGCAGTGGCGTTCTTCACGATGATTTTTAACGGGTGCCTGACGTATCACTGAGGGGACGCGCCCAACCCTGGCGCCGCGTTCCCATAGCTCAGGACATTCCGGCTCCCGCCCAGTAGAACGTCAGGTCCGTGTGACAGTTTTCATACAGGCAGATACAAGCGCATTTACCGTATTTTGCTCTGTATGATGCGCACCCACGTTTCTGACCCACACTTTCAGGAAAAAATCTTTCGTTTCAATTTTTTAATTCAATTATGTATTAATTTATATTTAGATACTTGTTTCTTGCATTATAAAGGAATTTCAGCATTTAGTTTGGAACATATTATGGTACAAGAAATTTTATGTAACAAATACGTGCTTACAAATCACAAGAACAGATACCAGGTGTTTCAGGTGCTCCCCATGTATAATGCACATCTTTATTTTTCCCTAAAAAATTTGGGCAAAAAGTGTGCATGTGGTATTTAGTAATAAAAATTAAAATATGTTCTTATGACAAAGATAATACAAGGTTATTATTTTTTTTTTTAGAGTTTATTTTTTTCTTTCCTGAAGTCTCCCTTAAATTCTAAATTTTCTGGTAAAAAGAGAAGGAGAAATAAACGGTGTTAGGATCTCATCGCTTGCCCATCAAAGGATCACTCTCGTCTTGTTTTAAACGGGTTGATGGGAGAAAATGAACAGGTGCTAGAGGTTACTGAGCTGTTCTAAAATTAAAGATTGGTATTTTTCCTCTTGTTCTATTAGCAGACCTTTAGTGACACGTTAGCACTGGATAATGGTTGCAGCCACAAGGTTATTATTTTAAAAGAAGAGCAAATTGAGGAAATAAACTACACTCACAATTTCTCAACCCAGATAACCACTGTAGTAACACTGCAGATTTTCTGTTTTGCAGGTGCTTTTTTATTTTTTAAAGATTTTTATTTATGTATTTTTAGAGCTGGGGAAGGGAGAGAGAAAGAGAGGGAGAGAAACATCAATGTGTGGTTGCCTCTTGCACACCCACCACTGGGGACCTGGCCTGCAACCCAGGCACATGCCCCGACAGGGAATTGAACCAGAGACACTTTGGTTCGCAGGCCGGCGCTCAAACCACTGAGCCACACTAGCCAGGGACACTTAACAGATTTTTAAAACTCACACATATATATGGGTAATATATATGTAGTATGTATTCACATTTTTTAAAACAAAATGGAGTTATATTACTATATGCATTTCTTTCCTCTTTAAAATAAATTATATCGTGCAATTTTTCTATGCCACTAATACCCATAAAAAACTTGACTAAGCGGTATCCCATTATACAGATATATTAATTGCACACACATAGTATGAAGTACTAAGTTCTAGTATACACTTCATTAAACATAGTGCCAACAATTTGGTGAAGCATTAAACAAACAGAAAAACATACATACAGAAGACTGATTTGTAAAGAAATGCCATAAAGGAAAAGAACAGGATACCAGGATAGAAAGTAATAATGGTACACAAGTCAGTTGCTGAAGGTCCGTCTTGGGGAATAGAGAAAGTTTAGACTCGAAGGATGAAGAATTGGCATGTGAACACCGAAGAACGTTCTAGGAAGGAGCAGCAGGTGCGAAGGCCCTGAGGTGGGGAAATTCTTAGCAAGCGCTGGAAATGGAAAGATAGTCCGCGAGCTCACGTGTAGTGAGGCTGAGACAGATGAAGCTGGAAGGCTTCTAAGCCATGACAAGTAGTGTGTACACAGTAGTGTAGTCTGCGGCAGGAACATGATCTGATTTATATTTTAGGAAGTTCATGCTGCCTGCTTTGTGGAGGAGAACAGATTGGGAGTCTAGGGTATAACACTGGAGACCAGTTAGGGGAGTACAGCAATAACCCAAATGCGAGATGATGGGGGTGGGAGTAGTGTAGAGGTAATAAGAGTTGGATATGAGAAATGGCGGAGTGGGGGAGTTGGTTCGTTCAGATAGTCGGCAGTAATCCGTGCGTCCAGGATGGCTGCTAACATTTATGGGTCTGAAGCAAGAGGGCAAATGGAAGAAGACCCTGCTCTCTTCCTGTTCCCATCTTTTGCTCCAGCCCACATGGTGAGTTGCAGTTCTCTCTCACACTCAGCTGTGGACACCTGAGCCCACTCGTCCAAGCTTCATCTACACCACCTGCCACAGCAGGATCCAGCCTCAGGAGGGGGCGCCTGGAGAAGAGACTTGTGCAGGCCTGCTTTGAGAAGGGAGTTCTAGGGTCCTGGGTTTCTCCATTGTGGTCTTGGAGGGAGGAGGTGGGCTTTGGGTGGGCACAGATTCTTAGGCCTGTAGACTCCTTGCCCTTTAGGATGGGTCCAGAGGAAGGAGGGCGAGAGTGAGGACCCTGGTGCTCAGGTTATTAAGGTGGTACTGACTACATCTAGTCAAAATTAACTTTGAAAAATCTCTTAAATCATCCATAAACTATAGTACTGTATGTATGTTTTACGTGTACAATTCCATATCATTATTTTCTAAGTCTTCTTTGTCCACGTTTCTCTATAGCTTTCAGTTAAACTAATTTCTCCTCCCTGATGTCGGTGGCGTCATCATCAGCCACTTACCTGGTTACTTAACCAATGTATTTCCTCTGTGTCCATGGTGAGTAAACCCTTGGAAATACTCATTTCTTCTGTATACACTGGCTTTTAGGCCTGATGCCATCTATCGCTTGCTTAAGTTAATACATCTATAAAATGACTGCCTGTACATTTTGGAAAATGGTACGACTTGAAATGACAGGTTGAAAGAGATGGAGGGACATTTTTAAAGGATTCTGTTTGCAGCTTGAGCAACTGGTTTAGCGGTGGTACAATTTATGACTGGGAAAGACCAGGGGAAGAAATGGGTACTGAGGTACTGTAATTCACTGACCTTATTCCCTATTGTGGGACATTTATGTTGATTGCAATATTTTATAATTATAACAATATGCTGTGTTACAGCAAAAATCTTTTCATACATCCTTTCTAAATACAGAATTGCTGGTTTAACAGATGTGCACATTCTTTAGATTTTTAATACACATTGCCAAATAACTTTTAAAAGAACTAACTCTTTCCTGACATTAGGGTACATTTTGAATACTGAATTTCTAAGTTTCCCTCCCTCTTTTTCTTTTCTTCCCTCCCTCTCACTTTTCCTTTGTCCATTCAGTAACTAAACTTTTGTCAAGCACCTACTATGTCCTACACAGGGCCTGACATCAATCTAGCTCTGTTCCTTGTTGGGGGCTGGGAGATGACTGGGGAGGAGGAAGAGCTGTGGAAGACTCCAGAGTTTTGAAGTGGATGGCTCAGATATCCTACCTACACACCTTTTCTCTCCATGAAGCCAAATGTGTTAAAATTCCTTCTTCATTTAGGTTGGTGATGCCACTCAGAATTTGGCAGAAGAAAATATTGCCTTTGTGCAGACCACAAACAAGACACTGAGACCAGGCTTTGCTTCAAGGAACTGCAATTTGAGGGTCTGATTTTACAAGTTCTTAAAATATGATGCCAATTTTACCCTCTTGAACAGTAGCCACATTACCTCTCCAGGTCATGAGGCAGGCACACCTTAGCCAGGGGTCAGTCTCATGGCAGCTGATAAAGATGGAGGGGGAGACCCCAGGTCAGGGTAGGCGCTCCCAAGTGTAAGGCCCCTTGGTGCACACTAGGGCCGGCCTTCACCCTCTTGATTGAGGGCAGATGTCATACTACTTGGCTTGAGCACCCAAGTTGCTAGATTTGACTCCGACCTTGAGTTAAGCCAGGCACTGGCAGGCTTCCTTATTGTTGTAACTCAGTTAAGGAGTCCAGCCCAACAACATCTTATTTCCCCCTCTCAGTTGGCACTTAGAGAAAGACTTCAGGGTGCACAATGCCACGTACTGCCAACTATTGGAAGACTTAGGCCCTACACACAGCTGAAAATAGTGACAATGCACCTGTGCGCCCAAGGAAGTAAAAGGAGATTCCTGGAGTACCGTGAACCTAATGCAAGACTTGTTTACGAGCATGGCTGCTCTGTTCTCTGACGATTGGCTGCTATACAAGCCACTGAAATCCATAGCTCTGTTAATTACTGTGGTTCTGACACTTACGTAACTTGCTAGAGGCCCTCTGCCCTCGAACAAGTTCCTTGAGTCTCTGAGTCATTGTGCTCTCACCTTTAAAATTCTACAAGTCATGATTGTTAAAAGGATTTTAACAGTCTTTAAAAGGATTGAAAGAGATGAATCCATAAAGCCCATAGTTCAGTAGCTTTTACTTAGTAAGAATACCGGAAATGGAGCAATGTATACCATTCTCACGTATCTGATTCATAAAATACTAATGCATTTTGTCTTAGGTTTTGTTTATTTAGTTTTAGAGAGCAGGGAAGGGAGCCTGGAGGGAGGGAGAGAAACATCAATGTGTGGTTGCCTCTCAAGTGCCCCCCACTGGGGACCTGGCCAGCAACCCAGGCATGTGCCCTGACTGGGAATCGAGTCAGCAACCCTTTGGTTCTCAGCCCATGCTCAATCTACTGAGCTACACCAGCCAGGAATACTAATGCATTTTATTTATCAGACCACCTATTTGAAAACCAGAGGAACTATTTCCAGGTATTGTTTTGTAATGAAAAAAAAGTTAAAAGTAAAATGATTTCTAAAAGGCTTAACTTCTGCCTTCTAAAATGATATGATGTGGCCCCGGCTGGCGTAGCTTAGTGGATTGAGTGCCAGCCTGTGAACGAAGGGTCCCTGGTTTGACTCTCAGTCAGGGCACATGCCTGGGTTTCCGGCTGGGTCCCCAGTGCAGGGGGCATGCAAGAGGCAACCACACTGATGCTTTTCTCCCTTTCCTCCTTCTCTTCCCCCCTCTCTAAAAATAAATAAATAAATAAAATCTTTAAAAGAATAAAAATATATGATGTGGTTAAACCTTTGGAACCTTAGATATCTGTCAGTTTATTTAACACTTGCTGAACACTTTTTTTTTAAAGATTTTATTTATTTACCTTTAGAGGGAAAGGGAAGGAGAGAGGGAGAGAAATATCAATGTATGGTTGCTTCCTGTGCATTCCCTGCTGGGAACTGGCCTGCAACCCAGGCATGTGCCCTGACTGGGAATCGAACCGTGATCTCTTGGTTCACAGGCCCACGCTTACTCCACTAAGCTACACCAGCCAGGGCTACACTGAACACTTTTTAATTACCAAAATTACGCCGTATGTCTGTGTCTTTCTGAATGGGCTCTTGTAGTTCTTTGCTCAGTAGGATATTGAAGCAACGCGACAGCTGATCAATCTAGGCCATCCTAGTCAAATAAGCATCGCTGACAATAATCAGCTCAACCTCCCAGCACTTTGCAGACTGACTGACTTTGGAAGAAAAGACAGAAATGGGTAAAAAACGAAGGTTTTCTCAGTGAAAGGAAAGCATCTTTCTAACTCCCCCTCATGTCTCCAGCAAAAATTATGTTGCAATAACTTTAATATTTGATTCTCAATAGGAGGCAACATTTCCTAAATAATAAATGTTACAGATGACCATGACTGTTATTTAACAAGTGCTTTAACTTCCTCCCTCTTCCTCGGAATCTCACAAGAAGCAAATGGGGCATTTAGTCTCTCCTCTCTCTTCCTGCCAGAACATTGGGGTGCTGCAGGCAGTGCGGTGCATTCCATCCACATCAGGAGATCCTGGGTGGGGAGGGCTCTGGAGATGGTGGCACTTGTCCCGAGTAATGGCAGACAAAGGAGACCTCTGATCTGAGGTCTGAAGGCCTATCAAACAGCTCAGGCACCCGCTGTTCCAGGAGACAGAGTGGAGAGCCCTGTGGAAGGTGCTCTGCTCTCTGACCACCAGAGCAGACAGCACAGAAACACGTTGTCTTGTAAGAGGACTTCCGAGCTGGCCTGAAGGTAGGAATTACTAAATTAATTTCTCTTACCAATTAACAGTGGTCTGCACCTGCAACTTAGGAGATCCAGGGCAAACAAGAAGCTTCCTGCAGTACAGGATGTTCAAACCATCTAAATCCCAGACTGGAACATTGTCTGTCCAAAGGCTTTTTCCCTGGATGTGTGTATTTCCTGAAAAAAATACTCCCTTTGCAAAATTACAAAGAAGGTGCACTTTCTTTCCTACCCTTTGAGTATATCAAACACTAAAATAACAATTATTTTGAACACCCTTTAAAATTGGAAGTACAAATAAAGCAGGGTAATGTTTTGGCATCATTATTATCTCCCCATGTCCATTACCATCTTTGTCTCGCAGGCCCTCGTAGGCCAGCTTTTGTATCAGTGCTACTCGGAAGCACTGAAGCTGTGTCGGCTAGTGTGCTCCCCGTCATATGTCTCTGCGCTAACACTAGGGTTCTTCAGCTTTTTCTGTTGTGGCTTTTCAGTCTTGTGTCAGTCACTTGGCTCTATTCTGATGTCATGTTCACTGCCAAACTTGGTGCGGTCACAACTTGCCAACACCTTGGCATTTCCAGGATATTAAGAGTAGGTGAGTGCAATGTTACGGGATATGTGCAATGGGGACTGTCCCATTGCACACATTCTGTTGTCCCTTTCGGCCAAAGATTAACGTGAACCAAGTCTTTGAGAGTAATGGCCTTTAGGATGTTGACTGATGAGCAAGGTCTGTTAGGTAACATCTGCCAATAAGAACAGTCAACACTCAGCACCAGAGGCTAGGAGACCCTCTCCTGATTTGAGGCCAGGCCTGTGGGGCATAAGCTGTCTATCTATGCAGATGCAGTGGCTCAGCCCATAGCTCAGGGGCTTCCGGCCTTGGGAATCCCATCAAGGTTGTGGGCCCTGTCCAGTGATGAGCAAATATTGACATAACTGGATTCTTCTCTGAACAGCAACTGGGGAGGGAGGGTGGGTGGCTGGTTAATGACTGTGGGACTCTATACTTGAGAAAAGTCAAAATCTTTACAGGGCAATTGGGGCAGAAAGTCTGTAAGCTAAGAACAAGTATCTTATTGAATTAACCTGTTTAAGTGGTAAGCCTTATAGAACAGCCCAGAATAGAATGAACTAATGGCTACTTATCACCGTAGTAGTCTAAAGGCTGTGTGCTTCCTGGAGGATTTTTTAGAAGAGATTTTATTTATTTTTTTAGAGAGGGGGTAAGGGAGGGAGAAAGAGAGGGAGATAAACATCAATGTGTGGTTGCTTCTGACGCTCCCCCAACTAGGGATCTGGCCCACAGCCCAGGCATGTGTCCTGACCAGGAATCAAACTGTGACCTTTTGGTTCACAGGCTGGCTCTCAATGCACTGAGCCACACCAGCCAGGGCCTTTCTGGAGTTTTGATGACTTGACTCTCAAATGAAGAGAAGGATAGAAACAGAAGGGAAAGGAGTTCACTTTTAGGAAGGACCTCGTTTGTCCTGGGTGCTGGTCTCAGGCATTTTAAACATATTTTTCTCATTTAATCCTCAAGAGATGGTATTATTAGCTCCTTTGCCAGGTAAAGAAAAAGGAAAAGTTAAGTGACTTCCAACATAATTGGGGAGGGGGGACCATGCCAAGCGTGCAAGGATATGCACAATGTGGCTGAAGACCAAGCAGAAGGGAGTGGGGAGAGACAGAGAGATTCTGTTTCTCCATCTTTCATGAGGGAAGGTCTTGATTGGGTAGCATCGCCACATTTCTCCCCATTGTGAAAAGCAACATGGAAATAGATCCACGATCACTTATTCATTTTAAAAGGTGAAAAATTATGCAAAAAATAATGAATTGATTTATGTCATGCCTCAGGCCCTGGCTATGAACCCAGTGCTCAGCTTTTGGTCCTAATGAGGCCACCTGTGGGATTTTCCTGGCGTCTGCGTGATGGGCAGTGATGGGCAATGCTGTGCGGGGGCCCTGTAAGGACAGAAATGGAGGCAGTACAGAATCTAATGCATGCAAGTGTTTATATAAACTAGTTCGTGCAAGTGTTGCCTTGGGTGATGTAGAAACAATGTATCTAGACCATGCTTTATTTTTCATTGTGACTTTTCCAGCTCTTGCCTGAATATTTCTTAAGGTTTTATAAACAAAACAAATGCTGTATTGATTTTGATTAGCTGCAACAGGGCACTCGAGACATATTTGACAATTTGAGCATTCAAATTAAAGGTCAGTAACTGGCCAATATTAATGCTCCCCCTCGAAATTCTCAGAAATGAAAGGCACAGAGATACAGCTCTGCTAGATACGTACCTATAAAGGATGTCCTACTACAGCGTACAGGCCAAATCTAATTACCAGACCGCTAAGAGACTTTCCAAACCAACTGGGACCTTTTGTGTTGAATCTGCATAAAATTTTCAACTACTAGATATAACCTTAATCAGGAATTTGGACTCAGGTTCGACCACCAATCGATTAAAAAGGAGGTGCTATACTTTGTGCATTGATATTCCAGGGGAATATCTGACAAACCATCTGATAAAAAGCAAGCTTTACGCTTACACACACTCTCCAGGTGTCAGTCACCACGTATGGGGTGAAGTCTGACCTGGGCAGGTAGGTGAGGCCTGGCCTGACTGCTTGGCTCCATCTCTGATCGCTTCCAGACTCACACTCGACAAGAGCAAATTATTTGGATGTGACTGCCTTCTAGGCGCAAGCACCCCATAAGCCATTCTGCACCTCTGTATCTTAGCACATACCAGTCTTTCTTCGGGGAACCTCTGACCTGCGGATGCCCGTGTGGGATTTGGAAGACTCGAAACCCACCCCTTCTCCCCGACTGCTTCTGCACATTATACACACCTGCCCTCCCCCTCCCTGAGAGGAGGGCGGGTGTATATTGGGTGCTGACTCAAGGAAAGGAACCAGTTGCTCTAAGATATGAATTTTTTTCCTTTGTTTTGCCTGGAGTCCTCAATGACAGACAGAAGTTAGCTTCCCATTATTTCCCTAAAAAACCACAAAAAAATATGTTCCCTTGTTGAAGGGTTCAGGAAACCCTTTGAGAGGAAATCTAAAAGTGGGTAGTGTTGCAAAATGAGTGTAAAATAGGATCACGTGCTCTAAGAAACATGTAAGATAACTGAAGAACAATATTCTTCAAGTGTCTATTAATTCTCCCTACAGCAAGTGAAAAGAGAATACAGATATAACAGCAGGTGTCCCTCAGGTCCCTGGGGCTTTGGGCATGGTAATCACCACTGTTAGAATTCACACACTAAACCGTAACACCCTCAATATCATAGGCTCTATAAGAAAAACCACCTTTGTAGTTGGAGGGGCTGAGCATTTGCTAATAGTTCTTCTCCACCAGTAGGTGTCGTCAGAGATAAACCAATTTGTTCTGGCTGCCCTCTCAAGGACGGTCACCAAAAATCCTGCTCCCCCTGGAATCTGGCTGACTCTGAAGGTTTTGTCCCTCTGTGGAAGCATCAGCTGGAACAGCCAGTATACACACAGTAGTTCTCAAAGCTTATTACACGGGAGAATCACTTTTGGGGGGTGTTAAAATGCAGATTCCTGAGATACTGTGATTCAGTAGATCTGGATGGGGCCCCGAGTGATTTCCCTTCTAAGCACCACCTTATTCTCCCCTTGCGATGCACTTGGAGAAACACTGATTGGCACCCAGGAAGACTATGCAATGCCATCTCAGAGACAGCCAGGCTGGAAAAGGACCTGTTTGTTCGCTCATTCACTGCACATCTATCGAGCCCTTGCAGCATGCCAGTCCAGCGGGTACCTTCCTGCGCACGTGGCGCAGCTCATCCTCCTGTTTCAGGCGTGAGAGAACCATCAAGGGACCAACACAGAAGCAACCTATCCTTTCCTGCGTTCACCCTATCTAAGAACCTGGCTTCCACCCTGAGAGGAAAGGTGCCCCCCTTCCCTATAAAAAATATGTGTTTACAGAAAGTCTGCCAATTAACTGATCCTTAATGGTTAGTTCAGAGACATGTGGCTTAAAGGATCTAAACAATTCCACTTACACAATTAGAAGGTGACTGTGGTACTAAGATTCGTTTGTAAAACACAGACAAAAAACAATAAATCCATGGCTTTAAAACACAGACAAAACAAATAAATCCATTAGTATTTGAGTATTGTTTCACTGCCACATTAACTTTATAAATTCAAGATAAATAAAAATCCTAGTAGCGGGAAAAAGCGGGATAAATTACATTACTACAAATAAAACATAAGCCAAAATGCCATTAGAAAGTCAAAATTGCCATGACATGGTTGAGGGGTTGACAGAGAGTGCTTTCTTAGAAACCGCAAGGAAAGTGGTGTGTTCCCCTGCGGATTACGGCTGAAAAACACTATCTGCTCAGTGACCAAAACTTAGTCCATCTATTTTTTTTAAACAGACCATTAGCAAAGTTTTTGCTCTGGAATGGCGTGTAAAGGTCATTGACTCTAACCTTTGACTCCACACTCAATACTGCTTTGCAACATCTCAGCTGTGAAGGAGCCCCACAGCCTCTGGGCACATTCCTCCGGGGTCAGCGGAGCCCTTCTTCCCCGGAGCTCATGAACCGAGACTGGGACTGGTCCAGCTTTTAGGGCGTTCTTCCTCACCTCAGCTCTGCAGGAAAAGGCAGTGGTTCCGCAAGAAAGCCTTTCTCCCTCGAGAACTTAGCATCGTGCCTGGGTTAGGACTGCATCTCAGCTGCCTTGACAAGAGACAGGTCACAGTGCCTTACACAGGAAAGGGACTGATTCTTCTTATGAAAGAGGAAATCCAGAAGACAGCAAGCTCAAGTGGGAGAAGCTGTGCAAGGACGTCTTCCAGGCCCCAGGCTTCTTCTGCCTTTCTGTTCTGCTATGGTTTGCGGGTGGTTTTTGTTCCTGCTTATTCAACGACTGCCGCTGCTCCGGGCATCACGTCTGTATTCCAGACAGGCCGAAGAAGGGGAAAGCCAGGAGGATGGGCGGCACCTCTGTCTAGAAGGCGAAGCCTTTTTGGAGCTCCCCCTTATAGGTCAGCTTGCATCTTGTCAGCCAGAACTATGTCAGATGGCCACCTCAACCTTCAAGGAAGTCTGGGGAGGTGGGAATTTTAGCTGGGCTCTTGGCTGACCAGAACATCTGGGCTATATTCTCAAGAAACAACGGCAGAACAGATGTCGGGTGAGGCAATTATCAGTCCCCACCTCAGCCTGATAGCAAGAGGTGATTAACATGTAAGTTGATTGATGAAATCTGTCTTTCCAATTAATTATTAGAACTCTTTAGGGGCTTAGGACAAGATTATAGAAACTTTTTTTGTTTCTGGAGCATCCCTCAGACACTTGAATATGATGATCATTTCTTTTCCCTTCCCCCACCCCAAGAGGTCTCTTTTCCAAGTAGATGTCTTTTCCAGGTGTGACTGAGAAAACACTCCTATTTGTTTATATTCTGGGTCCAACTGACCTATAAAAAGTAATGCAGAGTCAGCCCCTTCCTCTGTGGTACACCATGCTATTGACAGAACCTAAAATCCACTGAACCGAAACATCCCACTCTCCATTCATACAGAGCACACTTTGAACTCCGATGCTTGTGGGGAAGGGGTGGGGCAGAGGGGACACACATCACGGAATGCCTACCCTGTGACAGGCACCTCTGCCATCTCCTCTACAAGATGCCCAGTCAGAACCTCCCCGCCCCCCGGAGCTCAGGAACCGAAGCCACCTGAAGCTCATTTGGCCACCGAAGGCTGGTTTTCTAGACCCAGGGAAGCACTTTACCTTATCATTACTAAACTCCATGCTCTCAGACTTAGTCCATTGCTCCCGAGCTCTCCTTGTTGCCCAGTGAGCTATACAGCTAGCGTTTTTAGCTCTAAGTCACCTTAAAATATATCTTTGGTAGCAGTTGGGATTGTGTTCAGCTGTAACTAAAAAAAACAAAACAAAAACAAATACCAGTTGCTAACATAAGACAGATAACATAATTAAAGAGTCTGAAGGGTCTTGGCCCAGAGCTGACATGATGTGCCAGAGTGTCTGGGATACAGGAACTTTCTGTCTTCTTGCTCCAAAATGCACGGCTTCGAGTCTCAAGGTCCTGGTGGTCCAGGCTGGACACCGGACCTCTGCCTATCATGTCTGAATTCCAGCTAGCAGGGAAGAAGAAATCAAGACAGGGACAATGACCTTTCCCTTTTAAAACATATTCTGGTAGTTACATGTCATTTCCACTTATATCTCTCAACTGAGTCACCTGGGTACCACTTAGCTGCAAGGGGGCTGAGAAATGTGGTCTTTGTTCAGGATGCCTAGATATCTGTCTAAAAATCAGGTGACTGGTTATCAAAGACTGAAACAAAGAATATTGAGAGAAACTGTAGTCTTAGTCACAAATTTCATTTTTTTAGCCACATCAGTGGTGCAAATATTAAACTGTCCAAGACTAAGGCAAAGGACCAATAATAACAAGAGTTAATATTCCCTGAGCACTTGCATTGCCCTGTGGACTTTACCTATAATAACAGAATTAATCATCACAAACGCTTCCTTCAGTTGGGCACCATTACTCTATTACCTGTGTGGGAAGGCAGGGGCCTAGAGAAGCTGAAGCCAAAGTTGCACAGCGCATTTGGGACAGGGGTGTGCTGGAGTTGGCGCTCATGTGACAATGAATCATATAACGCATTGCCCTTGGGCAATGGGTGAGAGACATAAGCTTCTTTTTTCAGCAGCTGTTATTTTGGGATTTATTTTTGTTACTCACATCTGGAGTCTGCCTCTTCTACTGGAGTCCTCCCTCGAGTTGAAATTAATTAGCAAGCTTTAGGCTTAGTCCTTCAATTAATGACTGTTCCACTCATATTCCCTCTCAGTCTGCTTAGCTCCCTAAGAGCCTTGTCCCTTGTAATTTGGATCAACAGGATCAGATCCCAGAGCCAGGCTGTGCTAAAGACAGATGGAAGGTACGACCTAAGTGGGGGGAGCAAGTGAGGCAGCCCAGCGAACAGGACGGCAGTGCAGAGAGCTGGGGCACGGGGACGTGCGGGGCTTCAGAGCAAGAAAGAATTCATGTGGACTTCTGGATCTGCCGTTTGCCACCGGACACAGTCCTTAACCTCTTTGTCTCCCAGTTTCCTCAGATAAGAGCTACTTTGTACGTTTGTTGTGAGGAGTAAAACACACATGCATGTGCAGACACAAGCACATGTACGCCATGTAGCACGGGATCTGGCACCTGGCGGGCACTCCTTGCTTTATTACTCTTGTGATGACCAGTGAAACTCCAACCCACTGCAGCAGTTTCAGGCACCCGTGAAGGAGAAAGAATTGGGAAAGATTAAAGGTAAAAAAGACAGGGAGGAAAATAAACTGCTATTTACAAAAAAAAAAAAAACAAAAAAACAAAACCCTCTTCTGATTCCTGGGAACTTATCCAAAGGAACAAATCAACTGAAGCAAAAACATAGATGCTAGATTTTCAGGTCTCTCTCTTAACAGCTAAAATCTAAAAGCTGCTGCACGCCCACACTGGGGGAGGAAGAAGACTTGGTGTGCCGGGCACAACTGCTGAGTGGGACTATGCGGGCCATTTAAGGGGAGAGGGATGGGCCTTTGTAGCAGCACAAAGAAATATTTAGGACTTAATGGAAGTAAAAAAAGGAGGACATAAGGAACTGACATATGGCTGCATATATATATATATTTCATTCCTATGCAGAACTGCAGGAATGTTCAAGTAAGAACAGATTTGATACAAAGATGTGGGCAAGGGGTGTGATTTTTTCAATATTTTCATACTGTCTTTTCAATAAAACAATAAAAATAGTATTCCAAAGTGGCAGTAGGTTGAAAGCCAGTTTTCCGTACTTTCAGGAATAGCTACCACAATGAGTAAGTACATCTAGTGCCCAGATCTCGGTTTCTAAATACCAAGCTCCATGAAAAGAAACCAGGGTTCCTTGAAAACGTGACTGGTCGCAGAGCTGAGACAGAGAAGCCCGAGATGAGCCTGGTACCCCTGGGTTGTGTCAGTAAACAGGAAAGTGCTCAAGGAGGGATGGAGGTAGGTCAAAAGTACGCAGGAGCCAGCACAAATGGGCTCTGATTGGCCAAATCCGACTCGACTTGGGCATAAGAATAATGATAACAGAAACAAAATGAGGGCGCATTATTAAGTATTTATTCAGTGAATAAATACATAAGTGGGAGAGAAGGGAGAACGCTTCCTGACAGAACACCACTTGCTAAACGTCGAAGCAGTGATGGTATTAGAAAACCACCCCCAGTAGTAGTCGTTTTGGAGAAGAATCATGAAGAGATGCTCGTGCATAGAAACAAAACGGGCTTCTGTGTTGGTCTTGTAACCCACACAGTGCTCAATTCCTTTAACTCTGACTGTGTGTGAATTCTTTATGATTTTTGGTATATAAGATAATGTCACCTGAGAAGAGACATCATTTTACTTCTTCCTTTCTGATTTGGGCGCCTTTCGTTTATTTTTTCCCACCTAATTGCCCTGGCTCGAGTCTGCAGTACAAGGCTGAGTAGGAATGACGAGCAAGCGTAGGCACGCTTCTCTCGCTGCTGCTCAGAGGGGAAGAGCTCAGCTGCGGTTTCACAAACATCCTCCATCAGGTTGAGTGCACTCCCTCCACTGCCGTCTATAACTTTTGCCTCCTAAAATGCAAACATCACCAAGCACTCCCTTGCTTAAAATTCTTCAGGGAGTCCCCATTTTCTTCAGCATAAAATCAAGTCCCTCAGTACGGCCTACAAGCCCTTCATGATCTGATCGGTGGTGACTTCTGCAATTTCATGGCTCCTACAGTACGGATGCGGTACAGTACAGATAAAGACATATCTGCACACGTGCTGTTCCTAAAACGCTGCTGCTGCTGCTTCTTTTTTTCTTACCACATCCCTGTTTCTCTGCCCCTCCCCCCTCAGGTAGTCTCCATGCTGCCCCTGAGTTAACTCTGTTGCTGCAGCTGATACATTCATTATATTACAATTGTCTACTTACCCCTTTGCTTCCTAAACAGACTGTGAGGTTTTGGAAGGCGAAAGACTGGGTCTCTCATTTCTATATTGTTAGACAATATAGGACTCGGTAAACATCTTTAGAATAAATGAAGACGGCCTTTCTGTTTTATTTATATTGGGTTGGCCAAAAAGTGCATTTAGCTTTTTCCATGATATAAAAGACATATTTTTCATTGTCACCAACAACTTTATTGATTTGGATATTTTGAGTATGTCAGCTATCTTCCACATGGCATAACATTGATTGTTCTCAATCAATGTCTCGATTTGATTGTCATCAACTTCAACTGGTCTACCCAACCGTGGAGCATCATCCAGTGAGAAATCTCCAGCACAAAACTTCTCAAACCATTTTTGACACATTCAATCAGTCACAGCACCTTCTCCGTACACTGCACAATTCTTTTTCTTTTTTTTTTTTTTGCATTTCAGTTGCGTTATTACCTTCCTTGAAATAATAGAGCATAACATACTGAAAATGTTGCATATTTTCTTCCATTTTCAATATTAAAATGGCTACACAAAAATTCATCAATTTTGATAAGCTGTTTTAAATGCATGCTAATATGACAAGTGTCACAATACAATCTAACAAAATTGTTTCCAGTGGATTTAAAGGCAACTAAGTGCTACTAGAACCATTGTACAGAAAAAACCAAATGAACTTTTTGGCCAACCCAGTACTTAAATATGTGACTTATAAGCCCTTATTGAGGCATATTTGACTAAGGATGAGGTAACAAATTAAGTTAAAGAATCAAATCAAGAAGTCAAAAAAATAGAAAAGAATCAGGAAATTTCATGCTTGGGCTCCACCAGCTCTGCACCAGCAAACCCCAATTCGAGATCCATGTGCAGATTATTTTTGCTTTCACAGTGACCTGAAGATGCCTATGTCTTCTTCCATCAGACAATACAAATAAACCTTGGTGTTTCCCTTCCTTTTCAGGTTGCTAGGAAGCTTAAAGCATGTAATGTCTCACTTTATAGTGACCATAATAGTCCCAGAGTCTAGTATATTTGTTTCTTCCTGTTTATGTCTTTGCTTTTCTATTTTTATTTCAATAATCTTATTGTATATAAGCCTGTTCAGAGAAAAATGGAACACAAATATATAAATGTACACACACTAAAAACACATTGCATGTTTATTGTTAGCATAAAAGCACACAGATGTTAAGGTGACAACGTAGCAAAGGCCGAGTTAGAGCCATTAAGAAAGGGTTTGCAGTTGCCTAGGCTGCCCAAGCCACTGTTAGATCGGGATCTCTTTTTTGAAATATTAGGTAGATTTGATTCATCAGGGAGTAGAAAAAAATTTGTTGGCACAGAGGAATATTTTCAGACTCCCAAACTCTTCTCCAACTGGCTCCTTCTTATCACTGCAGAGACTTTGCGTCAGACAACATTGAGAAGAAAGGTAAACATTTCCGATATTCAGCGACTTAGAGAATCAGAGGCTGGAGGCATCGCACACCTGGCACAAGCCCCTGTCTTTAAATGAAGAAGGGGCATACGCCATGCTGAGTAGAGGCCTCCATGGTTTCTTCCCCTCCTCCCAGACCTACTTAGTCATCAGTCCTGTTCCATTTGCCACGGGAATCTTCCTCTTCCCCTGGCCTCCTGTCCCCAGGTCTTCCTCTTTGCAGCTTCCCCTCCAATCCCATCACAGGCCCCCGGCACCTCTCGGTAGACCTGAATGCACATGTCAGACTTCTGCAGCATCTCCAGGGTCACCTCTTGCTGCACACCCACAAATCCTTGGCTCTGGACATCCTGGAAATCCTAAACCACTGGTGTATGGTTCCCTTGCTATTCCTCTGGGTAAACTCTCTCCTGCCCCTACCTCGCCTTTCATCATCTGGCTAATTCCTGCTCATCCTTCAAGACTTCGCTCAGAGAGCTTCTGCTAATAACCCTAACACCTCCCGATGTGCTCCTGAGGCACTCTGTACTTACAATCCCCACTGCTGTCTATCTCCTCGTTAGGCTGTGAGCTACTTCAGACCAGGGAGTGAATTTATACCGGAGTTCCCGGCATATAAATAGGGCTGACCAGAGGAGGTCTCAGGAAATGCTGGTGAGTCAAAGTGGGTACTATCAGCACACTGCTTCAGAAGGCGGCGTAAAGGCATCGGGAAGGGGCCCCACTCATCACAGTTTCTACAGTGTGAGAAGTGGATCTCCCCAGCTCCCTCCAGTCTGTTGTTTCTGTTGTTTTTCTAACACTTCTAAATCTGTTAGGTCCTCCTCACTCCTTCCCCTGACCTTTCCCTAATTACAAAAAAAAAAAATCCTTAATCGATTTGGACTTCACTTAGATTTGTTTTCAAACTGAGAGCTAATTGTCCTAAACACCATTTGTTAAATGGATTCTTTCCTTTCTTATTTATTTGATGTGTATCCTTAGCTTTTATTACATCGTTACAAATAATTTGTTTTGGGAACCTCTCTTCTACTCCATTATCCTATTACCACGTGGGTTTAGTTACTATTGCTTTATTGTACTTACCTGGCTATTTTCTCCTTAATGTAACTATATATTTTTTTCATATTAAAAAACTATACAGGAATATTTTAAACATACAGATGCGAAAAAATTAAATAATTAAACTATCCATAATCCCATAACACAGACATAACCGTAATTCTTATTTTGATGTAAAGAGGGTGGCTTTCTTAGCTGACTTGTGCTAACCATCAGATTAGCTGACATTCTCCAGCCCTCCGGAGAACGTACCGGCTGACACCCACAGGCTGAGTGTTCCCCAAGCGGGCCCTACGCTCAGGGCCCTGTGTCCTGTTCTGAGAGCGTCAGTGGACTGCGCTTAGCAGGCGTGTTTATTCCAACATGTAACACCAGGGGAAGTTGTTAAATTCTAATGGTGTAATCACTTCAGTGTTAAGCATAATGATAAAAATGAATATGAAGAGAGTAATTTCTATGAACACTAAGTTGAATGCTTTGGAAAGACTTTAGATACAAAATATATTACTCTCGAACTATGCAAGCATGAGAATTATACACACTGAAAATAAATTATAAAAATCTGACAGTCTATGCTCAGTTGGCTTCATAAACATTTCTGAATTCTTGACCTATTCTAAAGAAATCAATATTTCACATTTTTATATTTTTGGGGGGCTGCATTATTGATGTGGTTAATGCAAAAAAAAAAAACAATAGACAACCTCAGAGGGGCCAAAGAGTCATAAAAAAAGAGTTATACCTGTGTCAAGGATGGCCAATGAATACTTACTTGTAGGTTTTTAAAATGTTTCATTCATAATGATTTTCTCTCCTAACCAAAATTTTCAATAAACCCATCGACTACTGGTGCCTACAGAATTGGTTGAGAGCATCTGTTACACATTTTGTCATTTAAAACTGTATACAAATATGATTTTACATCAATGAGATCATGCTATAAAAACTGCTTTATCCCTTTTTCACTGACTCTGTTGTAGACATTATTCTAAGTCATTAAATATTACTTACACCATTTTTAACGCCTCTCCAGTCTCTCCTGTTGAAGTTCAATTCAATGCTTCTTTTTATTAGATGTAAAACTATGTACACTTCAGGGCTGACAGAAAAGTTAGAGTTCACTCTTACGCTCAGCCTAGGTTTTCTTATGCAGCTAATTTCCTTTTTTCAATTTTCACTTGCCTCTTTTTTAAATTCAATTTCTATTTTTGTGTTAAAATTGTTTTTGGGGGGTAAGCTGTGAGAATCCTTTCCAGCAGATGGTGAATTAGATCAAACAGCCCCCCTAATACCCTGTGCCCGAGTGTAAGGTATAGGATGCAGGATGCGTTTGGAAGGCTGACAGCCTTTTTGTTCTGCCTTGAAGGCAATCCCTTAACTGTCACCTCTTCAGTCCACAGTGCCTAGCTGGAGAGCTTGTAACTACCTAGAGAGCTTGTAGACTTCTGAAATTACTGATAAGCCCAGGCCATGGTCTAATAGCCTAGTTCTGCATTTTCTGGAATCCTCGATTTAAGCCAGGAGCACCTTGTACATTCTTTTTGGACAGTAAATGCATGGTGTCAAATTAAAGGCACAAAGCATTTCTTACTTCCACTGTACTTGCCACAACTAAAACACGTAATAATGTAAGGAGGTGTGGTCTTATGGGTGAGTCCCACAGCAAGCTAGTTCAGGGCTATAAGGCCAAACAACCTCATAAGATACTGGGTTCTTTCCATGCCTCTCAACACCTGCAAGAGGTAGGAGCTTTACAGCAATTCGAAGAAGCTCAAATTTCAATCATAACTGCATATAAATCTGGAGGGCACAAACAGTATATTTCATAAAAGAAATCCTCTAAGTTTTTCTTTATTTTCTAAAACCTGAGATTGAATAGCCAAAAAGACAGAAAAATTCTGGGTAACTTTAGGAGATGTGAGGCTTTTCAACAAGCTCTTTCATCACTAGATGGTCTCTATAACTAGAAATTGTGTACATCAGCATCAGTATCACTGCCCTCCCCCACCAAAGAATTAACAGTCCAGACTAGTTAAGGTTGTTCAGTATCTCAGACACCTCTGGTGTGTGAGGACACGTCGCAAATGTTCTATAACAAGTTCTTGTGGCAAGACGGTGTAGAGAAAACCCCAGGGCTATGATCTGGGCATCACTCACATTTGGTGATCCAGGGCCCTCTGCACAGCAACCTCTCAGGAAAAAACCCAATTTACAGAACAGCTCAGGAGAGGTTTATTGGTATCCCCAAAAGTCTTTCACTTCATAACATCCTTTCCTTAGCCCCCAAGATCCTTGAAAATAGATTAAACAAGTTGGGTTTTTCCAAACTTTAATGAAGCACAGCTACTGCCTAAGTTATGGCCAAAGTTTCACAAACGCTCTAATTCAGCACAGATGTAAGTTTTGATTTACGTGCAGAGCGCCCAGCACAAGTGTCTTCCGTGTAAACCCTTATCTAACAGGCTTTTCTACTCTGACTGAACTCGCTTGTAACCTTAGCTTACACAGGATGACTGACTCCAGCTAGGAAGCCTGGTGGGCAGTGGATAAACTTGGTCCTTCGGAAATTAGTTCTCAGTACATTTATATTTCATACTTCAAGGCCCCTAGGCCATGCTAGAAGGGGGTAACTGGGAAATTCCACAGTTTCTCTGCAGTATAGTGACTATATTGGAAACTGAGATGCTATTCCTGATTACTTTCTATTGAAGAGTAGCAGAATATGCCACTCCTAAAATATGACCGTAGGAGCTTGGGACATGCCACCTCAAAAAAAATGCTGCTTTGATATATTGATTATTTTAAGCTATAGGCACTGGAAAAAGAGCAAATGCAGGGAGAGGCTTTCTCTGAATGTTCCTTATCTGCCTAAAGACAGATCCTCCAAAAGGAGTTAGGTTGTCATCAACACCCTTCTTGGGAGTTTCATCCACCAGGGAAGATTGACTCATCACAGGAGAGGAGACTAGAAGTTGACACCACACAGGGACAAACTTTCTCAAAAGCTATCTTCTAAGGGCCCATTCATCTTTCCTAAAAATCATTTACTCTCCCCATTCCCTATAAAGATGGTATTTGAACTTGAATTCTAAGGCACCTCCGGGAGTTGCTCATTTCTCCCTGGGTATCTCCCATGTACACATGTTAATACATTTGTGTGTTTTTCTCTCATTAATCTGTCTTTGATTATAGAGGTCTGAGCTAAGAGCTCAGAAGGGTAGGTGGAGAACTATTCTCCTCCCCTATACTGTTAATCACCACCCCGGGAAAGTGTCACAACACAGTAGACAATGACATTCTTTCCTATAAAATTTTATTTATTACATAAAAAATTCTATACATTTGTTAGACTAAAATACAGTTCTCGTTATAATTCTGGCAACTGCGTCAGTACACAGAGAAAACTTAGCATGAGACCAGCACTTTTTTTTTCTAGTTCATATTTCTGCACAAGTAAAACATTTCAAAGCTCCATTTCCTATAGGCTCATTGCACTCTGAAGCTGGATGGAAAGTCATCCAGTTCAGAGCTCTTGGAAGTTAATTTCGCAGCAAGATGCGGTAACTCCAGAAAGTTAATTGCTCAATGTACATATTTTTAAAGTCCTCGGAGAGCACAATGCTCCGTCTGTAAAGCGTGCGCTGCGTCAACAATGACAAGTCACAAAGACGAGGGCTACGACCGTGTCCGGGGGCATGTTCGAGCACCTGCATGTGTGTTTCCCCACCCGAAAGCAGTGCAGTGACACTGTAGTAAGGAAAAACTCAAAATAATGCTAACAGACAAGGCCTCGACCTATTGAACTCATGGAAAGCTTACCGGTGATCCCACAGTTCTTAATGGACAAAGACGAGACATGATACGAAATTCATGTTGACGCTGTGGAAGAGAATGCGCATGGGGAGATAAAAAGACCAACAATGTGTCGGATTGAGAAATAGGCGGCACCACAACACACTTCTCATGCCGGACTGCACGGCAGAGACACTGAGACCCACTGGTGTGTGTTTTCTGTTCATATCATCCCATCTGCCGGGCCGAGCCTGACACTGAATGCGAAGGCCTGCATGGCCCCCACTCACTGACTGGTCTGTGAAGCTTGGCTGCCTTATTCTAGGAGCTTTATCCTAAACTCCAGGAGCTCGGAGAGGCTGTGTCAGCACTTAGAGTTGGACCTTTGGTCCTCAGAAGATATACTTTTGTCTTTGGTTGTTTTTTCAGAGTTTCCATCATTTTGTTAGGTGCCTTCCACACTTATTGTCCCCCCTTTTTGTTTGTTAGTTGCAAAGTTTTTTACTCCTATAATCATTTCAGCTAATAACCCACTGAACTGCCGTCACTGGCTACAGGACCAGTTAGAAGCACAGTCAGTGGCCAAGAATATTTTGAGACAGTATAATTGAGACTTTTCAATTCATTATGGAGCTCCCTGTACTCATTTATAGGAGGGAAGACATCAAAAAACCTCAACTAAGGAAATATAGTAGAAGGCAACTTTCCCCATGTGATGTCTTTCTCTGAAAATCAAAACGAGCAAAAACAAGCGGGGCCCAAGAGAAGTTCTGAGCACAGACGATGGGAACCCAGCCTGCCTCCAGTCCTCACCCCCAGAGCTGCCTCAGTTTTGTCTCACTCCCGTGGCAGGCAGAACGGTTTGCAGGGAGCTGGCACTAACTTTCACCCCAGACGCGTGCCCATTTGTTCCTCTCCTTTTCCAGGCTTCCTTTTCCTTACATGGGATGGTTTAACACATACTCCTCAAAAAACAACTCTCTCAAATGAATTCTCTAGCCGATGGGATGGGTGGGTCAGATTCACATGCGAAGGTCAGGACATTGCGTTTGAAATCGTGCACTTCCATGACAAAAGGACATATCCAATGTAGACACGTACACCGGACTTAGGCCCTTTCCCACCCAACAGGGGAAATTCCACCTGTGGTCTCTCCATTTGCTTCTGTGGGTGGTTTATTAAAGCTCTTCCGGGGATGGGTGAGGGGTTAGGGGGCGGACGTTCCTCCTTTCCTCACCAGCCAGGGATGGGATTCCCTATGCTTTCTTGAGCTTGAAAATGTAGGTGATGGTTTGATGTCTGACCATTCAGTAATGACCCAAATATTAAAAGAAATTCCAACTCCTTTAAGGATTTCTGCTAGCTCTTTCAGAAGCCCTGTGAGCTCTCCCTGTCAACACCGCACCCTTTCCTAATAGTAGTAAGGTCCAGATAGGAAGAAATCCACATGCTCCCCGCAGAAAGAAGAGGGGGTGGCGAGTGGAGGCACAGCCCCGTCGGCAGTAGTCGAGAAACACTCACCGCAGGAACACCTCGACTTTCGTGGAGAGAAAAACAACTCCTTTTGAATTTCTACCCCAGCATCTGCTCTTCCAACTTCCCACTACAACAACTCTTGTCAACTGCTAGACTACACCGAGTTTGCTAATTTATTATCGACGGTTCTCATCATGCTGACGAATATATTTTCGGACAGTAATCTACTGATAACACCACACCACACTTCATATCTGAGCTACAATGTAAAAATGTGGCGTGTTCTGGTAGATGGAAAATTACAGGATTTCCTATTAGTTTCTTCTTGGATTTTCTTGTCCACTGCAAATAATTTGGTACCTTGCCCAAAATCCACCTCTGCCCACCAGACACATACACCCTCACGCCTCCAAGGAAAGTAATCTTTCTGTCTTCAAGCTTCAGTGTGGACAATCTTGTTATGCATTCAGATTAGTGTGGTTTCTATTTCCAAAGGCAGCACTAAATCAAAGTCTTCTAGTTATAAAAATGACTTCAGGTCAGACGTTGGTAAGTACCATCTTAAAAATATCTTTGGTACAGGCTTAATCACTACCTTATTTCAAAACACATTATCAAACCAACTTTAGAAACGCCTTTGACTTGTGCTCATTAGGCCGCGAGGGCACGGTGGGGTGAGAGCAGGCAGTGTGAGGGCCCTGAAATTCTTATTCGCATCTCAAATGTTCACAGATGGGCTATGTGCATTGGAGAGATGGTCTATTGCTTTCAGAAGCTTCTCAAAGGGGCCCATATCCCTGTAAAAGATGAAGAACCTGCTTTTGAATATCAAATTCATGCTTTAGCAAATAAAAGTGAAAAGTTTCTGAAACATCTGGGAATTACAAGATTTCCATGTTCAGCTTGATCTTAACCAGACTACACGTAGCCTGAAAGCTTTACTATTCTGAACTCCCTAATCGGGAGTGTTTATCCCTCAGGAAATCACTTAAGTTGTAAAACTGAATAAAATAGCCTAATATTCGGATCCCTAACAATTTATATTTTCCACAATTTTACTAATGAATTCCTTCATAAGATATCGCACATACGTCCTGCCCACGTGATTTACAAAAGTGGCCCTCGTCCTGCGACGCTGACACAGGAGCACCCTTTGTCTGGTTTCACACACACACAAAACTCAAGATGAGGAGGCAGAGCATGATGGGATTTCGACAGAAAAGAAAGGTTTTCCATAGAAATGCTCAAGTTTAAAAACTTTTGCCTTAAAGATTTTTATAAGCAAGGTGTTTTCAAAGATTTAAATCTTAGATTCAAATTTTCCTCTCGGAGAATAAAAATCTGGCTCCAATTTATGGAACCTGAACGGGAGAAAGTACACTACTTTAAATGTAGATGCGTGTACATCATGGTTAGCCTTTCGTTCTGTCGTTAGGTTTGTTAGCTTTAGATTTCCTCTTGGCCCCATCGAGACAGCTTTTTCAGAACTTGGGCTGCATGCCACTGAACAAAGATGAGCTAATTCCAAAAGCAGCCGCTGTATCTAAATGCTGCCCACTTTTCAAAGGGGCTAACATGCGTCCCTAGTACACAAGGTACATGAATATGCATTTAAAGCAAAAGGCATTCTCTGCTATGAATATGTAATATACAAACCTCTGCTTTATGCATTTACTTACGAACCCACAATTTTCCAATATGTATTCAAGGACCGCATCTTAACTCGAGGCAAGCCATTACAGTGCACTCCTGTCTGTCAGATGGAATATATGAAAACAGCACAGAAATTAACTGTGGCAGATACACTGATAAGCCTCCAGACTTGGGATGTTTTTTAAGTTGCAGGAAAAAAGCAGTGGAGAACTTACTTACTGAAAGGTGAGAGCTAAAAGACCTTTCTGAAGATAAGTTCTCAGAGGCTCTATTAAGGCTACTGGAAATCCCCAGAATGCAAATGAGAAGGTTACTGACCAAAAATAAAATAATGTTCAGGTCATTATAATTGGCAGCTCCGGTTTGGGAGCTGACCCCAGAATTCTACTCTGCAGATGAGGGAGGGCTACCTCCTGAAATGGCCTTTAGTAGCTAGTAGTGGTGCATCTGGGGAATGGTTGAAGCCTCAGGGGCAGTGATATGGCCTCACAAGTATTTGGTGCCTGCAATTCCCTTAGCTGTTCTAAGGAAGGTGGTGAGAGAAGTATTACTCTTGTTTAAAGCAGCTCAGGACCAGGGTAAAGGAAGGGGCCACTTCCTCACTGCTCCTGTAACTGCCCTAGGAAGACAAGGGAGCCCTTGGCAGATACCAAGGCCAGTGGTATTGGGAATTGGCAGTTTTATGCCCTTTGCTGAAAAAAATCAAAGGAAGGAAGGAAGGAAGGGAGGGAGGAAGGAAAAAGTAAGAATAGAAAAGCATCTCTGTAATGGAAAAACTTATTTCCAGTATAATTTTTGAATAGACTCAGTGACTGCCTCTTCCTTAACCATGATGGAAAAAGGTGAGGACCAACACACAGCTAAGCCACTTACACCCCAGTAACGTAGGACTTAATTATGCTATAGGACAGCATAAAGGCTTTCACCCAAATGTTAAGCATTGCATTAAACGGTTTAAAGCAACAACCTTCTCTGAGCTCTGCTCATCCATGCAAGGATTATACAATTTCAATGCCCTAAATTCCTAATGTTTGCCGGAAGCACTGGTAAGCTTCCCATAAAAGATGGATCTCCTTAAATTTATACAGAAATGTAACGTTTTCCCTTCCATACTATGTGACAGCAGAGCTTACTCTTGAGGCAGGAGCCTAGGAACTCCAAGTCATGCACCGGAGCCTTGATTATCTGATGGCAGAAACCACAACAGTACCGCGGTCACCACGGCCATGATTTCCAGTAGAGGACGTTAAGGTGAGTCCTGGATGCCACGGTGAAGATCCGCCACAGGAAAAGACACAAAACCACAACACAGAGTCAATGGTTTATAAAATTATTCGGCAGCCCCATTTCACAGATAATTTTTGTTTTTCATCTATTCTTCTCACTTGGGCAGAAGATGGAGGCAGTGAGTGAATAGCAACAAGGCAGCCAGCCCACAGCTAGCTGAGAAATGACTCGCAATGGATGAGAGAGGCAGCAGGAGTATCCAAACATAACCTCAAAGCATTTAAATGCTGCTGGAAAATAAAAAAGCCTGTGTGAGGCTTTATAAAGGAATAAGAATGTAGCTCAAATGAGAGTGATATTACATATATCAAATTTCTCTGGGCGTGCCTGTGTAACGTATGCGTACCTGCACCTATCTACTGATACGGCACACAACACAAGTTCACTCCGGGAAGACAGCCTGGCAATTAATCTGGAACTCAAATGACATGGTTACACATAGATCATAGTTTCTAAACACCATGTTAGTAAAACCAAATTTATTTGTAAAACAGGACCTGTTATATAAAATGGCACACAGTCGAGTTATACAAAAATACAAAATTTCTTTCTGGTTACAGTTCTAGTTGCAAGTGATAATTAGAAAGCATTCCTGGTGGCTTCCAAATAGTTGAGATTGTGAGCATATGGAACAGGGAGCAGCACGAGTCCATGATGCTGGCTTGTCCGAGTGAGTAGGACCTAATTTCCAAATTCAGGACTTCCATCAGGTCGCTTTGGAGGGACACCTCCTAAAAGAGCTAGCTCCTGGAATGTCTTCTGTTTTGATACCCATCTTCCAGCTTTTTGCCAATCCTAAATTTAGTTCCCAATGTTTCTTAATGTCCAAAATCTGTGTGGCTATGGAACAGAAGGGATTCTGGACTTTCTCAGATGATTTGCTCTCTCACCTATTTGGATCATTGTTAGTTACATAATTATATTTATTCCTTTCAACTGATATAAAAGAGTACAATGATACAGTTTGTCAGTGTTAGATGTTAACTTCTGGAGAATTATTGTTTCAAAATAGCTACTTTCACAATGTTGGTTTCCCAGATTTTGCCAAGACATGAGCTCTTAACTGTGTGTTTTCTTTAAAAAAAAAATTCAGACTCTTATTGCAGATATTCTGAAAAGTCAGAAATATTACATGAGCTTTGAAACGAAACCAAGGCATTTAGCAAATTTTAGCCTAGCTAAAGAACACGAATACTTAAAAAAAAATACAATTTACCTTTTGCAGCAATTTAAAGGTCCACCCCTTGAAAGGAAGCGCATTAGCAAACAGCTGCCCAGTAAGCCCCACTGACGTTAATTATATGCATCTCCCTAATACTGGTCTAATTCGCTGTCTCATTCTGGTAGGAAGCAATGCTTTCTTTCAAAAGAGTGTCCTTCCGTGGAATGATAAAATGCTGAGGCTTTTTTTTTTTGTACAGAGCCTGTATTTAGTGCAATAAGTTTAAAAAATTTGCTCTGAAATAGTTACTTTACATTAACAAAAATAGCCTTTTTTTAAAAAAATTGTAACAAAAAGGAGTTATCGCATAAACAGATCATGAATTATTCTTAGCAAATTACACTTTTTTTCTTAAAGCATTCACCATTACAATAAGCAGAACAATGGAATATTAGCCATTCATATCTGGTAAGCTTCAGGAATAATAATAAAAAAAAAACCCGGTAACCCAGCCCCAAACAAACAAACAAAAAAGTTCAACACTTGAGGATCAGAACATTGATCAATTCTTCAGTTAAACATTGTAGAACTCTGGATACTTCATGAACTGCCAAGGAGGGGAGCGCCTGCCAGTGCGCTGTCAGGTTTCATAGCAAGCGTCTGAATAAAACGGCTCTTCAGCCCTGACCCACTCATGTCCCTCTGGAGCAGAAGCCCACAGCCGGACTTTCCAGTGCTCTGTGTTGCCTGTCTCTCTCCCTTCCTTATCCCGCCCAGCTTTACTTTGTCTGCACATCCATACACAGGAACTTAAAGGCTATGCTCATTGGGTGCTCCAGCTTCCTTTCAAATCAGGCACAAAATGTGTGAAAGATGCTACTAAAGCCAAAAATGAAAGACGGACCATAAGAAAAAAGTTTGCATAAGAAAGATTATCTACCCTTTTCTTTTTTACCTACTCTCTTATAGAAGCGTTAGGGTAAACTACAAATACCTGAGGAGTTGGTCACTTTTTAATGTTGGCTGACAAATGCATGAGCGAGCAGTTATGAAACTTCCCATATTGGGCCCACTTGTGTGTTTTTAAAAATAAAAATGACATGGCTTCTTTGATTGGGGAAAACTGATTGGAGTAAATTCCTTATTTCTCTGACAGCATTTATGCTGCAGTGAAACAGGATCTTGATTTTATGTACACATCAGGGAATCACCCCTGATACCCTTTAGACAGAGAATTCGGTACAATAACTTTACCTAATTTAAATAACTAAAGTTAAAAATCTCCTCTAAGTTATTAAAAATGTTAATCAGATATGAATCTCAACATTTCCATTAAGACAATTACAATTGAAAACATTAAATGACGGCAGTTGCCTTGTAAAAGCCACCCGTATGAAAGGAGTACATGTTCGACAAAAATAAGTGTAAAAAAGGTATTAAATCCCTGTTCCTTTTCTCTGATTTTGGCTGATTATGTGTGTGTGTGTATATACATATACATATACATATATACACACACCCACACACACAGATACATAGTTATGTGTATATATTGTTTTGGAATGTCAATGGGTTCCACACGGTCAGCTAGGTTCAAGCAGAACTTGCTCCCGAAGCCTAGAAAACAAAGTCATACAGAGTATAATCTTAGACAATTACCGTTAGGAGGAGATTATGAATGATGTTACAAATACATAGATGGATGGTCACAAACAGCAACAAGGCAAAATGAACTGAGAATCCTTCTCCCCTGAAACTACATCCCAGGGGCTGGAATTCGTATGGATGGTGGTAATCACATTGCCAGTCTGGATAATCTTTGAGATGTGCAGAGAATACTTCTTTGGTCTAAGCTGCTATAATGGCTAGGGTTTCTCTCCTTTTCCTTTGTAGATTTTCCTCCTGCATAAGCAGGTGGCCAGATGTCTGTTTCTTAAACCTCTATATCACATTTGGTAAATTTTTCTAAATCATCTTCAAACATTTAGAGAGAGAGACCTCATCAACCTTTAAAGTTTCCTTAACTAGCAGGACCTCTCTCTCAAAAAAAAAAAATGTCCAAGAGGAGAACTGGGAATATTTATATCCAGTTCAATGATCCCCCTGTCAAAAGGAAAATTTAAAACCTCATTTTCCTGAACATTATTTTATAGGCTAAAAATAAACCCTAAATTAAAATATCCCATTAAGGAGGAAGGCAGACAGTGAACTCAAACAGCAGTGCCTCTACAGATATGGCAAACTAGGTATGACACGCTTTAAAGAACTTTCATTTACGGGAATAACGTGACTTGAACCAAGCAAATACAAAGAAGCAGTACAAATTCTACCAATTCCCAAACTTTAGGGGGGAGTTTCTCAGGTAATTCCTTAGGGACACATACACTATGGTTGGGGGTAGTAGAGGTCAACTCCTACCATGCTGTAGAAAAGAGATAAGAATTAGAGGGACCATGTGCTTAAAAATTTAACTACCTTGTGAGCAACCTTTCACTCTTCTCTCCTGAGGAGTTTTTTAACCACTTAAAAAACATTATTCTTAGGTACCCAATGCTACCATGTCCAAAACACCAGAAGAACAATGCACACAGAAGAGGTATTTGGGGACTTGCCGTTCATTTGCAAGCAATGAACTGATGAACAGCAAAAATACAAAAGTGGAGACTGAATGAAGATTTTAATGCATTGTTTGAGTTAAGGGAAAGCAATATTAGGATAAAATCCTTCAAAGAAGATGTGGTAGAATGCCACATAACCTGGGCAACTCTCCTAGTATTATTAATTATGAATTGGGGGTTTAGGTAAGAGAAGATACACTTCCACTCTGGTCTACCACAATCCATCTGTCTTTGCCTTAAGGATACAGAACTACATGCCAATTCATGGCCCAACTAGTGAGTCCTAAATCTCCAAATATTTCTCCCTTTCTTTAAATGCATATTACTGCACAACAATTTAATAGAAGCTTCCACCACTGGACAGAAAGAAAAGTGGGGAAAGGGTGGTTTACATTTTAAGATTTTCTATATCCTTTTTAAGTCTCAGGCTTGGAACCTGAGTTCCTGAATAATTAGGACAATGAAGCAGCAGCAAGAAAGAAGTCTTCCTCACTTTTCCGTGCTACCACAGGGCTGGCGGAACCTTCAGTGCTGCCTCCCTGGCCTGCAGGAAGTAAGAGGGGTGCAGAAAGAAGGGGTAGGAGGCATGGCACCTGACTGGAGGGTCTGCTGAATGGCGTCCCTTGCTCACTCAATCCAGTTCCAGCTAATGCACACTTTAAACTAAGGGCCATAACCATTGTCCACATCTTTTTATTTATGACTAGAGTGATCTGTGCTTTGGGAATCTGAACATTGATGTTTTACTTTATTATCAGCAAAGCTATTAAGAGCATCAGCAAAACAGGTACTGGAAGGGGTTTACAAAGGAAACGGTTTATATCTGAACATTCTGCTGAGACTCTAATTTAGGTGGGATATGCAATTATTTTCCATATACATATATGGTCTCTCTCACTCGTTACTCTTAAATACTTCAGTGGGCTAGTTCTATATATTTCTTAAGCTGCAAAATGATGAATCAAGCCATCTGTTATACTGTAAAGAAGAGAAAGTCTTTACCTCCTACTTTTGGACATGATATGCAATCAGAAGTCACAGTATTTAAAATGAACTGTTTAAGGATATAGGCAATGATATAATATTTTGAAATAAATATGTCATTTAAAAATACTACATTCATAAAATAAGTAGTAATTAGATGAATATATGTTAGAGACATCTGTTGTTAGGTGGTGATGAGACATCTATGGGAAAAGCAGCTCCGGAGTCTCCTACACTGATAAGTTGCTCTTTTTTTTTCTCAAATAAAAGTGGAATATATGTGTCACTGACCAGAGGTAATTTATCCTTCTTACAATTCGGCTGAGGGTGGTGAAGACCAGGCTGTCTTATTTAGTGGGAAATGTGGGTATTGATGAAAACAGATTTGTTTGCTACTGAAAAAATAGCTTAAGAAACAAAGAAAGTACAATCCAGGCAATAAAAGAAAAAGTCAGCAAAGGGGAGAAGACAGCAACGTAAACAAACCAATGTTAAAAAATGAGGAAACATGGATTTTAGCAAGTTGAAAGGAATTGCTATTATCACCTTCCAAATGACAAAAATCAAACTGTCAGTTCGAGCACACAGCCAAACATTCAGCCCAATGAAAACTAGCCACTGACAGTTAAAAAGAAAAAAAAACAACCCAGCGATTTCACCTTCGGGACAAGACTATCCCCTACACTGCCATGACCACTGTTCCTTGTGACAATGCTGTGTTCCTTTCAGCTCACTTTTACAGAAGGTGGTCTCAGCTGTGATAAAAATTCAGCCATCCAAGTGATGGGTAAACACACAAACAGAAAGAGCAGCACGTCCTGGGTGATACAGATAACGAAAGCTTCTCCAGAAGCAGTGCAGTCAGTGAAGACAGAGAGAGAGAGGAAGTGAAAGTGAAATTCTTGGAGGGAGGCCACCTCCTCCTGTCCACCTACCATCGGTTTTAGCTCTCTGGCGTCGGCCACGCCTCCCTTACCAGCTTCCTTCATTGCTTTCCTACTGTTTTCCACAAACTCCTGCAAAACAGGGACCAAAGGACATAGATTCTCAGGTTCTTTCACATTTCGGGTGGTAGAGAAATTCTAAAGAATAGTCACATATTTGACTCAATATTGGTAAATGGATGGCCTAAAACCACAGCAATAACAATATTCAGTATCAGACGTGAGAGGTGCTAAATTTGTGGGAGTAAACAGCAGTCTCTTGATATAAAATCTTTTCTCCATCCACTCACTGTGACAATCTCACTTATAATAATGTTAAGAGGTAATATTAGTTCTAGCCCAAAGAGAAGATACCTAACTTTAAAAAAAGACTATTTTCCTATACTTAGAATATAATTTTATTTGTTGATTTACTTTTTCCCTATCATGGTTAAATGGAACAACAAGAACATTTTACTCCATAGCCTTCTCTCTAAAATAGCCCTAGAAGGTAAAAGAAAGCACTGATACTACTGAGTACAAAATGCTGTTTTTACCAAACTATAAATAAGTTACTTAAAAAAAAAGTCTATCTGGCCTTGAAATGACTCCATAAAGCAGGAAGATGGAGGAACAACCAGAACCTGTGGTTAGAAGTACTGACGGTGGGATTACACCCCTAAGGAAACGTTTCTATGCTGTCGAAGCTCATGGAGCGCTTCTTCATTAAAAGTCCTCGTCATTCTTACAGAGAAAACTAAAATGAGAGACACCATGCTTTTTACCCTGCTTCTGATCAGTGACTTAAAAACAAAAATAAACTCTTCTCCTAAATGCCTTAACCACAAAAGAGATGCAATTATCACCGGCCAAATTCCATTGTGAAAATAATCAGTTAGAATTATAATTTAGACATTATGAAAATGTCCAAAATTTAGTTGCTGATGTGTTAGTACCAGATAGGTCAGTTAACTCATCTGGTATTTTGCAATTGAAAAAAAAAAAGAATCTAGTCTATTTATTAACACATTTATTTTAAATGTGTAAATTTAATTTAAATCCATGTTCCTGAAGATAAATTATTTTAATATATCTAATGTTTAGTCTTCAATATTATTCACTCCTGAGATAGGAATATTTCATAGCTTAATAGTCATGTATTATTACTAAAAAGCATCTTTAATTTTGTAGCATCTGACACTGATGATAGTATTTAAGCCATTTTACTATAGTTTTTTAATTTTTAAAAAGTTTGAGGTTCTAACAGGGAAACTGCAGAGACCGCATAACTATAAAGAATCAGAATATAATTCCCATGTAAAGGTTCAAATCTGAAATAATATAAAACAATACAATCTACCAGTCATGGGTCTGTTAATCTATATTCATCACAAAATACCTTCAATTTAGCCTGGTATATTTCAGACAATGAGTTTTAATGGGGTTGACCACAATAATACTTGGAAAGGTGGTGGATAAAGAAACACAGGTAGGTACTAACTACAATCTGGGAAATAAGGCTTTTTGTCTTTGAGCCCCACTTCGGGAAAGTGCACTTAGAACATCAGTGGTCCAAGGTTCTAACTGAAGGGCTAAAAGCCAGGTCTAAACAGTCAATTCAAATCCATCTAACGGCAGAGAGGGGGGCAGGAGGATAAATTAGTGTGAGCTCAGGCCTCGTAAAAGGTATTGCTCTAGGAGCATTTGAAATGGTGACATCCATGCCAAGAGGGCTTTCTTCCCTGGTTTCCCCAAGACTAACCTCATTCATGAGTGTTAAAGGTTTCATTCTATTGCTACTTTTATCCCTAAAGCAGTGGAGAGCATTTGAAATACTTACCATCAGTACTTTATCCATATAGAATTCTCTGCCAGGGCTCCCATCATTGTATTTTGTATCAATGGCAAAACACAAGAATAACACATCCACTACCATTTCATAAATGGACAGGAAGCAATGAGCGACTAGGAAAGCAAAGAGGCAGACGATGATCAGAGGCAGCACCCATACTGTGTAATCTTGCTGGTGGTTGAGCAGCATAATCCCAGCCAAACCTGTGCTGCAGACTATCAGCACCTGAAGCAGAGAGAACAAAAGACCACATTTAATACCCTACTATAGAAAACCACGGCTTCTTTACCCTCTGCGGATTAAAATTCTGTTTACTACTTATATAAGATGGTTACATGAGTATTGTGTCTCAAATTGCAAAGTATAATCCATATATATACCATATACACAGTTATACATGTATAATCACATAATAGCAATTTGAAAAACCCTTGCTGATGTTAAAAATAATCAAGTTTTCCAAATGTTATGCTTGTTTCCTAAAGCTTCCCTTGTTTAGCACCTGTGGCAATTCTTGAGATTAAAGTACACATATTTTTAAAGAAATATGCATATTCTTAGCCTTCAAAAGAAAATTACTGACATTTCAGGGTATTGCTATGGATTTTTTCCTAAGCATTTTTACATTTATGAAATAGTATTCTAGAAACAAATCATTAAAAGCTCTTCATTAATATGTATAGTATCATTATAAATGTTACATAAATACTTAATTCAGCTACATAATTTCATTTTATGGGTGATTTAAAATTTATTTAACCATTCTCCTACAGGGGGAGACTTACATTGTTTTCAGCTATAAATAATGGTGCAGCAAACATCTCTAAGAGCTTTTTCTTTATTTAATATTTTATTTCAAACAGAATATGGGGCTAATTTAATATAATTTGTCCTGAAGTCTAGATTTGGACTATCTCCTAGAAAAGGGGTTGTCAAAAACATCCATAAGAATAAAAGAAATAACCAATTTGATTATTGTCAAGAACCATCTACTCTGATGCTTCATCACCTCACAGGCAGCTCTTCACATTTTTTTTTGTGGTTCTTTTGGGAAGTTTTATTTCAGCTTTTCAACAACCTTATGAATGGTTTATGGCAAGCATCATCATTCTCATTTTAGACTGGGGAATATGCTAGCCAGCCAACCTGCCCAAGGTCACAAAGTAGAAGAGCAGATACCATTTGAATAATGGCCTTGCTCTTTCCAGGTAAAAACTCAGCAAATACTTGGATACTGATACAAAGTAGTAGTAATAGGTTATATTGCATCCCAGGCACACTCCCGCCCAGTCCTTTACTTGGTGTAGCATTCAGATTTAAATAACAAAGGAAAAGAGTCCTTTAGAACTACATCAGCCTTTCCTTGTCCAGTGCTGAGCACAGTCAGCCTGAGAATTCTTCTTTTGGCTTTTCTTGACTATTTATCAACACCAAAGCACCTCTCATTCACCATTAACTTAACCAGGAGTTATAATGCATTAGATGATGCACTGGCTAAGCTGTCAATTGGTCTTTCTCTCAGATGATGTTAGGGGCAAATCTGGGTCTGTCCATGGAGGGGGAGACCCCCCTCCACACACACCATTTTCATGGACAGCTCCTATGACTCTTCCCTGTTAGTGGCTTTCCTGAGGTGATTTCCACAGACAGCTAACCATATTCATTTTCTTCTTTACTGGTAGCTATTTTAAAACAAGTTATTTCTTACACTTTTGCTCAAATTTTTGATGTCCACATGATGGAAAGGCTGAGGTTCTTTATGCTCTCACTATGCCACTAAAAGTTAAAACACACTGGGAATGTTAAAGTTAAAGCTCGGTAGAAGATGTGGCTCAGGAAACACTTGATGTTGAAAGAAAAGCTGTAGAGGTGGAAGGTGGATATTGTCACGTGAGAAACAACTTCAATATTACGTTAAGTGAAATAAGCCAGGTGGTGAAAGATAAATACCATACGATCTCACCTGCAGGTAGAATCTAATGAACAAAATAAACTAACGAATAAAATAGAATCACAGACATGTAAACATGGAACAGACGGACAGTGACCAGATATGAGGGTGGAGGGGGATCATGGTGGGAAGAAGGGGAAGGCAAAGATTACAGTTTTGGTGTCAGACAGATGGAGCTTTGAATCAGATTTCGTTAGTACTTCTTAGCTGTGTGACTCTTAAGTAAGTTCATGTATGCCTTCTGAGCCTTTTATTCCATCTTTAAAAGACACAATACATCCCATAACTGTTAAAATCAGCCCTCTAAAAGCATTAACACAGTGCCTGGCTATCTTAGTTCCTTTATTTTTGCCACCATAAATCTTGCATTTATGATGTCCTTACCCCATGGTACCCCTGATTTGAAAGACTTAGGTTACCAATAGATAGCATTTACAAGTAATAATTCATATTCTCATTTTTATTAATCCAAAGCCAAATAAATTGCCAACTAGAGTACACAATTATTATTAGAAAAAGTATTATAAAGCAGAGGTAAAAGTAATTTCACATAGAAGCAAAGAAACTTGAGATTTCGGTTCTTTATTATAGCTTTATGGGGGGAAATCTGCAATGTCTATTAGCCTTAAGTCTTACCTTTGAGACTCAGAGTCACTGATCACAAGTCACAAGTCACTAAACCAGAGGAGCTAAGGTCCCCTACAAATCCAATTTACCATTCCATGAAACCATTAAGCTCCACAGAAATGGAATCCAGGATATTTTCTTTTGCATTCTTTTGAAAAATTCAGGGTTTTAAAGTTAAATAATAAAATTTGAGATAACTGTGAATTCACATGCAATTGTAAGAAATAACATAGAATGATCCCAAGTACCCTTTACCCAGTTCCGTTTGAGGACAACATCTTGCAAAACTATAGAATGACAGCACAGCCTGGCACTGAGATCCATGCAGTCAAGACACAGGGCATTTCTGTGATCACAGGGATCCTTCGCCTTAGCCTTTTACAGCTACCCCTGCACCCCCAACCCCACCTCTCGCTGGGCGACCACAGATCAGCCCTCCATCTCCATAATGCTTTCATGTCATGCATGTTCTATCAGTGGAATCATGTACTATTTCATCTTCTGGGTTGGCATGTTTCACTCAGCAAATTTATCTCCAGATTCACCCAAGTCACTGTGTCCGTCAACAGTTCATTCTGACACTCTTTTAGATGATTTCCCTGGTTGAGCTACCTGATCAGAAACTATCTCTGCACACTAGCAGCCACGTAATTGCACTGAAAGAAACTCATTTCAAAAAGAAACTCATTCTGCTGTGATCACAACTATATTTTTAAAAAGTTCAACTGCAGAATTTATCTTAGTATGTTGGACACGCAGAAGATTTTTCTTGTTATTTTTCTCCTTTTTTGGATTTCTTGATTAAAAAATGTTTATCTCCCATGGTTTTAAGTCATTTTTTTACAATGTTATGATTATATTATTCAAATTTATTTCTTCCTGGAAAGCAGTTTGGCAATGCATACCAAGAACCTTATTATGTACTCTGGCTCATTAACCCCACTTCTAGGGCTCCGGCCTCAGGAAAGGAGCACTGATGTGGACAAGGATTTGTGTACAAAGGTTTCACTGCAGCACACTTTACTTTAGTAAAAAAGAAAAACAATTTAACTGCAAAAAAACCCCAGGGGCTTGGTTAAAAAAATGATACAACAATTGTATAATCATATTTAAAACATTTTTAATGAAATAGGAACTGTTCATAATATAATGCAAAATGAAAAGAGGAATACAAAACTGCCTCTTCTAGTGGATTTTAAATTCTCTTTATTGACTAGTATATGACCAACACCCAGAATAGTACCTAGGATATTACTATAAATATTTGTTGAATGAATATAAATATTTGTTATATGATAAACCTAAAGAAAAAATTTAGGTTTAAATTTTTTTCTGCTGAAAAACTCAAAGCCAATTTTAAGACATAGTATTTTATCATCTATATATATTTTCCATCATAAAATGAATGCATACTTCACATATAGAACTTTACCTTACTATTGTAAAATGGGGGGGTTTCATTCTTTTTCTTATGCACATTTAAACACAGTATTGTGGCAGTCTAGCAGTTTTACTCAGCATTTTCACTTACTGTGTTATAGGCATTATCATGTTATAAACTCTTAATAAAGTGACTTAACAGGTGAATAATAGTCTGTTGACCATTATTTCCAACCATTTCTCTGTGGTTAGGCAGTACACTGTTTACAACTGATTACTGTTATAAATAATGCTGTATTTTTCTGTATTTAAAATTATGTTTTAGAAGTAGTTTATCAATCACTTGGATTACTGAATCAAAAGACTTTAAAAAAAAAGGTCTAAGGGTAAAGTTAATGTCAGTGGAAGCGATTATAGCACATAGTGATTAAAAATGTAGAAGGCAGACAGACCTGAGTTTGAACTCCAGTGCTGTCATGTTCTAAGTCTCTAAATTTGGGCAACCCGCTCAGCTCTCTAAAGTTTGGTTTCTTCTGCTATAAGATGAGGGTAATAATAATAGATCACCTTACAGAGGAGGCCAAATATAACCCTTCCCATAAAGCACTTCCCTCAGTACCTGATACCCAGCAAGTGGCTCAATCAGAGTTCACTAAAATCACCATCACGACCAAATGTTGCCACTTAGTAAAACTTGCTCCCTTAGTACAGTTTGTTTCCCTGTATGGCTTCTAATTTCCCTTGTATTTTTATTACTATGTGCATATATGTTTTTAAGTCGCTTCATATCTTTCTTAGCAGTATGGATAAATTATAAATATGTAAAAAATAAACTAAAAAATGTGAAGTCTTCCAGAATTAGTCATATAGCATATAAGTCAACATACAGCATATAAACAGCATTAAGTTATTAGTAAGTGTCAGGCACTGTACTCATCAGTCTTTAACATGGATTCATCCGTTCAGTCCTTACTACTAAAAAAACCTCTTACTGTAAAAACAGGATGAAACAAACCCAACAGTCATAATGTAAGTTTGATTATAATATTTTCAAAGTAACTATCTGTACAGTTTTAGAATACTTTTTAGCTTACAGTTGCTTAAGAACTTAAGCCTACACAGTGCTATCATTGCCTTTTTACACCAAATATTTTTTCCTTTTAAAAACATTTTAAAAGCACAGTGGCTGGAGTAACCTACGTGTGGGGGAGTGAGAGAATATTTAAGAATAGCATTTGAGTTCGGTCAAGATGCAGGTGTCTCCTTGCACAACCACAGCAACAATTACAACTAGATTACAAAACAAATGCCACCCAGAATCATCAGAAAATCAAGCTCTATGGAAGTCCGACAATCAAGGAATCAAAGAAGCCACATTCATCCAGACCGGCGGGAGGGAAGGAGACGTGACGGTGCACAGAGATGCAGAGATGTGCAGTGATGTGTAGAGAGGCAAAATGGGCATTCCCACACCCACATGTAGTAGATAAAAACTGGGAGAGACATCTCAGAAGTGAGGGGCCCCAGGACCACAGCAGAATACTGAGCCCAGGGTTCCAGCACCAGGAAGGTAAGTCCCCCTAACTTCTGGCTATAAAAACCAGTGGGGGTTGGGGTGGTGGAAGAAACTGCAGGATTCTCAGAAGTCTCCTCTAAGAGGGCGTGCAATGGATTTATGACTTATACAGACTCACTCTCTCTGGGACTCAGCACCAGGGAAAGAGCTGGAAGGGCACCAGTGGCATATGGGGAGACACTGAAGTGACTGGCATCAGGGCGAATGCAAGGAGACAGCTTCCTCCCAGATGCCAGGCAGTAGCATTGTCTCCTCCATGCGCCTTCCCCTACAGAGAGCCACAGAGCAGCAACTTGGGTTGCTCTGCCCTGGTGATTATCTAAGGTTCCTCCCCATCCAACTTACGGGTACACTTTTCTACATTAGGCCACACTACTAAGACAGGGAGTCAAAGCAGCTCTACCTAATATGCAGAAACAAACACAGAGAGGCTGCCAAAATGAGGAGACAAAGAAATATGGCCCAAACGAAAGAGATTAAAATTCCAGAAAAAGAACTAAACGAAACAGAGACAAGCAGAGTTCAGGCGCAGAGCTCAAAACACTGGTTATAAGGTTGCTCAAGGAACTTAGTGAGGACCTCAGCAGCATAAAAAAGATCCAGTCAGAAATGAAGGTTACAGTAAGTGAAATAAAGAAAAATTTACAGAGAACCAACAGTGGAGGGGATAAAGCTGAGAATCCCCTGAGAATCAATGATTTGGAGCATAAGGAAGGAAAAAACATTGAATCAGAACAGCAATAAAAAAAAGGAATCCAAAAAAAATGAGAATAGGCTAAGAAGCCTCTGGGGCATCTTCAAAAATACCAACATCTGAATCACAGGGGTGCCAGAAGGGGAAGATAAAGAGCAAGAAACTGAAATCCTATTAGAAAAAATAGTGAAAGAGAAATTCCCTAATTTGGTGAAGGAAATGGACATACAAGTCCAGGAAGCACAGACAGTTCCAAACTAGATGCACCCAAAGAGCACCACACCAAGACACATCATAATTAACATGCCAAAGGTGAAAGATAAAGAGAGACTCTTAAAAGCAGCAAGAGAAAAACAGAGTTACCTACAAAGGAGTTCCCATAAGACTGTCAGCTGATTTCTCAAAAGAAACTTTGCAGGCTAGAAGGGACTGGCAAGAAGTATTCAAAGTGATGAAAAGCAAGGACATATAAGCTAGATTACTCTATCCAGTAAAGCTATTATTTAGAATCGAAGGGCAGATAAAGTGCTTCCCAGACAAGGTAAAGCTAAAGGAGTTCATCATCACAAGCCATTGTTATACGAAATGTTAACGGGACTTATTTAAGAAAAATAAGATCAAAACTATGAACAATTAAATGGCAACAAATACATATCTATCAACAATTGAATCTAAAAAGCAAACTAAGCAAACAAGCAGAACAGAAACAGAATCTCAGATACGGAGATCACTTGGAAGGTTGTCAGTTGGGAAGGGAAAGTGGGAGAATGGGGGAGAAGGTGTAGGCCTTAAGAAGTACAAATTGGTAGGAACAAAATAGACAGTGGGATGTTAAGAACAGCATAGGAAATGGAGAAGCCAAAGAACTTATATGCATGTTTCCTGGACATGAACTAAGGGGGGGATTGCTGGAGGGAATGGGGGGTACCGGGTGAAGGAGGACAAAGGGGGAAAAATTGTGACAACTGTGGTAGCATAATCAATAAAATATATTTTAAAAATAGCATTTGATGAAATATTGACCATCATAAGAATGAGTAATTATGAAGACTATCACAGCAATATGAAAAATATATGATATAATCTGAAGTGAAAAGGGCAGAAGAGACAGGTATGTATGCTGTGATTGTTATACTGTAGAAATACAAACCTATGACAAAACACTGGGTGGGAACATATGAAACTGATAAGTTATTAGGTTACAGAGGTGGTGTCTTTATCTTTCAAATTTTCTGAGTATTTTATGTTTTGAAATACAGATCAATAAAATCCAGTTATAATGTTATTTATTATTTTGCAGATTTCAATATCAATATAGAATAAATTACCTCTTCTCAGACACTTTTAAGGATATTTAAGGCTCACTCCCCAACAGCTCTACTTTTAAAGTGGCTTATATACAGTAACAATGACAGCTACCATTCATTGAGAACTTACACTGTAACAAGCATGTCTTAGGTATACTACATGTACTAACCAGTTTAATCCTCACAACTCTAAGGGTTTGGCATTATTAGTACCCCAAATTTATAAAGAAGCAAACTGAGGCACAGAGAGGTTATGTACCCTGCTTTGGGTCACACAGCTAGTCAGTGAAGGAGGCGGGATCTAAATCCAGACAGTCAAGCTGCAGACGCAGTACCCCTAACCACTTACTCAGGCTGTTACTTAGTTCTTTACAGTTCAAAATATGTAAGCAGAAATACAGGCAAGTTACACTGAACCACCCTGTGCCTCAGTTTCCCCACCTGTAAAATGAGGATAACAACAGATCTTCCTTTACAAATTTGTTGTGAGGATTAAATGAGCACAATACATGTAGAGTACTTAGAAAAGCACTTCGCACATATTAAGGGCTTTGTGAGCGCTTGCTATATAATAAGTTACAATACTTTTAGTTTTTTGGTGGGCTAGATGTTTTTGAAATTAAATTATCTATATCTATATCTATATATCTATATCTACATGCAAAAATTTACTGTATACCTCAATATAATATACTTGGTCTTACCTTGCCTAGGAATAACATGAAATCCCCCACTGTGTTGATGGCGGCCACTCGCAAAGCATTCTCCACGAGAATGACAAAGGCATCCTTCGCGGAGGTGCAGAAGTTGGTGCTGTTGATAGCTGTGGCTGTGTAAGCATTCTGGACAAAAGCGAAAATGATATTTTCATCAGTAAACGCAATCTCACTTTGTTAAGACAGAAACCAAGCATAAATAAGCATAGTTTGTATAAACATTTCACACTTAACCCCATGGCTTTGGTGAGGTATAGATTAAGACGAAGCACAAGAAAATATGAGCTATGTAAAAAATCACCTGATATGGTAAAATGAACTTTTCAGTTGGCTTAGTTTTTATCCTTTAAAAACACTGATATTTATTAAAATACATACATACTAACCTTTCCAACATCCATTAACTGCTTCCCTGTCGTAGTACATCAAACATACCTGAACCTTTCCTAGATGTCTTAGGTGCATCCCTGTGAGTATCAAGGATGCATTATCACCATTTCAGTGATGCTCTAAAAGCTACACAAATATATAATGACATCAGACTGCTGTGCTGTTTCAGCTGGACCACCCACGGTCTCCTCCTTGGAGCTCGCTCCTACGCTGTCACTTCCCACAGCTAGTAGATAGCTGTTTACTGCCCAATTATTTTACACCCTCCATTCTGGGAGCAGGACCTGAACTGTCATCTGAGAAAAGAGCCCTTCCCCCATTCTTCCGAGTCTGAGTGGAGTCCATACCACCTTCAGCTGTGGGGGTGGGCAAGTCAGGTTCAGAAACTGGCCTGTAAGCTCATCAGAGCCAATGAAAGTAAATGACATTCCCTGGGACTTCTGGGAAAAGAAGTTTTCTTCCTCATCCATCAGTGCTCCTGACAGAGCGGCTCTCTCATTTTCCTGGGTAACAAGCTGTGAGGGTTTGAACTGCCAAGGATGTTTTGCCAACATAATGGGCAGAACCCGGAGGTGCTGGAGGTCACAGTGTGAAACCGAGAGTGAGGCTAACACCTGAGAGAAACTAGGTACTTGCACTTGGTGACAATATTTTGCATCATTAGGAACTAGCCAGATTTCTGGACTTTTCAGCTAATGCATTGCTAAGGATCTCTCCCCTCTCCTTCTCTGCCCCCCCACCTCTCTCTCTCTCTTTTTTAGGTCAGATTGAGCTGGCTTTCTGTCCCTTGTCGTGCCGAGTCCCAGATGACCCACTTTTATTCAATTACACCTGCTTCTGCTGCCCCGTGTCGTCTCTGACCCACTAACCACAGACTGATTTCCCCCCTGTTTTTATATTACATTTTAGAATGGCATTGGCATTTTCTGGGAAATGTGAGTAAGTACTATAAAGTCAAATGTGCCTGAGTCTTAGGAAAGTATATGGATTTTGTGACTACAACTTTTGGTCCTGAGGAATTTTTGGTTTAGTGCTGACTATATCAGTGCATCCAAAATGTTCAATTTGCCAGAAAACTGCTGGACATGAGGGCTGACTTTGCACTGTGTTGTCCACAAAGCTTTAAGCACTGAGCTAGACACAGACCATCTTTAATTTATGAATGTTCCAACTGAATGCTTATTAGTTATTAGGAACCTGGTACGGAGATGAGGTTTGACTTATCAAAAATTTAATTTGCCCTTATATGATTAAATTCGCTGATTAAAAATGCAGAGCATTCCAGGGCCAAGGAAAGAGTACTGTACTGAGAAGATTACTACTTAAGGTTCATAAACGTTTTCAGCAATAAAGCAGTAGAAAATTATGGTGCTCTTTGAGAAACACAGGTAGGATTTTAATATATGAAATTCCATCACACAAATTGGGGTCATTTATTATCAGACTATATTACTATATTATGTTTGCCAGCCTTTTATCTCAAAAGCTAATATAAACAGTGTTTTAAAGAAATCGTCCTGTTAAGTTTTTCTTAGCATTCATGTGCTGCTTGGCCTCTTCTACTGTCACCTCAGTGTTTCTAATCAGTTAAAAGAGAGCAGGCACCGAAGAGTTAACTGCCTCACTGCGGCGGCCCACATTTCTTCATTTTTACAAAGCTCCTTTTGAAACATTTTGCAAAATGCCTCAATGACATCAAAATAAACCATACTTTTGATCTTGTATAATAGTAACTCTGCTGAAAAACCATGGAAAACTGCCCTTGTCTGAACTCTTCTCCAAAATCAAAACCAGTTCCCAGTTCTCACCAGTTCCTTCTGTACTCACTAAAAAAAAAAAACCCAAAAAAACCAAAAACAAACAAAAACCTCACTTAGCAATTTATTAGAAAGCTGGGGTCCTCTAACTTGCCTGTGGGTGAAATCGTGCCTGCTGCCTACTTTGCAAATAAAGTTTTGTTGAAACACAGCCATGCTCATTTGTTTACCTCTCGTGCATGGCTCTTTTCATGCTACAATGGCAGAACTGTGAGAGACTATACGGCCCACAAAGCCAAAAATATTTCTTCCCCTATTCTAAGACATGATCACGAGACTAATGAACCAGTTTCGGACATCCTTCGGTATCTGCAGGAGTCTGGTTCCCGAAAATCTGATGACACTTACATCCCTCACATAAAATGGTGTAGTCTTTGCATGTAACATATGCACATCCTCCTGTATACCTAAATCATTTCTAGATTACTTATAATACCTAATACAATGTAAATGCTGTGTGAATAGTTGTTACACTGTTTTATTAGGAAACAATGACAAAAAAAGTCAGTATGTGTTAAGTACAGATGCAACCAACACGGGCCCAACTACACAGTACACATCAGCAACATAACACCTCCCCCAACAAAACTGTGGTTTGATGGTTTTCCATCCACGGTGGTTAAGTATGCAGATGTGGAACCTGTGGATATGGAACACATGGACACAGAGGGCCAGCTGTATTTAATAACAGGTTTTCAGAGAAAAATACCCTATCATATTTTACATATAATTTATTTATATATAAATAAAATGAGATGCTTCCTAAAGTATAAAAAGCATTATAATGTCTAGAATCAAGGATACTGAACAACCCATTTAAATCAACTACATAGCCTTAAATCCCATCTCCTCAATAAGGACAGACAACTTTCTCTTAGTTACGCTGTTCTACCCTTCGCAGTTTAAACTTGACTTTCCTTGAAAGAGGAGACAGAAGAAAGGGTCCACACACCTCTGATCTCTCCTGTTGTCCAGGCGCAGGCCCAACATTTCCAAGGTAAACTACAAAAGCTTTTCTGTTGTCCTCCTTAAGTTTCAGAAGCATCAGTTTATTTGAGAACTATCATTATTCCTCCTCTGCTGCTTCTTTCTTCCCTCCTGACCCTGCCCACCCATTGCATTTACTTTTACAGCAGAAGCCCATTTATCTGCAGACATGAAAGGAAGAATGATTTTCTTCTTCACTCTTCAGTTCCAGGGTAGGCTAGGCTCATAGAAATTCGGCCTTCTTGGCAATATTCCTACAGGTCTGTGCCATTCCTCTGTACCCAACCTAACTGAAAACACCAAGTAGCTATTTTACAAGCTTTCTCTCACTTCCAGGGCAGTTAGATGAGCTGCATGTGATACACAAAGGTCACGGTGACCTCTTCAGAAAGAAAAATGTGCTACAGATCACAGCAAGTCAATAACATTTCTCTCTGCTTCTGCACCTTCTTAGTCTAAAAGGATTCACGCTACAAATCTCAAGTAATTCTGAGTCCTTCATAGCTTCCTGGAGGAACTGCTCTCTGGGCTTTTCTTCAGACTACTTAGTTGAGATTTTTAGAGCCCATCCCCCTTCTTCTCAGACAGCCGTCCTGATCTAGAGCTAACCACACACAGAGAGGCACCACTGATTCACATTTTGCTGGTGCCCAACATCTGCTCACTCAGGACACAGGCTTGAAACTAATTAATTCTCAGAGCAAGATGAAAGCTGAACACCATCCAGGAATCTCTTTAAAAGGACGCCTATTAGCACAAGTGGTCTCTGGTAGCATTTTAGTGTGACAGGATATAGTGAAAAAGTAGTGGCCACGTGGAAGAAATGTGTTGGGACAGAGGTTGCCACGCAGGTGGATCAGGTCTGCTTGGCCACCTGTCCCAGAGCACAGCCTCCCCGGTTTCACACCTCCTTTCCTTTCTCCACTTAAGGACCTAGAAATTCTCTTAAAGCTTAAAATCTTACATAATAACTCAGTAAGGGCAAGCTAGATAGTAATGGTAGGAAAAGGGAAATAGGATATGCGTGGATCATTCTAAATTAAATAAGGGAAAAGGCAATTAAAATTATCCCTTTCTTATTTTGAGTGAGGGATGTATGGGGCACAAAGTCGAACTTATACCATAGATTTCATTCAGTCTGGTTGTGATTTTTTGACTTTTTGGGGGTTCATCAGAATTAGACTAATGTTGCAAATCATAATTTAAATAAGATTGTCTTTAAGACCATCACTTGTCTTAGTTTGCAGCACAATACATGGAAATTTGAGATGTTTACATATTCTCTATAATAAACTATAATTTAGTTTAGTGTTCTTTATATCACACAAAATATGTATATACTTATACAAGAAGCAGCATGATATCATGGCAAGAGCTGGGCAAACTTAGATTGAAAATTTCCTCCATTCTAGATTTTGTGATCTGTCATGAGATACCAGTCTCAATTTTTCACCTATAAAACAGAGGGAATGAGCCTTCCTCACAGAGTTGTAGAAAGAGACTATGTATCTATATCTATATCTGATCTATATGTATATGTATATGTATATGTATATCTATATATCCTGTCCAGAAAAAGTCCTGCCAGCCATTGTTAACATAATGAGAACAGTTGTACAACATCAATGTAACCTGGCAGTCAAGCAGAATGGGCTGGAATGCGCATGTGTAAACAATGACAATTTCACTGTACTAGTCAGTGGGGGCAGTAGATGCTGTTGAGTGAGCATGTGTACTGTGTGGCTGTCACATTCAAAATGACTGAGCAAGTAGAGCAACAAATCTGCATCAAATTTTGCGTTAAGCTTGAACATTGCTCCACGGAAACTATTTGGATGATTCAGAAGACCACAGCTACAGGCAACTGGTGATTGGCAGCTTCATCACAACAACGCATCCACTCATGCATCACAACTCATGCAGAGTATTTTGGCAAAACATCATATCATTGAGTGACTCAGTCCCCCCAGAGCCCAGATTTGGGGCCCTGTGACTTCTGGCTTTTCCCATAACTAAAATCACCTTTGAAAGGGAAAAGATTTTAGACCATCTATGAGATTCAGGAAAATACAATGGGGCAGCTGATGGGGATTGGGAGAACTGTGTGAGGTCCCAAGGTGCCTACTTTAAAGGGAACTGAGGTATCATAGCCCTATGTACAATGTTTCTTGTATCCTACATCTTCTTCAATAAATGTCTCTATTTTTCATATTACATGGCTGGGTACCTTCTGGACAGACTGTGTATATGTGTGTGTGTGTATAAGTGTTTAGTATATTATCATTTAGTGGTGCTCAAGAAATAGAAAAATATTCTCTACAACTCCCATGCAATACTATATAGTGAAAAGCTTTATAATCTTTAAGAGCTTATCAGCCAGAGAGCAGATACCCTCCAGGGTTAAATGTACTATCTTCAAACAGCAAATCAAGGCCTGAGTAATCCAATGCCCAAGAGAAACAGATTCTGATTGAAACAGTCTCTCCACGTAAAGTGAGTTCTACCTGCTGGACTAGATGTAAAAAATCAGCTTCATGTCACATTAGATAAGCACCTACAGAAACAAAGAGCAGGTCTCAGTTCACTCTGTTTATTCACAAAACTCTTAACACCTATACTGAACACACTACAATAAAATGGCTCATTTCGAAAATCTAAATCTTTCTTGAAGCCAGCTGCATTTCCCATGCAGTGTGGCACTGGAGCACGGTTTGGGATTAGGGCTTCCATATTGTTCTGCAAAATGACTCTGACCTATTCTGCCTCCGTATCAACACTCTTCTTTACTATTATCGTCTAAATCCTTTAAAGCAGAGGCAACAAACTGGTGGCCCATGACAACTGACAATGCATGGCCTAAAGACCTGTTAGTTCTGGCTCACTCAGAGTTTTATCTATTTATTTATCTATCTATCTATCTATTTATTTATTTAAAGAATTAAAGGACTATGCCTACAGTAAACAAATTCTTAAGGAAAATCAAAGAGGAAAGAATGGAAATTAAGTCATAAGAGACAAATGTCTTTCTTGAGGGATCTTACATAAACTCTAATGATATTAATTAATGCACCACAATGAATTAATAACGAGCCTTGGTAAGAACGTATGCTACTTTTAAAAATAAAAGCCTGATTGAAATAGAAATACCTGATCAAGGAGGGCACAATGTACAAAACTATGAGAACACGTCACACCTTTCAACTAAGCTCAATCATTTTATCTTGGAAGAAGAAATGACCAACATTGTGTTGAAAATGAATGTTAGATTTATTTTTAAAATAGTTTACCTGATTTAAATAATTTAGGCACTTTTCAAGACACCAAAGGCAACAAATGCAGGATTTCAGCACACATCGAGCACAGGCATTTTCCTGGAAAGGAGGCACAGTTGAAGTAACTTCTAAAGACCAAAGAATTAAGCCATCATAAAAAATACTCCAAAAGTTAGAAAAACAAAAAGTTTAAAAATCCTAACCTAGGTTCCAAAGCCTCCACATCCACCCCCATTTCCCTTAAAATGTAATGGCTGAACTATTTTTCATCAGCTGAACACTTATTTAGTACCTGTTGCATATAAAATATAGTGAGGTATAGAACACCAGCAAGGGTTTTACAATCTAGAAGGAGGGGAAAAAGTGCTATTAACCATAAAAAAGGTTAGAATCCGAATATGACATATATACTAGTGCTATGAGAGTGGAGAACAGAGAGAGACACCATTTGGGAGGAATCAGGGAAGATTTCTTGGAAGGGGCGGCATTTGAGCAATGCTATGTTGAAATGCATGTTATTTCCACGGTCAAGGACAGGGAAGAGGGTCTAAGGAGGACGGTGTGTGACCTGACACAGGAAGAGAAGAACTGTACACTTTTGGAAATCAGTGACGAGGTGGATTTTGCTAGAGCATATGAGTGCAAGAGTGGGGTACAAGGGAGGAAGGGCTGGGTTCCTCTTTGCCAGGACTGAAGAAAACATTCACAACTTTGGGCATGACGTCATTTACTATGTGCAGAAGTGATGTCTGGCATGTGTCCATGGAAAGTCCAGGAAACTAATTTCTCCTTACCTTTCCTTTCAGCTGACTGTGAATGTACATAAGGATCATCCGTGGAATTTTGACTAAGGTGATGATGAAAGATCCTTTGGCCACAGTACCAAGGTGATAACGAATAAGGCGATTCACCGATGCCAAAATAGGTGTAAACGGCAAATTCCTTTTATCCCTATTTCAAAGATGAACAAAAAGACAATTAAAACAGAGGCTAGACCAGGATGGAAACACAGGAACAGTTTAGAGTCCCATGGGATGAAAAACTGGTTCATTTTTCTTATTCTAGCTTTATGACAAAATGGCATAGTAATATAGCACAACTAATGTAGATACTACAGAGGTACCATAAAAATAACATTTTATTTCTCTACAGTAGTTTCACGGGGTTCCTATCCTGTAATATTTTAAGTTAAATGAAAGTGTGCTTTGGAAGTCCTTATTAGTAAATACTTAAGGGGGATAGATGGTAATGGAAAAATACAATAAAAAAAAAGAGGAAATAGAACTTAAAAAAATGTTCAGCCTGAACCTGGCACCTCATAACAACAGAAAACGGTAAGGCCTACAGCTTATCTGCAGCTCCGAAGTTGGGAGAGGCAGGCACACAGCTGTTCCGATCCAAACAAATTAAAAAGGCTTGTTTTCCTTTGATGGACTTTTGTATAAAGAAATGTACAAAAGGCACTACTACAAGATTTATTCTTCTGCTAAATATAATTTGTTATACTATGGTCTGCTGTTCTGATGCATTTTTGAGAAAGTTTTAGAAAAGCGTAAAGAATAAAATAACAACTTCTCATTTTCCCACTTCCCAGAATCAGCAACTATCACATTTTTTTTATTCACTTCCAATTACTTCTTAAAGAAATGACATTTCTTACAAGGCTCGGTGCCATTCCATTCAGGCACAATCACTCAGATGGCCTTCGGTTCTCTGACGAGCATAAATCCTCACCTAGTAAAATAGTACGTCACCACCGCTCCCGCCACCGTCATCTGCTGGCACGCCAGAATGAACTCGCTGATCCAGATCAGGCCCACGGCGTGGTACCACCACATGTACTGCAGGGGCCCCGACAGCCGGAACTCCACAAAGCCCTGCTCGTTCTTCACAGCGCTGCCTAGGAAATATCAAGGACGGAAAGAAGAATCACATAAAGTGTAAACCAAAAACATGGCTATTAAGTTGAAGAGATTAATTTAATTTCTAACAATAGGTCCCTACCCCCAAACTGCAAACTTATCATCACAGTGCTATTTCATTAAGGGACAAAATTATTATCCCTTGAAAAGTTGTGAAGCCAAATATCATATAATTCAGCATTTTGTTTTCCCCAAAGCCATGATATATAGCTTTTAAATTTTGTTCTACTGAATACAGTTCTTACCACATTATCAGTTATTGACTTTAGGCACATATTTTCAAATACTTTAAATTTTTTTCAGAGCTATTACTTGTCTAATAATTACAGACCTAATTATTAATGAAGTATAGAAATTCATATTCTATTCAATTGGCAAATGTGTGCTAAATGGCAAGAGGAATTACATGTAAGTTTACTAACCTCATGTAACTCCCCACAGTTAATTCCATTTAGGTGTGACCTTTCATGTTAAGTATGGCTACAGGCAAATTCCAGAGTCCGTGAACTGAAACATTACTGGGTTCAGGTCATTCCCAAACTAGCAAATCCCACGGAAACAAGTTGATCTTGGCTATAACTGGGGTTTGGGGCAACTGCAAAGTGGCACTGCACTCATTAGCTCAACTGAGCATGGATCCAAGTGCCCGAGTGAGCACAGCAGTTCACTTCAAATCCATGACCAGGATGGAACGCCCCAGGCCTTACCTGGGTTCTGCCCACTTTGCTAGGATATCTACAAATCGTGGTTAGAAAGTGGGTTACTGAAGAGCCATAACCACTGGTAGTATTGATGGCTATTAGACTTTAGTCAAATGTCTGAAGAATGACATCTCTTTGATGTTTTAAATGTTTTAATGAGAATAAGATTCAACACTAACAGAAAGAAGCAACGGGCCCTCTTACCAGTGGTGCCGAGGAAAAGAAGGGTCATGATCCAGTACACCCAAAACAGGACAAGAGCGAAGAAAGTCCAAAAGGGCTGGAAGACCAGCAGTGGCAGGTGAATGAAGACTTTGCCAGCCACGTGGAACAAGGCGATGGTGAGAGCGACACGCTTGCGCATAAACAGCATTATCAGGAACAGGATAACCTGTGCGGAGAGGGTGGAGGGAGAGGTTTCCGTGCCGTTGAAAGCAGTGAAAACCAAAACTGAACAACGGTGGGAATTTTTACCGTAATCCCTTCACTCAAAAACTTGAGTGTCATTCTGAGTCCCCATAATTCTTTATCAGTCTGTGTCTCTCTTCTAACACTTATCATTTTCAATTGCACATTGGAAATACCCTTTAAAGCTAAATAAAAGGATTTCTCAATTTATTTTTGAATCCTAGAATTCTACTTTTCCTTTCTCCACTCATTATAAATCAAAATGTGTTGTTTGTCAGACAGGATGTGACACTTTATTTGAATAGTTTGTGCTTGTCACTTTGAAAAATAGGGGAGAGGACCACATGCCATCACCACAAAAGCACTGAGGAGTTTCTACCTCACCCCCCATGTTGAGCCAAGAGCTCCTTAAGAACAGGGTCCACGCCAGATTCACCCTCTGTCCACCAGTCCCCACCCTCCTGCCCTGGCACCTGGTGTAGATAATTGCACTTAAAAGGTGATTAATATATCATCAATCTGTATAATAACAAATATCTTTTGGCACCAATGATTTTATGATAATTTTATTTTAGTTTTTGTTTCAATGCTTAATAAAAAACTTGGGTTTATACCTAGAAGCCGAGGGAAATGTCTTTTTTCTTTTGTTCAGAGAGGAGGAGATGAGCCAAAGATATGAGTATAGATTATTTAACCACATGTTAGTCAGTAACTTTATTGTATAGTGGCCAGGCAGTGAAGCTCACCTATACTTTTGAAATAATGCTGTGAAAAGAAAACTTTAAAAGGAAAATTGGGAAGTAATTAGTAAACAAGTAAATGAAATGACACAAGGTGACTTATTTCTTAACATGCTTTTTTATAGTAAAGGGAACCGCTTTGTAAAAAGTGACTATATTATCTGTGACAGTAAGAAATGCATTCTTCTAGTAAATAATAGTGTAAATATTCTAGGTGAAAATCCTCTCAAAAAAGCAGGCAGTGCAGCACAAAACACTGCATCCATCGCATACGTCAACATAGGAAGCCTTCTGTGGCACGGAGATTTTACCTAATGGAGGTCAAGGTTAGGCAAGCGATAGCTAGCTAGAGGTGAGTTTCTGCTCCATTAATGATCTCCTGTAAATAGATCTCCTGCAGAGCTGAGCCCATACTCACTGTGAACACTGTAGCTGCAATGGCGTAGATGAGGAGGGCTCGAAGATTGTCTTCAGCTATCTGAAGCTGTTCAGGAATAACTGTTTCTTTGGGAGACTTTCTTTGCTTTGCATACAGCCACCATAGTACGCCTGTGCCACCTGGAAACAGAAGCAATTGTTTTTGCAATAATTAGCACACAAAAAATGTGTAATAAATTCTCAATTTTCTGGACCCTTCCTGTGCATCACCAAGGGACTGATACAGTAGCTATAACTCTTTTTGCCAGCCTAAAGGGAGCTCCAATGATTCCACTATCCCCTTCCACATTAGACACTCACAAATCTTTCAGTATATCAGATAAACTTCCTTCAGCTGTATTTGTTATTGACTTTGAAGCTGAGAGAGATCTGGCAAAGACAGATACCCCCAAGAGGCACTGGTCACAAAGAGCCTCTGCCTTGGCTTAAGCTGGGGAGCCTGCAAGGAGCAAGCAAGGGTCATAGAACTCAGCAACAAAGCTGAAGAAGGCAAAGATCTCCTCTGCTGTACTCTTCAGAGTCACCCCGGCACCCAGCACTGACAGTCATGCAGTTGATGAAATATTCATACTGTGAATAAATGAAGATCAAAAGAATAGTTCCCACCAAAGGTAAAAACAAAGACAGAAATTCTCTGATAGCGGTGGGTGCAAGGGCCGGAACTTTCTGTCTCCATTACTGGCTCAGAGATTCTGAGAACCAGACTGAAGACAGAGGCAAACCCTTCATTCGACTCATTCAGCCAACATATGGACTGCCTAACAGCGCACCCTGTTCTAGGTGTTGGGGATAGAGAACGAACAAAAACTGAGTCCCCACCCTGAACCCCCATGGAGCTTATATAGTAATGGGGAGACCAAAAATGGGGAAAAAAGTAAAAACCTAGACAGTCTAAGAAGAAGGTCATGTGGTAAGAGGGATGGAAAGTGCTGGCATTGAGAAAGTATTGTGATTTTATATAAAATGGGTAAGCAAGTCCTCACTGGTGAGGTGAATTTGAGCAAGAGAATGAAAAACAGGGAGAGCAAAATTTATGAAACTAAGAAAAGAATGTCTCATAGGTGAGAGGTAGATTCTAAGATGCTGAGGTAGGACCATACCTGGCAAAGGACCTAGGAGGAGGCCACTATATCTGTGCAATAAGCAAAGATAAGAGATGTGGGTAACAAGGTAGCTGGGGACCAGACTACACGGTAAGGGTTTACAGGTCGTGGTAAGGAAATGGAAGATTCAGAGTAGCGTGTATGTGTGTGTAGGTGGACAAGATAAATGCCTGGAAGGTAAGAAACTGAGCTAAGTTCTACACAAATCAACCTGACCTCTATCTTCACCCAAGTAAAGAGTCAACGGGGTCAAAGGGAAAGTCTATGACCACACCTGTTGGCAGGTACTGAACATAATTGTTTTCTTCTATTGAAGATGAGTAAACAGACCCAAACAACTGTAAGTCTATGAAAAATATTTCAGAACAAGGAAAATACTTCTATTTTGAAATCTTGAAGGTATAAGAAAATTATTTTTAAAACTGTTTAATAGCCTCCAAAAATGAAATAAAATATATGTCACACACGCACATATATAAACACACACAGGAGGAAACTGGTCTGGATTTCATATGCTAACAACAGTGAACTGAGAGGAGGGGTAAAAATAATTATAAAATTTTAAAAGGCAAAAGTAAATAATCTAAACAGAAGATGTAGCATGTGAAAATATAAGTTTTGCTTTCTTTTTATATTTCTATTTTCTACCATGAAAGTAGTTAGATACCATGAATAGGTGTCACATTTATAACTGTGAGGAGAAAATTATTATTTTTTAAATAGATAATAAACACAGAAATCCCAGAAAGTTTCATTACAAACAGTAAAACAAAATAGAAGATAAAATAGAATGTCAATAGATAGAAAAATGAGAAACAAAATTTTAAATACACACACACAATTATTCTGCCAGACACACTTTTCAACCAGAAAGAACGTCAACACCATAGAATGGCTGATTCGGGCCTTCACAAAGTGCCAGATAAAAGGAAGGGATTCCTTCACTTGCAGGGCAGGGAACACTGGGAGAATCAAGTGAAAATTAAAGAGCCAGAAGCAAAACAGAGCCTCAGTTGTTGGATTTTCTCTTGGGTTCTTCCCCCAAAATTAATACTGACCAAAAAAAAAAAAAAGAGGAAAAGTTAGCTTCTGGAAAAAAATCACCACTTGCCAAAATGATCTTACCATTTTATTTGATCTAGTGTTCTCATAGTGACCTAATGTCTATGTAATCCACTTACCAGTCTTTTTATAGTTAAAATTAATTCACATGCAGAAATTTTTAAAAAATAATCAATGTAGTTCCAAATCACGGGGGTGACAAAAGCAACTGTTAAGTCTCTATTCTTAATTACTGAAAAACAAAGAAACAAGCAGCTTACCAAGCGAACCCAGTATGACCAGAATTGTTACGATCCACACAAGCACTCTTGATATATACCTGATTATCACCATCAAAATCATGGATAGAACTGCAGGGAAGATAAATAGAGAACATGTAGAATATTACTTGAAAACACCAGAGAATATAAAGAGAAACTTTCTCAATTGTTTTCTCCTAGGGAAATAATTTGTTGCTATTGACAAATTCATGACCCCGATTTAGGTAAGAAAGGAAACTGGCTGGTTTTGCACTTTGACCTTGGTACTAGTGCCACTTGAGCCCAGAGGCACCTAACTGCGGGTTTGCAGACACAGAAAAGAATACATGCAAATGCACACGGTGACTCAGAACAGCACAGGACTGTTGTGGATTCGTCACAGGAAGGCGTCAGAACTCACATGCAAACACACATGCCGACACACCAAGTGCAGAGAATGACGCGTCATGTGGGTGACCAGAAAAATTATCACACGCAGACAGAGATCAGTTCAGTTAGGTGCTAAACCTCCTTGAGCAATCTACTCATCTCAGGGCCAGTTTCTCTGGTGGTTGGTTAACAAATTAGATGGTAGTTTATCTTTTTCTGGTTGTGTCTCCTCTGAAATTCCAAGAGCTGGTCTGACCCTATGGAATAACATCCTGAAGCCTAATGAAGCCAAAGATTCCTCAGCTGGGGTCAGGGTTCTGATGAAGAAGCTCTTCAAGAAGGAGCAAAGCTTGGTGTGAGTTCCTTAGCTACCTCTTCTACCCATCCCCAGCTAAATTCCAACATGCTAAAATCTTGAGTAAAAAAATGTCAAAAAATAAAGTGGGAGAATTTAGCCCTTTTATGGGGAAACTTACTTCTAAAATTATAATTTGTTCATCTTTAGGTATTATCTAAAGATCCACCTCACAAACAAATGGACAAAGAACTTAAGCCTCAAGAGAACCATTCTAATACAAAAGATAGAATTCCAATGGCTTAACAATATTATTATCACTATTTTTAAGGTTTACATTTTTTTCTGGTAAGGTATTCAACTATTTCAGAAACCAAATAGTTCTTATGTAAAACTAGGCCAAGAGTCAAGCTAGGTAACATTATTAAGGTATTCACTTTTGCAATAAATGTACAGGAACCAAACCAGATAGGAGCAGTTCAAATATCACAGAAATAGCTTTTCATATGGATTGCATTATTTCAATTGAGTCAAGTACTACCTAAGCAAAAAGAAAATACTCTCTAATGACAAGACGGACATACAGCTAGTCTTCTTGATGACTACACTGGTTGTTAACAGACAAAACTACTCATGCTACTTATAAAATGAAATGGTTGCTTGCTTCCTGCCACTTTACTTCTCCCAACTAAAAAGGTTTATAAATTCTGACATGGCTACATACAGTTCTAGGATAATACAGGGAGTTTATATCTTGAAAATAACAGTTTATTTGATTATACTGTCTACTTGATGATGAGGGAACTCAATGGCTAACAAGTGGAGATTTCCAATTTTTCCAGCAATACAGTGATATTATGAACTATTGCAAGGGAAAAATATTTCAAAAGTAATCAATCAGAAATTCTATGTTCTTTGGTGGAAATATACATAAAAATAGGTGGCCTCTTTTTATAAGCAAATAAGCCAAAGATTAGATTCATAACCAAAAACAAAGGGGTGTTGATCAGTTAAAAAGAAGCCTCTTGTTAGAATGTTAAAGGTTATTATAGACTTAGTAACCCAAGTTTGGGAACACACCAGTTTTCTCCAATGAGAAAAAAAAAGAAACGAAATGAGTTTCAGATATATATATATATATATATATATATGTATAACTATATATAATCTGAAACAGTTATTTAGCTATGGGAAGTGAAACATTTTACAAGTATCCCCAGTTGTATTCATATTGTGGTTAAAGACAAAACAGTCTTCTTCTGCATTACTACGCAATAGCTAATAATGAGAAAAACAATTACCTAGTGATAACAAGCAAAGTCCCAATATAATTTCTTTGCTGGTCATTACTCCACTAATCAGCCTGTGTAAGACACTATTGTCACTGACAAAGGTGATCAGGGCCTCTGCAAACTTGGCATAGCAGGAAATGTTCACAGGAGCACAGCGATGGAAGAATGGAATAGGTGCACTGGTGACACAAGAAAAAAAAATCAGAAAAAAAATTACTCCTACTTAATATAAATGCCACATCAAACACACAAATGAAAGGTGAATATGGCTGCAATACACTCCACCCTCCACACGTCGTATGGGAGCTAAGAGCTGTGAGCTGGATGCTATGAAGATGACCATCATGGGTAGTGATGCAAATCTTACCACAGACCTTATCAAAGAGGGTGGAGTGCACATTCCAACGGAAGACATTACCCTCCCCTTCTAAAAAGAAACACACACACAAATACACACACACACACATATAAAACTACCAAAAGCAAAACCAAACACTTAAACTCCTCCGCCTACACATCTGTCAATCAAGAGGCAGACGACAAAGCTTACAAACATATATTCATTGAACTGAAAATGAATTTTTGCCATAAGCTATTTAAAAATTAAAACCCACATGTGCTATTGCTTGAAATGCACCACCATTAGTAGGATGTTTCCTCTATCAGAACAGCATGCAAAACCTTATATTAAACATGGTGTTTGGGCACAAGCTTAGGAACTCTCATATAATAAGTGATGTCTCAGCATGACTTAGTACAGAATAATATGCAGCTATTTCAAACAATAACCATGGCCCTGACTGGTGTGGCTCAATGGGTTGGGCGTTGATCTGCAAACCGAAAGGTTGCTGTTCCATTCCCAGTCAGGGCACATGCCTGGGTTGCAGGCCAGGTCCCCTGGTTGGGGGTGTGTAAGAGGCAACCAATCAATGTTTCTCTCCCTGTCATTCCTTCTCCTTTACCCTCTTTCTAAAAATAAATAAATAAAATTAAAAAAAATAGCCATGAATAATAATGTATGGAATTATATATGATAAAAGAGAACAAGGGGAAAAACCCCCAAAATTTGTATCTAATATGATTGCATCTCTGTATAAAAGATATATATAAGAATCAGAACAAAAATATACACAAATGAAAAATCTCTCATTTGGTAGGGTCATCGAATTTGAGGCTACTTGCTTTCTTTTTATATGTTGTTACCATGAGATTATTAACATCCAAAAAAGAAGTAATCTTAAGTCACACTGCAGCTTGTACTTGTGAAGGAACCCAGCTATGCCTGGCACAGGACATTAACCAGGTTTGTTATTGACACGGTTCTACCGTAGCTTCTGAGAGGACAGCAGACATCTAACCCAGAAGAGATTTCAAAGAGAACTCTGTGAACATGCCCTCCGTTGCGATTTGTTTGGATTCTAAGACAGCCCATATGTGTGTCAATGCAAGACTACACACTTATGTGTATGTTAAGTTAAACTTTAGCCATTGCTAACATAAATCCCACATCTTCAGAATCATTTGTAGGACTGTCTGTCACAGCTCTAATAAAACATTTTGACTGGAATGATACAGTATGTTTTTATTCTTGGTTGGCACTGTATTTTGGTCATTGGTAGTTCAGATTACATGGCAGAACATCAAATTCCGAGGTTTCTAATCTCTGTGAAGCAACTTTGCATAAACACAAGAAAAATACTACCCTATTTTCCTTCCTCAAATGTTGGTAAATGAGTACCACTGGGAGTAACAACAAGCAATTTCTCCCATACTGTTAAACTTCATGGAACATTAAAATAATATAATATAATTTTAAACATCCAGTCTTACCTTAGTTATGCTTCATTAAAATGTATCCCAAAATGATGTGACAATATGACATGAATGTTTATTTTTAAAAATTTGCATCTTGTCACCTGTGGGTGTATTTGTGTATACCTCTAAAATGGTGATCGTGGAAGTTTTAGTGAAAGTTGATGACAAAGATTTGGTATTTTGTCAGAAATTGCAGAAAGCCAAAGCATTCTGAGTAATGCTTTAATTGCAGGTATGCAAATCATCATTTTTTCACCAAAAGTTGTTTCACTAATGATATAAAAAGGTATTAAATTACAAAATACTTTGAAGTGAAATGGATTTAGTTAGACGTATTACATGAAAGAAAATCAAAGAGGATTAACCTTAAGTTCCTAAGTCAATGGAGGCTGATTTGGGAAGGAAACCTCTAAACTGATGCTGTCTAGATACTGTGCCTACTAGATTAATGTCCCCATCTAAGGGCATCTAACCATATTTTTAACTAAGGCTTGGTCCTCTGGCCTTCAAAACTAAAGTCCTCTCTGGCCCATGATTATGTGCATCTTCCCCCGCTTTATTTATTAGCCTATCATCTCTGATGTAGCCTCTGTTTAACTCACTTGCCTCTGACCTTAAACATAAAATACGTCCACCTTAAGGACACTGATGTCTTTTTCTTTTTTTAATAGCCACCATTTTTCTTGGTCTGCTTTCCTGTTTCCTTTTTCCTGTCAAATAACCGTAGTAAACTTGATCCTCTGAACAGACGTAACTCCACCTATAGCTCTCATATCCTAACAGGATGTTGATGTATTTTTATACTCAAAGAAACACACATCATTCCTAAAAGAAATAAAGGAAACAAACTTGGACTTGGGTTCAAAAGCCAGGAGTGATTCTCCTAACATTGCACAGTTGCATATCACTCTCTCTCTCTCTCTCTCTCTCTTTCTCTGTTTTTCCATCTGTTAATTGAAAGGGTAGGAAAAGTCTTCTGTCTTTTCTGATATGAATAATAATAACAATAATATTATGCCCACTTAGAAATAAATGATTCTAAATTAGTAGGAGCAGCAAGCTCAATATCTTTAGTATGCTTCTGCTCTTCAGACTTGGAATGAGAACAGATAATTTGAAAAGGGAAGGGTTCTACTGCAAAAATTCTAATCCTTCATTTTTTTCAAAGAGGAAACACTATAATACCTGCTCTGAACTAACCCTTTCAGGTCATTTTTATAGTGTATATAAATATATGACCAATTGAAAAGAATACTTTTTACAAGTATCCTTCAAAGAAATGAAGCAAAATAACAATAGTCCCTTGACTTATAATTTAACCTGTGCCTGTTAAAAACAAAAACCAAAAACCCTGATAACCCTAAATTTCAAGGTTATAAAATTAGTACAAGCTGATTGGCTATATTTTTTTAACTGATGGCCAAAATGGTCAACATATGCTCTTACTGGTATAGAATAACAGAAATAGAAGGCAAAAGAGACAATAATCTTTGGACACAGTAGTAAGAAATAAAATTAAATACTTAGCTTTTAAGTAAAAAGTACTAGATTCCCTTTATATCCCATTCTTTTTCTCAACTCTTACCCAAACAAAAACAATTCAACCACCCATGAGTTAATGCTTGAATTATTTTCTTACTAAAATATGTAAGTGATCATGGCATTGATACAGTTTGTCTTATATTTTACCATTTAAATCCCATGATATAATGAATTTAGGATGAGTTAGCTGATTTCATATACCTTTCAGAAAATAATACTTCCGACAGCCTAGTATATGAGATCTCTATTTTAGTGGCTAACCTACATGACACAGCCTGTGCTTCTTCATTGAGAGGACAAGCACGAAGAATTCTATTTATAAGCTTCACTACTTTTTGAAGCCCACAGAACACTGAATCTTTAAGTCAATGCTGTTCCATCAGGAAATGATGCTGTTGCACATGATTGAAACATTAGTCAACAGGAACAAAATAAATTTATAATGAGTCTTTTAAAGACTTTTCTTTTTAAATTAGCCACTCATAGGAAAACATACTGTCCATTTGCCTTTAAATCCAGACTATCACAATTAATGAGCCCCCACAAGGCATGGGGACAAACAATGCCTAGTATCTTTTATCCATATGCCTTTATAAGAGAAGACAGGAGTTGGCACCTCACATAATCATGTTAGAACTTCAGATTACAAAACAAAAAACAAGAGCAGTAACTCATAGAGGCAGACAACAGGTCGGTGGTGACCAGTGGAGGGAGGGTGAAATGAGTGAAGGGGGTGAGTTACACGGTGACAGATGGAAACTAGGCTTTTGGTGGTGAGCATGACATAGAGTATACAGATGTTGAATTATAATGTTGCATACCTGAAAGTTTTTAACATTATAAACCAATGTTAACTCAATTTAAAAAACTCTCCGGGTTCTAAATAAGCAATTACACATGATTTCTAATTAAAAGTTTTATTGCAGAAAGAAGAACAACAGAGCATTTTGGCAATATCTCCATAGCACAGAAAAGACAGGAAAAAAAGTCAGTCAAGAATCTGATAGTAATATGCAGTGGTTTTCATACATTTTATTTTATTTTTTTCTCTTCTTTAATTCCTATACTCTCTCTCTTTAAAAAAACTGTATTATAGATTTTATAAGAACTTAGATTCAAATTCTGATTCCCAACAATTAGCTGTGTGCCCTTGAATAACTCATTTAATCTCTCTTATCTTCTATTTCTTCATGTATAAATCGGGACAATATCCATATAGGCTTTTGTGAGGGCTAAATGAGATAATACATATGAGAAGCTTGATATGGTAGCTGGCACACAGTAGGTGATTTATAAATGCTAATTTACCTTGAATCCTTCATTTAAAAATATAAATAGATAACAATTTTTTCTTGGCTGTTAGTATCTCATTTCTATATTATGTTATTAATTCTCCAACATCCAGCATCCCTTCTGACATCCAGAAACACCATAATCAATGTTTGAAGAATAAACTGAATTTATATAATCTAGCTCTCATACTGCAATTTTCTCTAGCTATACCTAAATCAATTTTCTCTAGCTATACCTAAATCAATTTTCTCTAGCTATATCTAAATCTTTAAGCAGCATAAGAATATAGACTAAGCTAGTCTCACTATTGCTACCATGCTTAGCATGTCACTAATAGAGAGTTATGAATTTGGGTAAATATGGCTCTTCCTAGGCATTTGTTTTTAAATTCAAAAGCTCTTTGGAACAGTAACCGTTTGGCAATTACATGGGACTAGTGGTTTACTGAAAATTAATTTGCAATTGCTTTCTCTAAAACAGGCACTGCCTTCAGCTGCAGAAGGTGCCTGGGTGCCCAGCAAGGTTGGGGGCAAGGGGGGAGGCTCAAGATTGAAAGGAATACTGCTCTCAAGTCAAAAACCAAGCACAATAATGGATGTGTAACACGTATTACCTTATTTAACTCTCACAACTCCATGACAGAAGTAGTGAATTCCCGTTTCATATATGAGGAAACTTGGTTTACAGAGAGATTAAGAGAGTTGCTCAAGCTGACAAATAGAAAGTGGTGACACAGAACTCACGTCCAGGCCTATCTGGGGTCAGAGTTCAGCTCTTTCTGTCCCACTAGGGTGCTCCTAGGAGGACAGCGAAAGAGACGTGAAAGATGCTGAGGGCCATTTGCCTGCGTCACGAGTTTGCCTAGTGCTGGTCTTTCAGACACATTTAAAAAAAAGTCACATATACAAATAGTCCCTAATTTTTTTAAGGACAGAGTTTCTTAGGGACACACTAGATTTTAGTCATCATTTTAGATTTGGTATCTAATGCTAGTATGAAACGAGGTAGTGTCCCGTGTTTTTTATTAGAACAAATTTATTCTGACTTCTGATCCTTTCATTTTGCATGCCAAATACTAAATGATGCTATTTACAGGGTCCAAATCTGCCTTCCTCCTATCAACTATTTCTTCTTTATTTTCCAACAGGCTGAGTTGAGACAAAAGTGATAAGACACTTAGATTATAAGGATCTTTAAGGTACAAATATTGCACATACTCAGTTTTCAGATGGTACAGGTTTGTCATTGCATCTCGGATTACTGATACATTAGTGGATAACCTTGTTAGAAGCCAAGTCTGTCCATCTCTACACTCCAAGCCCCTAATACTACACTTTGTCTTTTGGTGAGTGCCCTTAGGATGCTGTATGTGAGATATGCATGCATGTGCAGCCAAGACTAAAACACCCCAAATAACCAGGAACAGGCGGTTCTCAATGAGGTAGAATCAGAAGTGAGAGGTGGAGTATGAGCTGCCCCACACCCCTGGACTCCCACTCATGTTATACAGGAGCAAAGAAACCTCATTCCCAAAGCTTTCTGGTTATGCTTTTATAATATGCTTATGCCTTAAAATAGTGACTGTACTCAAAATACGCATTTAAAACAGAATTTAGCAATTCAGGAGGACATAGCTTTTCTTTTTTACATTGATAAATCTTCTCCAGTGACTCTATTCAAACCTCTTTTTCTCTACTGTCACGGCCTCCCTGATGTTCTCACTTTTCACAAATGGTGTCTCTTTATCTATCATCTAAGCCCATAATTTATAGATCCCTTTTACTTAGTATCATTTAAAATAGTTCCTTTATTTTTATGTCCAAAGGCTTTACATTTTAACACCAATAGCAACTCGACAAGACTAAAAGCTGAAACCAATTGAACTGCTATATTCTTTCTCTACTTTTCAACAGAAAATTTCAAATTCAAGTTAATAAAGCACAAATTACACCCATAAGTGATCCAAAGGAAAGCAGACATGAGTCTCAAAATTTTGACCAACAGCTTCCCATAATATGCTGAGATGCAGTAAAAGTAGTTCAAGTTGGTATTCCTGCAGACACTGACTCATGTCACACATGGGTTAGAGATACACGCTAAGGTTCTTGAGATCAGCCATGCTCCAAATCCTATAAACCTAAGCCTGAGGATATATTTATAGTGCTTGAAATTTTTTTCCTTTCTTAAAAATCAATTTATAATTTTAAAATTTGCTTTACTATAGCTACCATGAAATTTTTCCTCATTCTTGCATCCATTACATGCCATAGTTACTTAGTAATAAATATTTGTTGAAGAAGACCTTGGGTAAGATATGCAAACAACCTATTACAGAGAATGGACCTGAAGGACATAGCCTACAATAAATGATGGAGAATAATCACTGGAATATTTTTTAAATTTGCCATGTAAATTTAAAAATGTCCCCATTAGTATTACTGGGATCAATTTCTAAGAATCTTTTAAAGACTGTGAGACTTGGCTTGTAAGTTTATTGTAGATTTTATAATGATTCAGCAGTTTTGTACACTTAAACACTATGTCACTTAAAAAAATAGTGAGCCCCCAAAAGAAATTTAAAAAACCTGATAATGAGAAAAGTTGTTTGCAGGTGTGATTTCTTTAAAAAGATATAAATAACATGTTATCATTTCAACTATTACTTTAAATATTTTGATGTGAAAGTACTGGACCTAGGAAACTGGTATCATCAAGTGACCCTTTTCTCAGAATGACATGTACAGTTTAAAATCTACCTACAAAAACAAAAACCACAAGTTAACAATATGCAATAAAATTTACCTCGCTGGAACTGGTAGTTTGGGGCAAAGAGGAGAAGCTTTTGAAGATGTGTATTCAGAAATCTTTAGGTTGTAGCGACATAGTGCTGAGCCTGTTGAAAGAAAAGTTATACATTAGCTAGCAGAGTGTGAATAAATTCTCTTATTAATGCACTTTAATTTTATTTTGTATGTGAATATTAACTCAGCATATGCAACTTTCAAACATTATAGAACATTATAGGATTAATAAGAACCTGATTTGGTCCATGGTACGAGTCCATCATTTAAAACATTTCTTCTGCAGTAACTTATGTATAAATTTTAATTAATACTATTAAGGGTAATAAGTACTAGAAGTATCTTTATAAAGGGATTGTCTGCCATATATCAGGCTATGTGTGAGTATGATATTTTAAAGAATCAACTTTAATTATAACTGACCAAACTGCATCCAGAAATGCCTCCAAACAACAGAACCAAAGAAAAAGAAACCTGATAAAATTCTCCTGTTGAAGAAACCAAGAGCTTTTGCCAGCACTACGACTTCTGAGAATTAAGCCAACCAGCCCATTCCCAAGCTGGTCTGTCCCCTCCTCCCATGATGCTGGGAACTTTTAGGAAGTTCCTGGTAGGGAAAGTCTCTACCTCTCATCCCATAAATATTAATTATATCTTTTACTAAAACTCTATGATGCAGGTATGTATTATTAAACCCACTTACAGAGAAGGAAATAGAGGCTAAGAGGTAAGAAAACGAGCTACCCAGCAGTAGAGGTGGGCTTAAACTCTAGATCTCTTTGACCACAAAACTCATAGTCAACCAATATGCAACCTCTCTTTTCTATGCTCCTTATGACTGAATATTTAAAATTATAGCATATAGCACATGTGCATTCAGATATTACTTTCTTATTTAAAAGGCAAGAAATGCTAACTGAATAAACTGAACAAATTGATAAAAGTGATAAACTGATAAAACAATCCTCAGTTTTCAGATAGTTTAAAACAGCTTAAATTCAGTCCTGGATTATCTATTCTCTGACTATACAGCTAATATGTGTCTAAACAACATACACAATTCAGATGAATATAGTCCGCCAAGTTGTTGATAAACCTTATTTTACTGACTTGTTAATTTTGTACAATAGATATGTTAACTGAGCCAACCTAAGCCATAATCTAATTTTGCCAAGGATTCACAGCTTTATATCAGGTAAACTGCTTATATTTTGTTAATGGATGTTCCTACCAGATTACTAATTTGGCCAAATACTTTATTATTAAATACAGATAGGATAGCTTTCCATTTGTATTGCATAAATAATGAACTTTTATAATGTACCACCATGGCAAAAGTTTAAAATATAATGTAAAATGAAAATGGCAGATTTTAACACTGAAATAATCATGGAAATGTCATGTGAGGATGTGAGAAGAAATCAGAATGGAATATAGAAGAAAGATCTGTTGGGACAACACCATTAGAAGCGATGTTATTTCATTCAGATCTTGTTCTACCAATCAAAGAAAATTTTAGAAAGCCACAAAGCCTTCATTTACTTCAGGAATGCTGCTCCCAAACCAGCAGCCAACTTGTCAAGAGTTTAAGTATTGGGCTGTAATAGCATACTTACATAAACACATGTAGCATCTATTTTACATAAAGACAATTCAAGAAACTTAACAATATAAGCTGTCTTTAAGGAGAGACTTGAAAGTTATATGGCACTGCTCTTCAAATTTCTTCAACTTCTTAAAACAAGACTCAACAGGAAACTAAGTTTTTGAAATTGTTTTTGAGTGTTCTTTTCCATTGTAATGACTTTTTTTAAGTTAGCAAAATATTAAAACTCTTAACTCTTCTGAAAGAAGTCTTTCATGTGTGAAGATAATGCCACTTGATTCCATGTACAGCAATGGCAAGCAAACATTTCAGATTAATCCCCGAAATAGCTGGGAGTCCTATTATAGAACTGCACGTGATAAAAAACAGCAACTGTGCCAATGACTGCAAAGCACCCAATGCGATCATCAACTTCCTGATCTGAATTGTCAACTTATTTCTTTCAGAGTCCAAGATGGAATCGATTTGCACAATGTGAAAGGCCCTAACTACAGCACTGTTCCGGGTTGTCAAACACTCTGCTCCATCTGAATTCAGGGAACATAATCTCCATCCCCACCCTTTCTCTGTTTCAAAAAGGAGGTCAGCAGGTGCAACAGAGTTCAATCTTATAAATGCTTTCCTAGGATAATGCTCAATGAAAGGATAATAGCCTTATCTCTGATGGTATTCTGGGACACTGGCCAGTACTAAATAGATCCTGTACTAAATGGATTAAAGGAAAAAGATCTTTACAATGTGTTCGTCATAACAATTATAAGAAACTTCATACTGCTTCCTGCTCAAAGGGCTGATGGACAGAGGAGCCTCAGTGAAGAACATTAAAACAACCCCACCATGGCAAACATTGTACAGTTGTTTTTCTTTCGTGTTTATCAGCTAATGCATTTTCAGCGAACATTTTTAAGGTAGTATCTTTCTTATTTTTTTAATAGGGGAAGTATAAACAATATTAGCACAAGAGGTTTGGTCACAAACAGATGAAATTTTTCTTCTAATGCAAAATTAGGAAAAAAATCATATTTGAGTAATGAAAAAGCTGAAACAAAAAGCAAAAAGCTTATCTAAACCACACTAGAGAACTCAGCCAATGTTAATCAAATGCCATCTAAATGAATGATGTTAGGAATCTAACTTTGGTATATAAACATTTGTCTCAGTAAAAGGTTGTATAGCCCCCAGAGTGTTTAACTACTACAATTTTTCCAATGCTTTATAATATTCAATTATTTATTCTTCAGCTCAATATCACTTATAACTCCCATAAGAGGTATGTTTCCATCACCACACTCTAAACATTACAGATGAAAAAAATTAGTAACTCTTTCAAGGCCTTATGAGCATTCACTGGAAAATTTAGAAATAGAATTCTTTACTTCTAGGCCACAATGTTTCTTCTGTGTCATTCCTAATAATCATAATCAGACAAATATTCAATAAGCGCCCAGGCAAAAGATGTATGTCCCATAGACACCTCAAAAAGAACATGTTTTTTAAAAACCCCCAAACATTTCTATCTCCCACTCTCCAAATCTGCTCTACCTCCTCCCACACTGCTTCAATCCTGGCTCCATCAACCATGAAATCCCCAAGATGAAATGTGGAAGTCATCCCTTCTCTTTTCTATCTGCTGTCTCCTCCCATACCATTCAAGATATTCATGATACCAAGTTCTGACAATCAGACCTTCCTGTGTTGTCTCAGACCTTCCTGATCTCTCACTGAGTCAGATGAGCTCCTACCCCAAAGGGCTCCCCATCTCCACCCTGCACACAACCTTCCTTCAGGACTGTCTTTGTAAAATGGGCATGAGTTGTATTACATCCCTGTCTTCAGGATAAATCCCAAACTCCTCAGCTTCAAGGCCCTCCTACATCAGGCCTCTACCTAAAACTCCAGCCTCATCTTAACATAATTAACTACTTACAGTGGCTACAGTTTAACAAGCTACCAGGCTTTTTCACACGCTGTTGCCTCTGCATGGGCTGTCCTTTCCTAACTAGTACCTGAGTGAGTGTTCGAGTTGGACAAGAACTTCTACGAGCTACTCGAGCTTTACCTCCTCTGTCAAGCCTTCTCTGACTCACCCAAACAAGGATATATACTGCTTAGCTCCATGATAGAGGTGGCATATTATTTTGTAACTTTTAGATTTATGAGAGTATATATCATCTCTAATTTTACAATCTCTTTGAGGACTGGGGTCTTGTGCTTCAATATATCTGCAACCCATATATCGGGCACATAGGTGGCATTCAAACCGAATACACGGTGACGGAAGATGGTTTGACTGTCGGTGGTGAGCACACAGTGCAACATACAGATCTAGTATCAGAGAAATGTACACTTGAAACCTATGTGAGCCTATTAACCAACGACACCCCAACATGTTTAATAAAAATTAAAGAAACATAAAAAAGGAAAAATACCTATTTTAATCTCACATTTTAGTCTAACATGTTATGTATAATGTTCATATGCTTTTCACTATGCACTACAAAATATACTATCTAAAATTTCTCAATCTTGGCAATGCTTTGTTATAGGGGGATGTCCTGTGCATTACAGGAATGTCTGCAGCATCCCTGGTCTCTACCCACTTGATGCCAGTAGCCACTCCTTAATTCCTTAGTCAGTGGGGACAATCAAACATGTCTCCTAACATTGCCAAATGTCCCTTGGGGTGGAGATGGCAAATGACCCTTACTTGTGAACCACTGGTCTCAAACACCAAATTATTTGAAAGAAAGATACAAAGCAAAAAGTTGGTTAAGTTAGAGGCTAATTCTTCTTGCTTGAAAATTTTGTTTGATTTACTATTACTGTAATATTTGTAAGATACGCTAAAATTAAGATCAAAAGATTCCTTAAGAAACATGATTTAGAAAATTCTAGTTAATAAAAAAAATAAAACCTCTCAATGCAGAACAATTTTCCTTGTGAAAAACAAATTGCATTGCCATATGAAGTCCAATGAATTTAATTCCTTTCTCTAATTAAGAAATCATTATATATTTACATGCTGGAAAAATGCAAGGCGATTTTAAGTTTCAATTTGGAGTAACTAAGGAAAAGGCTGGACATCTTTGCAATTCCCAAGAAGCACCCTTTAACCAGCTGATGGTGTGACATCATGTCAACCACTATTGGCACATAGCAGGCACACAATACCTATTTGCTGAGTGAATTAACTTTGGACATCTATGTGCAAGACTTATACTACATATTGTGGAGGGTGAAGGGAAATTTGGCTGTCTACTATAATGCAAGCTCCTTAAACACGAGCACTGTACCTTGTCTCTGTCTCTTTTGCACATACTTAATGAGTGCTATTTAATTATTTGTAGAATGACAAATTAGTTTCAATTGCATTATCAAATATAAGGATTTTTCCCACTTTTTAACTATCAAATTTCCCTTATGGATCTCTGACTTGGTGGCAATCAAATCAGTTGGTAGAGTTTACACTTCATTCATTATATATGATAATAAGTACAATCTTTTGATTCACTGCATCAAAAAAATCCATAATGACTCTGTGGTTTAAGTTATATTGTTACTGACTAGATAAGGATAATTAAAAGTCTTAATATTCACAAATTTTATCTAAACGGATCAGTTAATCTGTCGAGGTTTTCAACGGCAAAATAACGATCACCGAGGAAGCACCAAGCTGCATGGCTCAATTCAAAATGTGAGCATGGTTCCAGGGGCAAGTCACAAAGCTCTCAAAATTTATACAATCTACAGTACATCGAAGAAGCACTGTTAAATGGGACTGCTTTTTTACAAACTGCAAATGGGGCAAAACAAAAGGAAAATAAAATTTCTGCCAGTTTACTACTATGTTACAAAAACAATATATACATTATAAAATATAGTATAAAAATAGTTTATCCTATGTATAAAAAGTTTGCTAGGAATAATGCAAAAGGTCATAAGGAATTCCATGTAAAATATTAGCACCCATTGAGAACATGCTTAATGTCCCCAACTTAATCACAGGTTATTTTCATTTCTAACCTGCTGTTTAGAATTTGGACGACAAGTGGAAAGAATAAAAAAACACGCAAAGCATCTGGCACAGTGCATGGCACAAAGCAGGTACCAATAAATGATATGCTGAAAGAAAACGCAGGTCTTACGTATGACTTATCTGCTCAGAGCTGAATAATGGGGCAGTGGAGTCGAGTGAAGGGTGGTCTGTTGGCCAGAGGTGGTGGTCAGGCCAGAATTAGAGAAGGGAGAGAGCAGGGGGAGAACTGTCCAAGCCCATACTCTTCCCCTCTCTTCGCCACCTGTCATGATCTGGCTGGATTGGGATGAAAATCTCATGAAAGCTGAAGTTAGCAACGGAGGGAGAAGGATAATTTCCCCTCCTACAATGCACACATTATTTGAGTTTTCAAAAACAATGATAATAAAGGGGACAGAAACCAGTTGAACAGAAAGTGAAGAGAAGGAAAGTTGATGGAATTCATGCTCTGCTGCAAATAAGAACTCAGACGGGAGCTCTCACCAGCCAATCTCAGTTTCTCTGCAGGGCAGATGTAAGGTTAGGAAAGGGGAAGAGCAAGAGGGCTTAAAAGAAGAAGTGGCATGAATAATCTCTTGGAGAGTACGTGCAAGACAGACGAATGAATAAGATGAATTATTTAAGAAATGAATAAAAAGAACTGATTTCACAGCAATTCTGGTTACATTGAAGCTAAACAATTTACCTGCTGGTAACAACTTGGATACAGAACTGAGTACATTGAGAGAAGGGGAAATTACTAAGTGGCAACAGCGATGAAGAGGGAAATTCAGTCCATCGTTCATTCGGAAAACATTTATGAATAGCTACTATGTGAAGTCCTATATTAAGGCTGGGATATTCTGAGATGAATACAGTATGATCTAGCTCCCAGGAAACTCATGCATTACAGCAGGAAAATGATAAACAAAGAAGTTTAATACTGAGTCCTTGTGGTTTTGGCAACTTTAATTTTTTTTAAAGCAACTTTGAAACTGTTTTATTCCCTAGCATCATATATTATGAGTTGTATCATATATAAACTAGGAACCGTAACAATAAAATGCACATTTGTTGACCTACCACACAACTCATGTATAAGAATTTATACTTTTATATTCATCTAAATTCTTCTGCTTGTCTTTCCAAGCTCTTGGCAGTATGGCAGCATCTCGACATAACCAATCTAACTTTCAGCTGTTTCCTGCCAACTTTCTATTCTAGGCACACATACTTGGCAGAGTGGTCCACAAGCTTACGTGTCCAAGACACCAACTCCACTTTCTTGTCTAGAAGAAACAAAGAATTGAGAAATATTTTATTTGCCTACTACATGCATTTCTTACAGGAACCAATAGCTTTCCTTTATAAAAATTTTAAATAATTTGTAAAGGTAATAGAAGTTCATATGAATAAATGGTTGTAAGTGCTAAAAAGTACTCTCAAATGTTGTCATGGAAACTTTAACTTCTTTGAAAAGGACTTATATTATCTTTTCATTCTGGTAAAAAAGATGTTATTTTACTTTGCACTTTAAAATAAGGTTTAAAATTATCATTAAAAATTTTACTATCATGCTTTCTTTCTTGAACATTTAATTGAGGCAGAAGGCATGTGATAAAAATTTAGCATCTTGCCCATGTGTAAGTGTACCGTTCAGCATCACTCAGTGCATTTACACTGTTGTGCAACCATCACCACAGCCCACCTCCAAAACTCTTCATTTCTTGCAAAACTGAAACTCTTTATGAATAACACAACTTCTCCTTCCTCTCTCTCACAGCCCCAGCAACCGCCATTCTACCTTCTGTGTACACACATTTGATTATTCTAAGTACCTCATGTAGGGGGGCTCATACACTATTTGTCCTTTTGTAACTGGCTCATTTCACTTAACATAGTGCCTTCAAGGTTCATCTATATTGTAGCATGTGTCACAATTTCCTTCCTTTTGTTAAAAATATTGTGGTGAAAACAACGAAATGTATCATCTTAACCATTTTTAAGTGTATAGTATAGTAGTGTTAATTCTCTGCACATAGTTGTGCAACAGATCTCTAGAATTTCTCACTTTGCAAAACCGAAACTCTGTTTCCACTGAATACCACCTCTCCATTGCTCTATACCCTCAGCCCCCGCAACCACCCTTCTCCCTGCCAAGAGTCTGACTACATTAGATACCTATGTAAGTGGAATCAGGCAATATTTGTCTTTTTTGTGACTGGTTTACTTTACCTAGCACAGAGTCCTTATGTTCATCTCCTTATGTTCATCCATGTTGTGACATGTAACAAGATTTCTCTATTTTTTTAAGGCTGACTAACATTCCATCTTAAGTATGTACCACATTTTCTTCATTAATTCATCAATGGACGTTAGGTTGCTTCTACCTCTTGGTAGAATAATGCTGCACTAAACATAAGTCTGCAAATATATCTTTGAAATCCTGCTGTTAATTCTTTTGGATAAACACCTACAAGCAAGATTTCTGGATCATACAGTGATCTATTTTTTTTTAAAAGAATTCTATTTTTTAGAGCAGTTTTAGGTTCACAGAAAAATTGAGAGGAAGGAACAGAGATATTTCCATATACTTCCTGCCCCACATATATATGGCTTCACCCATTATCAACTCCCCCACAGAGTGGAACATTTGATACAACTGATGAACCCACAATGACACATCATAAAGTCTATATGAGTAGGCACCCAAAAAAACCCAGAATTATCTTCTGAGGGTGGGCACCTTGTAGTACAGGCTTTCCTTGCTAGGTGAGTGTTCTAGAAACCCAACTGTATCAGTGTATCAGCTGGCATTGTTGTGAGAGGCTGTATTTGGCTTCAGTGAATCTTTTTGAAAACTCTTTGGTCAATGCTCCTGCCCGTTTCATGATGGGTGATTTAGGAGTGCACCTGCCCGCACCACACTGAGTGTTCAGCAGTTTCTGACCAAAAATGGTATGACCCCTGTGCCCTAACCTCCCCATTCACCCAATCTCACCCCAAGTGACTTTCTTTTGTTTCCCCGGATGAAAACATTCCTCGAAGAGAAATGTTTTGCTGATGAGGAAGAGTGAAATTTAAAAAAAACAGCAGCCTAGACTGGTGTGGCTCAGTGGACTGAGTGCCAGCCTGCAAACCAAAGGGCTGCCAGTTCAATTCCCAGTGCAGGGCACACACCTGGGTTGCAGGCCAGGTCTCCAGTGGGGGGCCTGTGAGAGGCAACCACACACTGATGTTCCTCTCCCTCTCTTTCTCCATCCCTTCCTCTCTCTAAAAATAAATAAATAAAATATTAGAAAAAAACCAGCAGAAGCACTAAAAGGCATCAAAATCAAAGAGTTCAAAACTGTTTTGAGCAGCAGAAAAAATGTCTCAATAGGTGTACTGCATCAAATGGAGAGTACTTTGAAGGTGACTGAAGTTTAAAACATGTAAGAATAAATACACAATTTTTTAACAAATTAATTCTGGGGTCCCCGCTGGTAGTTTACATTAGGTTTCACTCTTGGTGTTGTATAGTTTATGGGCATGGCCAAATGTATACTTCCACGTATCCATCCTTAGGGCATTCTTACTGTCCTAACAATCCTCTGTGGTGATTCTATTTTTAAATTTTTCAGGAACTTCATACTGCTTTCCATAGTGAACGCATCATTTTACATTCCTACCAACAGTATTCCAACTTCTTTGTATCCTGACCAACATTTGTTATTTTCTGTTTTGTGGGGTGTTTGGTTTTGTTTCTGATTGTAACCAACCTATTGGGTGTGAAGTAGTCTCTCACTGTGGTTTTAATTTGCATTTCCCTTATGATTAGTGATGTTCAGCATCTTTTAATGTCTCTGTTACTAACAATTTGTATATCTTCTTTGGAGAAATGTCTGTTCAAGTCATTGTCCATTTTTTAATTAGGCTGTTTTTGTTGTTGTTGGTGAGCTGTAGGGGTTCCTTGTATAATCTGGGTATTAACTCCTTACCTGGACATCTCCCTTTACAAGGTTTGCAAATATCTTCTCCAATGCCGTGGGTTGCCTTTTCACTCTGTTGTGCCCTTTGATGCACAGAGTTCTGGATTTTGATGTGGTCCAATTTATCTATTTTCTCTTTTGTCGCCTGTGCTTTTGGTTTATATTGAAGAAATTATTGCCAAATCCAATGTCATGAAGCTTTCTTCTATGTTTTCTTCGGAGAGCTTTCGAGTTTGCTCATGCACTTTGGGCTCTTTTGTCAACTTTTAACAATTCTCTCTTACAGATTTGGAAATGTCCCACTTAAACCTAAATGATCTCTTAAAGATATTTCTCTCTGAAATAGTCTCTGAAATTAACGATTGAGATCACCATATTTGAGGTCAAAGGGCCTACGTATCTTCTAAGAGAAGTATAGCTGTAACAATATGTGGACACCAGGGACTTCCTCTCTATTATCATTTCATAGTTTTTCTATTTGCTTTTAAAAATGATTATCTTCTCCATCTTTCATTGCTGGGCTTCTTGATGCTGCCATTATTACTACTTTTTTAATGCCTAAACTGTTTGCAAACAGCTGCCTCAAAAGGCTGAGGGTGCCTTTTTTGCTAGTTACCAATTTAAGAAGTCTGTTTTCTGAATATTCATTAATATGTGTGAACACCTGCTTTGTGCAAGATGCTGTGGGAACTACAAAGCTGCAAGATTCACCAGGAGGGTCTTCTAACAGGACCTTACTAGGCCACACTCAGTATCACATTGCTCAGAAGGATGCTGGCCTGGAAAGAAAGCATGCTGGCAGGAAACAAGGGCACTTCTTCCCTACGGATCGACATGGTAGGAAACACAGCCAACAAGGAAATAGCTCCCTTTTGGCCTTCCAGATGACATGCCAGGTTCAGGGTCCAAGACTCATATCCAGTAGGTTTAAGAGAACATGTTACAACAGCGGTCCCCAACGTTTTTGGCACCAGGGACTGGTTTCATGGAAGACAATTTTTTCCACAGACCCAGGTGGGGTGATGGGGGTTGGCTTTATAGCCTGCCACCAGATGCAGGTCAGTTGCTACTTGTCACCGACTAATAGGGTTTTGATAATGAGTCTGCAAGCAATTGATTTATTATGGTCTCTGTGGTCAAACCTCTCTGCTGATGATAATCTGTATTTGCAGCTGCTTTCCAGCCCTGGCATCACCGCGTCAACTCCGCCTCAGATCATAAGTTATTAGATGCTTCTAACGAGCGCACAGCCTAGATCCCTCACGTGCGCAGTTCACAGTAGGGTTCGCACTCCCATGAGAACCTAATGCCCCCGCTGATCTGACAGGAGCCATGCTGCTGTGTGTACAGCTATGTCCTGCAGCTGCTCAGGTGGTAATGTGAGCGTCGGGGAGCGGCTGTAAACACAGATGAAGCTTTGCCTGTTCGCTTGCCGCTCATCTCCTGCGGTGGCCCAAGGGCTGGGGACCCCTGTGTTAGAAGATAGTTCAACGCTACATCACAGCTTTAAATGCCAGGGTAAGACCTATAAACTTTCATTTTATTACTTTTACCACTGATTTCTGAGCAAGGGATTAATATGATTGAAGCTCTAGGAATATTAATATGGCAACAGTATGTAAGAGAGCTAGAAGTAGAGAGAGACTGGAGAGAGGAAGACCATTACATTCCACTGGTGGAATAATAAAAATATTTTAACAACAGCAGCCAACACTTTTTTTTAAGCAACACAGTTTTTGCCAGATGCTGATCTAATCATTTTCCTGTATTAACTTTCCATAACAATGCTATGAGGTAGTTTAGGTACATACATTATCCCTATTTCATAGATGGAGAAACTGAGGCATGAAGAGATCAAGTAACTTGTCCAGGGTCTCACAGCTACTAAGTGGAAGGACCAATGTGTGAACCCAGATAATCTAGCTCTAGAGGCCATCTCCTAACCACCCAGTGACACTACCTCCCAGAGTACATGGTCTGTGCTTACATTGTCTAAGGTTTTAGGAAAAGCCTTAAAGAGTAACTCATCCCTCCCTAAGAAACCTGATAATATAAGGCTGATAGTTCTGCTATCAGACTCAGTGCATCAACACATCAGAGGATATCGTGCGGGAATAGAAAACGAGATCTTAAAGAGTAGTCGGTACCTCTTAACTCAGTGCCCACAAGTATCCAATACTCTTCACACATCATCTCATTTAATCCTCATAACACTCTATGACAGGGGAATTATTTTAAATCCACATTTTATCAGATGAGGCTATGCCTTCTGTCCTTCATTACAGAGTCAGTAGTGGCAGAAGCAGAGTTACAATCCAGATCCAAACAAACCCCATGCTCTTCCCACCATCATCTAGCTGTGGACAGGAATACCTGCAGTCTGTGGTGTTTCCGCCCTCACAGGCTAGCACCCCATCAGAAAGATTTTGGAGCCATGCTAGTGTGGGTATAGCTATGTCCCTAAGCCGCTTCTCCACCCAGCTAGAAATTATAGCTGAGTCAACCTTTGTTCAGATGAGGCCTGGAGCATTCAGGGTGCAGCCGTAGACATGAGACAACCCTTGTTCAGAGAAACTAACGCTCCTCTGCATCTGGGCGGGACTCAGGCAGCTCTGAGGATTCCTATACACGAAGTACAAACATAACACCTCATGAAGTTCAAAAACACAGGCTTTGGGGGCCACCAATGTGGGGCCCTCTGCAAAAAGAGGTTTGAAAAATTCTCGGAAGAGGACTTGGAGGGGTCACATGGAGCTGAGGATAGCACCTGGAGGTTAGAAACCCAAGAGTTAAGTACAGGAAACTGACTGCTGGTTTTCTCCACGAATTCCCTATGTTTAACCTCAAAGTTTTGCAAGACTTCGTCTTTTTAGAAAAGTGGTTAAGACATAATGTTAAATTAAAAAGGCAAAACACAAAATTATATACATTAACCCACTGAAAAATGGTGGAACTTTGGTTTTTACTTCATTTTTTGGTGAACTTTTCAAATTTCCTATAAAAGACATATATTACATTGTTATCCAGAGGTAAAAATAAATATACTAATTGAAATACTTTTAAGAAACACCCCCACCCCAATTTTACCTGGAGTAGTCTAATAATTCCCAAATACTCAAGTCAAACAGGATACATAAAAATCACCTGAGACATTTGTTAAAAATACAAATTTCCAGAGTCCAAAGATCTACTTAGTCAGAATTTCCCTGGGTGGGGCCCAGAGTTTGGAGTTTTAACAGGCACCTTAGGTGACTATAACATTTTTTTTATCAAGGAAGTTCAAAAGTACTTTCAGGTCTCGTTTTCTTTCTAAGGTTCTTTGATGATTTCTTTTTAACGCTAGGTCAAATTTGTACTGGAATGCAAACACATGAAATTTCACAGCGAGACAGTGTCTGGGGCACTGACTCAAACAGCCTCAAGTCTCACCATTGATCTCTGCAAACTTCTGAACATCACTCAGGGTTTTCAGTTCTTGCCTTGGACATGCTGCTACACACAGTGCTTCAGACTTGATCTTCCGGTTTATCAAGTCCAGATTGCATGGATCCAAAAAGAATACATACCTAAAGCATGGAGAAGAATATTGAGATGCTGTTTTGCAGAACACATTCTGGTTCACTGCATATAAGCAAAGAACATCTATGCCATACTCCTTCACAAATTTAATCATAGGTGTGCAAACATTTCACAAATATAATGACAGATATTTTTTTTTAAAGAATAATTTCTTAGCCCTGGCCCGAGTGGCTCAGTTGGTCGGAGCACTGTCCCATAAACCGAAAGGTGGCAGGTTTGATTCCTGGTCAGGACACATACCTAGGTTGAGGGTTCGGTCCCTAGCAGTGGTACAAATGAGAGGCAACCAATCAATGATTTTCACATCATTGTTTTGCTGAAGCTAACTCTCTCTCTATCCCCCTTTCCTTTCCTTTTTTTTCTTGTTCCCTTCCTCTCTCTCTAAAAGCAATGAAAAAAATGTTCTCAGTGAGGATAAAAAGAATAATTGCTTATAAATATACTGTTAAAAGCAGAAATAAATAAATTGTAGGGTTCATATTTTTCATTATGTATTTTTATAGTATTTACATTTTTGTCACATTATTTTACAATTAGAAAGTATCTACTTTAGTGTTTTTTAAATAATTGATTTTAGGTTTTTTTTGCATTAAAAATTACTGAAAAATTCCAATACTGCTTTATAACACAAATTATAGTTTATATGCAAACTTTAGTTAATGAATATATAATTATATAAACTGTCTAATTATAAAAATGAATATATAAAACTTTGGCTAATGAATATATAATTATAAAAATGCATTATTAAATAAGTAAAGTTGAATGAAGACTCGAGGGAAATATACCAACATTTTAACTATAGTCATTTATGGGTATTAGAATAAAGTAATTTTAATTTTCTTTTATTTTTCAGAATTCTCATCATCTAGAAAAAATGAAAATTACTTTTCAATTGATAACTATAATAAATATTATTTATTAAAATGTCCCACTTCATATAAACAAAATAACCCCCAAATCATAAATTATCCTTTTTGTATACTGTACATTTATATTTCAGAAAAGGCAAGATTAAGTAGAAATTACATTAAAACAGTTTTTAATGTGATGCAGTTGAAGAGGTATCAGGTTGCAGATGTTGTCATTTGCCGAAAGAGAAAGTAAGAGCCAAACATTCTTCACTGAGATCAGCAAAGTCTAATATTGATTAAGGGAGGGAGTACAAATAGAAATGCGAGATAACAGTTAAAGAACCCCAGCCCTGGGTTCAAGTCTACTGGGTCCATGGAATCTTTCATCTGCCGACAGCCTTCCCCACACTGTTAAACTCTGTTGCTATACAAACTATAGTTCAAAAGAGAAAATACAGCAACATATAAGAATTAGGTGAGAAAACTGAAAAGCAAAAATATTGATATAAAGTCAATTGAAACCTACATAATTTTATTTAACCAATGCTACCCCAATAAATTTAATTAAAAATATAAAGTCAATACATGCGCAGGGACAAACAATATAAAGGGATACTGGAAAAAATTAACTAGAAAAAAACAGTATGTGTGTGTTGGTGGGGGTGGGGTAGGCTAGAGTCACCTTTGCAGGTAGAGTAGCACTTAACATTGAACACTTCAGTGGAGCAGGGGACCAGGGACTCGGAGTAAAGTGCAAGTATAAGCTACAAACCACCAAACTAAAAAAAAATTTTCTTGTAACCCTGTTAGAGACTCCAATACCATTAATGTCTGCATAGATGAAAGGAAAGGAAAGAAGTCAGGCAGAAAGATGTGGTCCAGAAGTGGGATTCACAGACCGCTTCTGGGCTGATGACAGGGAGCTGGAGCACCCAGAAAACGCTGTCAGCCTGTCTGTGGGAACCACGGCTCCCTTACTAACTGTCCCTCCAGCTGTCTTGTCCATCTTATTGAGCATGTCCACGCCTGGGACTCTGTGTGTATGTAATCATACAAAGCCAGCCCCTGGCCAGGGAACACTCAGATCCTTGATGAAGGTGTCATAAAACTTTTGAATCATATACCACCACCACTAATAATAATAATACTATTAACAATAAAAATAATGATGATAATGGTAGCAAACATTTATGGAGTACTTACTGTGTCCCAGACACTGTATTAAACCCTGTACACCCATTTACACATTTATCCTCATGACAGCCCCGTTTTATATTTCTGTAGGGGAAGGCAGGCTGGGGGCAGTGGAACTGGGGTGAGGAAGAGGAGTTAAGTGCACAGTTCTAAGTGATGAGCAATGCCTTGAGAAATACCTGGAAAACCCACACAGCAGTAGAACAGCAGGTCTGAGGCAAAGAAGAGAAAGCCAGAGGCTGCCAGGACCTTGCAGCTGGATCAGAAACAGTGCCTTTCACTGAGAACGGATGTTTTGTCTGACGGTCCTGCAGGCTCTGCCCAAACCAAGGCCAAAGTGCCCTCACTACCTTTCCAACTTCTTTGATTTGTCATAGTGACTGGGTGGCAGCCTTAGAGCTCACAGGGGTCAGACCAATCTGAACTTGCTCTCTGGTTCTCTTTCTTACTAGTTGTCTGACCTTGGGAAATATATCCTCCCGAGCCTCAGTTTCCTTATATGTAAGAGTGCATTCCACCGATTTTATACTTTGTTGTCAGGTTATTGGTAATGTACATAAAGCACCTAACAGTCCGTTATGTATGTATTCAGTGATTCATACCATTAAGGAAACTAACTTTCACACACTTTACATTTGATAGTAGGGCACTAAATTCAACACTTTCTGATATGGACATAAAACAGGACTAAATACTGATACTCAGCTTTCGTTTGGAAGAACAATCTGTGTAGGAGTATTTGTGACTGTTAGGTCACTAGCCTGAGCAAGGAGGAAGGGTGCCCCCAGAACTGATCTAGCACAAGGAGAATGACACAGCGGGAGAGAAGAATTCTACAGTGGCTGTGACACTGTAAAACTGACATCGCTCCTGTTTCAGCCTGTTTATGGTTTGTGAGAATCTACTTCAACAGAACTAAAAAAAAAATCATTTTAAATGGTATCCTCAGGAAATGCACTCACAGACATAAACCATTACACTCCAAACCATCACCCAATTCCTTACACATTGCACGTATTCCCAGGCACATTCACACAACACAGGCGTGCGGCCGCCCACACAATGTTTTAAATAATTTATAGGTGTTAGATTCAGATTCTATCAACACTGACTGGATGTTTGGTGCTGGGAACTGTCACATTCCCGAGTTTATTTGATCCTCACAACAACTTTATGACACAGAGGCCATCACCATTCCACGGCAGACAAAACCGAGACCCCCAGGGATTAACTACACAGCCCAAGAAGGCTAGTTGGTGCCAAAGCATTAATTCAAGTCGAGTCTTTCTGATTCTGAGTTTCATTCTGTCTCCAATCTGCTCGATTCTCAAATTATTTCCTACAAACACAATAATCTTAACTGTTCTGTATTAACTTTGCATATTGTGTTCAGCATTATGAAGTTTATCCAGTCCAGGGCAACGTGTTCATAAGTAGTTATAGTTCAACTAATTAGTATTTAACTGACTATTTCAGAGTAGGAAAAGTGCTTGCATCAAACAGACAAATTTATGATTCACTAAAATCGCACTTTCTTGCATTTTGATTTGAAAATGCACTTACTTACCCAGGCAAATAAATCCTTAGGTTCAGTTTTCACTTCAAATGAAATGAACTATTTGTGGCAATTTTATTTTTTTAAATGAAACAAAAACCCAATTTTAAAATAAGCATGGCACTGGCAGACTACATTATTATAACTAACAAGTCTACAAATGAGTGTTTTTCAACTGAGAGGGTGACAGACAGCTGGTGAGAGGCTATAAAACATTCTAGAAAGGTTTCTTAAAACTTTCAGCCTACTTTCCCTATGCCACCAGGCAAACAGCTGGGAAAGGGATGGGGCATATGAATTTTGAAAAAGCACCTTGAGAAACTCAGATTACATGCCTCGGCCCCTGTGCCCTATCCTTCCTTGCAGGGTGAGGCCCCACTGTCAGAGATAACCCAAAAACCTAAGGTAAAAGTAAATTTTTATTGCTATCCTCACTAAATCTCTTACTACATCTATTAATAAAAACAAATTTGTTGATGTTTCACATCCTTTAGGAGTTGGAATGAATAAAATACCAAAAGTGGGAATTAAAGAAGGAAGAGAAGCAACAAGAGAAAAATACTCCACCAAGTAAACAAGTTGACACCTGCAGGCACTGGCGTATACAACACGCACATGGCATGGTCACATGATATCGAGAACATTTGCAAATAGAATTGCAAAACAGCCTACGCCAGCTTTGACCTTAAAAGTTAGGGTACTGAAGAAAAATGCTGGGACTAAACTGTAAAGCAAACACTATGGAGGACCACAGTTAAGGCTTGTAAGTACATATATTGCAGTCAAAATAATAAAACAGACAAAATAAAAAAGAAAACAAACAAAACAGGAAAAATCATGGAACAAAGAAAAAATATTGCAGTAGAGGTGGTTTTGGGGAATTACTGAATGGGAGAAAAACATAAATTCATTTCAAATTGAAATTTCTGAATTTTTGCCCAAAAGGCAGGACAGGAGAGAGATCTAAATACAATTTCAATCTACACAGAGAACTCCAGAGGACAGATAACCGAAGATTAAAGCAGGGCCATGAGGCAAGGAAAGGGCACTAAAGCACAGGAGCTCAGGAAAATGGAGAGGAGGCACAGAAAGGGGTGACCTTTACAGTTGTGCCCTGAGCAAGAAGATAACACTGGCCCTGTGTAGCTCAGTGGGTTGCGTGTCATCCTGCAAAGTGAAAGGTCACCAGTTCAACTCCCAGTCAGAGCACGTGCCTGGGTTACAGGCCAGCTCCCCAAATGGGGGCCTGTGAGAGGCAGTGATTCAGCACACTGATGTTTCTTCCCCTCTCTTTCTCCCTCCCTTCCCCTTCTCTAAAATAAATAAATAAATAAATCAATAAATAAATAAATAAATAAACTCTTTAAAAAAAGAGAAGGGTTTTCAGAAACAACTATAAAGGACACATGGACAAACCCAAGGCACCTGGAATCAGGGGAGGGAAGTGGGGGTGGCTGGGGTGGCGGGGAGAGGTAGGGGGAAAAGGCAGACAACTGTACTTGAACAACAATGAAATTTAAAAAAATGGAAAAAAAACATTGAATGATCTGATGCAGATAAAGATACAAGAGAAGGTTCAAAACTAGAAACTAGTTTAAACTCCTATTTTGCTTTCACTTTCTTCATGGAATATAAGGCAAGGTAAAGAAAGTAAGATTTATTAAGAATTTAGTCTGGGTCACAAAGCATCTTAGGCGCTGTCTTCACACATCCTAATTCAACAAGAGGGAATTGAGACTTACAAACTGGGCAACTGACTTGCACCCCGGGGAGACTGACTCCCAAGTGCTGCTCTTTCCACCACGGCCATTGATTCCAGTTCAAACACGAAAGTGAGAATAAATGTCCTGGAGAGTTGGTTACAGAGCCATCAAGTCAGTTGATTAAACTGGGTCAGTCCCCTGGGACTCCAGGGCAGATGAAGCCCTTCCTGGACATGACAGTGCTGTCCTCTGTGTGGTGTGCAACACTCCACGATAAGGACTGAATAGGATGATATGGCAATCAGCCAAGTTTTTACTGTGGGCCCACTCCTGGGC
>CM052540.1:21285349-21303662 GCA_028533065.1 Trachops cirrhosus
AGGAAAATACAAAGACGGTCATTTCAAAATTGTGTGCTGTGTGGCAAGGCTGAGACAGCAGAGGATGAGTTAGAGGAAGCATTACAGAGCAGGAGGCAGTACCTAAACCACATTTTCAAAGTGAGTAGGAGTTTTTCTAGACAGATAGGGAAGGGAGCATCCTAGGCAGAGGAAGCTCCATGTATAAAGGCACAGAATCACCCTGGCTGGTGTGGCTCAGGGGATTGAGTGCCGGCCTGTGAACCAAAAGGTTGCCGGTTTGATTCCCTGTCAGGGCACATGCCTGGGCTGTGGGCTAGGTCCCAAGTCATAGATGTTTCTCTCACATATCAATGTTTCTCTTCCTCTCTCTAAAAAATAAATAAAATTTTTAAGAAAAGCACAGAATCATGAAAGAGCATTATTTAAGGAACTGCAAATAATATGATACGGTAGACTCTGGTGGACTCTGGGATGGGACATCAAAAGGCCGTGTGCCAAGGAGGAGCAGGGCATGGAAAGAACCTGAAGGATCTTACAGCTCTATTCCATTAGGCAACTCACTTTCAAATGGCCATGGCACAGTGATGGCCTGGGAGAGCCAGAGAGGGGAAGGCTGGGACACCAGCCGTGCTGCTCCAGAGACAAGCCTTTGCCATTAAATTGCCTCCTGCTGCCATGGCAACTCTCTGCGGCAGGGCTTTTTAGAGCAAAAGGTGGCAAGCAGGTACTAGGTGTGCAGGCTGCTTCCTGCCGCATTTGGCTTCTCTCCTCTCTAATCAGGATAGAAGTACTAAAGCGGGAAGCAGACTGAAAAACCCCTCCGTTGCCTTCTGCTCCAGTGATTCCTCACCAGTGCGTTCCCCAGAGGGAAATAAAAATGGAGTCTGATCATTTTTCCAATTATTACCTCCTATCAATTTACAATTTATAGCTCCTTTGTACAGAGTATGGTATGATTCACTAATCATTCCAAAAGGAAAAACACGACAGCCTAACAGAGGCTTCTGCTGTTGCTAAATATAGACTGCAGACAGTCGGGATCTGTACGCCGCCCACGTGGAGTTGCGCCAGGAGAAGGCCTCCTACTTCCTCTGTGGGTGCCAGCAAGGGAGCTCCGGCCATGCCCTTGTGAGTGGGAAGGGGTCCCCATGAAGGGGCTGGCACACTAACGTCGATAAAACCCAAACTGACCAGACCAAATGCAACGCGTAATCAACTAAAACTTGGTCAGCTCTCAACTTTCTGGAACAAAGCTAAGGGTGGAGAGAGAAACAAGTTGAGAGCAACAATCTATCTTTAAAATCACAACTCTCAATAGTGGCCGAGAGAGTTCTACAATATTCAAAATGCTCCAAGACTGTACAAACTCAGACCGGAGAACGGAAGAAAAGGACTGAGGTGAACCGCGGGACACCAGGCCCTTGAGATTGATGACAGTGATGTCCCACTTTCCCAGTGACTCCCCAGTCCCAATGAGGAAAATGCAGAAATATCCTGAGAAAGAGGTAGCAGCTGTTAAAAAATACCTAAACATGCACCTCCCCAACCTCCAATGAAACAACTGAACTCTAAACATCACAGCTGCCTTCCTTCTACCTGAGCACTTGTATAGTCCTTGATTGACAGGTAACCGCTAAGAAGAAACTTTCATAGCCTTTTCCACTAAATCCATAGCACTGAGAGCTGAAAACAACTTGAACCTCTGAAGGAAGCCCAGGGGTCAGATCAAGACACCTACACTCAGACAATGTTTACCCTCTGACCTCACCTCCCATTGGTCTCTCCTTTCTGCTCCTGAAACACTCTGGTACACTCTCACCTTGGGGACTTTGCACTTTTACCTGCCTGGAATGTTCTTTCTCCAGAGAAGAGGCGCAGCGATTGTTAGCTCCCTCACTTGCTTCCAGTCTTCACTCAAAAGTCATCTTGTCAACAAAGCCTTCCACAGCCACCCTATCTAAAATGCCAACTCCCTGTTCTGATGTGCCTTATCCATCTTTTCTGCTTTATTTGTTTCTCCTCGGCACTTACACTCACTACCACGCTGCACAATCTACTCAATTTATCTGTTTATTATCTGTCTCCACAGGTAGAGCCAGCTCCCTGAAGGCAGAGATATTTGACTGTCTAATTCATCACTACTTTCCCAGATCCTAAAATAGTGCCTGGAATAAGGAAGAAGCTCCTTTCCTATTTGTTGAATTAATAAATGGATGGTAATTGTGTAGGATTTTGCCAAGTGAGGTAGAGGCAGAGGGGAGGTAAGGAAGAAGATATATTAGGTAGAATGAAATACTTTCATTCATCCAAGAGAAATTTATTAACATCTCTGCCAGGTGCAGGGCTAAATAACCACTAACGATACCATGATAAATAAGACCACCACAAGTGTCTCCCTTCCCAGCATTTACTGTCTGGAATGTACTGAGGCAATTATAAAAGAGCATGGAAATGAAATAGCAGAGAAAAGAGGACAGCCAAGGATGCATCAAAAGGCCTCATGCATGGAGAGTCAGGATAGGAATCCAGAAGAAGTTAAATCTAAAGCCAGGGCCTAGAGAATGAGCAAGAATTAGTGGGTGTGGAGGAATGAGGTGGGAGCCGGGAGGGCACAGAGCACACAATGGCTTCCACAGTGAGAGCATAGCATAACTGAGAAAATGAAAACTGTCAGGACAGTTGAGATGAACTGTGATGAAGGACACAGATGGCTGGACAGGCAAGCTGGAGCCACATGATGTAGGGCCTTGTAAGCAATATTAAAGAAGTTAGAAAGTTCACCCCAAAGACACTGGGAAGCCACTGAGAGTTCACCAGCTGCAATGTGGAGACTGAATTAAAGGCGAGCAAGAAAGCAAGGAGATATAGCTCAGGAGGCTACTGAATCTCTACCAAGGAATGATTGACTTAGACTAGAGTGGAATGGGAATGAAAAGGAAATGTCAAAAGCATTTAGGCACAGTTTTGAAACCTGATGGCTAATTATATGTGGAAGAAAAAGAATAAATTAAGAATGATTCTTAGCATTTGATTTAGACCAGGGAGGTGAGGGCATTCTATTCTGATGTGGACTCCTGTTGTATTCAGTAAGACAGGGGACTCGGGAGGAAGAGTAAAGTATAAAGGGGTAAAGGTCACGTTCCAATTTTAGACAGTTTGATCCGGGGTGTCTGTGGAGTGTCTAAGTGGACTTAGACAGCTGGCTGTAGTGTTCTAGCAGGAGACAGAGACTTTGGAATTATCATTGTGTAAGTGAAATGCATGAGTTTACCAAGGTGAGTGTATGAAGTGAGATTCTTATCCTGGGTAAAAATCTGTGACCCTTCTGAAATTGCAAGCAAAATTTCATGTACAAATTCACATGTGGTTTTCTAGAGAGAGACTCCACACTTCATAGCTTTGACCGGATTGTCGAGGGCCCCAAAGAGATTAAAACTAAGAGTAAAGTAAGACACGCAAAGAGGCAAAAGAGATACTAACATCAGGAAACAAAGGTGTGAAACTGGAAATGCGTGGGGCAAAATGATTCTCCTAGGTAACTACAGCAACTCTCTGCTCTTCATACATGTACTATAAAGGGAGAAGTAACTGCCAGAACGGTAACCAAGTGTCAGACATCAAATCGTGTTCCTCTACTAAACTGAGACAAGAGAGCAAATTAACACACCTTTCAGAAATATTTCACAAGAGCTACCAAAAAGAATTTTCTATTTAACCTAGTTAACTGAAAGAACACTCCTAAACCCACGTCCATTGTCAATGTAACACAGTCAAAGGAAGTCATCCCAAAATCAACATGTTCCAATACTGATCCTGAGAAATATCTGCTAAGAGCCAATACCCAGAAATTTACTTTTCTTTTTAGTTCAGCAACTTTGTTGATATGTAATTTATACACTCTAAAATTCACCTATAAACAGTACAATACAGTGTTTTGTACAATTCAATGTTTTAAAGTACATTTTACCAAACTGTTCATCTAGTACCATAATCTAATTTTAGAACATTTAGTTAGACCAAAAAGAAACATCATACCCATTAGCAGTCACCCCTCATTCCCTATCCCAGCCCTATGCAACCACTAATCTATTTTCTGCCTCTACAGATTTGCCTCTTCTGGACAGTTCACATAAATGGAATGATACATGTGGTCTTTTGTGACCAGCTTCCTTTACTTAGCATAGTGTTTTCAAGGACCACCTAGGTTGTACTTCATTCATAGTACTTCATTTCTTTTCGTGACTGAATAATATTCCATTATGTGGATATACCACTTTGGTTTATCCATCACTTGGTACACATTTGTATTGTTTTCCCTTTTGGCGATTATGAATAATGCCACTGTGAAGATTTGCACACAAGTCTTTGTATGGACATATGTTTTTATATCTTTTGGGTAGGTACCAAGGAGTAAAATTGTTGGGTTGTATAGTTATACTATGTTTAACATATTAAAAAACTACCAGTCTGTTTTCCAGACCAGGTACAATGTCCCCAGCAACAATGTATGTGGAATCCAGTTTCTCTACATCCTTGTCAACACATGTAACTATATGCCTTTTTTATTGTAAGTATACTAGTGGATGTGAAGTGGTTTCGATTTGCATTTCCTTGATGACTAATAATGTTGAGCATCTTTTCATGTGCTTGTTGGCACATGTATAATTTGAATCCTTAGGCTTTCTTAGATTTCTTCTTAACCTTTGAGAAAGACAAAATAAGGCAGAGATAGGCACTCGATAATGTCATAAGATTATGAAAAAAATTATATTACAAGAGAAAATAAGGATAAATGTTGAGAAAGAGGAGCACTTAGGCAGTGTAAACATCAAAGGACTAGAGGAAAGAGAATGGCTCCAGTGGGCAAAGAACACGGACCTGGAAGGAGTGGGGCTGTGGTCAGAATGGGAAATTCCTCCATAATTAGTCTGAATTGATTTTACAGGGGGAGCAATTAAGGGCAATGACAAAGCCCAAGCTGTGACTATGAAAGAGTGAATCCTGAACGCCCCCACTGAGAAGAAATTCACACAGTTCCCAGGGCTATTGTGAAAATCAATGGGACAGAATCTGTGAAAGTTCTTTGTGAACTACACAAATGCAAAATTGGTTCAAATAGCTGTGTTTGCCCCATCTGGATTAAAAAGGAATGAAGCTTCGATGTGTAACTTTGAAACTTATTTTGGGCGATGACAATAATGAAGATGACTGTAATAAACAGCAGTTAACATTTATGGTTCCAGGCAATGTGTTAAGGGGTATGCATCATTTATCTTATTAATTCTCCAAAACACCCTAGCAAGTAGGTATTACTATTATCCTCATTTTGCAAGTGAAGGTCTCCAGGCCAAACATTTTATTGTTGTTATTTTTTCCAATGTAAACTGCCATTGGTTATCTGTCTACTGGATCTAACCTTATAGACATATCCCCAATTACATGACAAATTTTACCATCACAGAAAAAATGCAAATACTATTCCTATTGTATTGCTTTTATCTTTATATCAGAGAATGAAGGTTTTTGATCAAACATGCCCACCTTGTACTACTTTATTTCTTTATAGCTTCAACAATGCATAAATGATCTCCTCTTCACAACAAAGGTAAGCACTGTATAATGTTTGCTTTAAAACATTTAACTCATCTGGAATTTATTTTGCATGGTACGAGATTAAAATAGATCTAAGTGTAGTCTCCTTCATATCATCACTCAACAATGTCTTTTATTTAAACACCGACTGCTTTCAGTTTTTCTTTTACTTTATGGTTCATACATTCATTAAACCACTATCAGCTTATTTCTGCTATTTCTATTTTGTTTCCATCACTGTAATTAATCGACATTCAGGTTAATAATATAATTTGGAAGAGGTTTTGGTCTTAAATGGCAAAACTCCTTTTGTTCCCCTGTAGGCTACACGATCACTAGACAGTGACAAGTATAGATACGTAACCCTTACTCAGGCAATGAGTAACCCCTGCCTGCTACATGTTTGGTTTGGCCCGCACACTAATTGCCAATATTTAAAAAACAGAAGATCAATAGGTGTCATGGTCTGAATGAGTCCCCCCTAAATTCATGTGTTGCATTGTAACTTCCAAAGATGGTGGCAGTAGGGGCCTTTGGGGGGTGATTTGGCCATGACTGTGGTGGAACCTTCGAGAATGGGATTAGTGCCCGGTGAGAGAGGTTCCAGAGAGATCCCCAACCCCTTCCACCACATGAGGGCACAGTCAGCCAGTGCCAGCTTGAGCCAGAAAGACCACCCTCATGAGAATGGAATCATGCTGGTGCCTTGATCTTGGACTTCCAGCCTCCAGAACTACGAGAAGTAAATTTCTGTTTATAAGCCACCCATTCCGTGCTGTTTTGTAATAGCAGCCCCGAACACATGTACCCCTACCCTCCCTCCATCAATAGATTTCTTCTGGCTTCTCTTGAAAAATCAGCATCACTGGATGCATCAATCCACATGCCCAAAATCAGCTAGTCCAGGACTATAAAGCTGCAAGTGCCCAACGTTTGTCCCATTGCCAGCCCGTGTAAGTGATTTACCCTGACTGACTAGAGGTCTTCAGATTTGCAACCACTGGTGAACTCAGTTTTTCTTTCTACCACCAAAGTCAGAAAGTGCACAGTTAATTTGGTCCTCAACTTCAATAACTAATTTAGCCTAGATTTCTGGTATAATCTCTTCTCTACTTGCTGGCATGACTTCTGATATTTTACCCCCATTTAATTGTCTTACAATATATGCACCTAATTCCAATCGTCACAAATTATTCTGTGAACAAGAATAATTTTTAAAAAGGTTTTCCTCCTGAAGTTCTTGCCTGCTCCTTTACTCTGTGATTTATGTTGTCAATCAAGTTCAACTTAACATCCTATCGGGATCTGACTGGTATTGTATTAAATCCATAAATTAACTTTTTTAGTATTGCCGTCTTTACTATAGTAAGACTACTCAGCAAGGAGTAGATCATACATCTCTTATTATTTGTTTTCCTTTTTTCTATTAAAATATTATATGTAATTCTCTGCATTTGACCCCATGTCTTGTTAGGTTTTATTACTTAATAAAACAAGTATTAGCTTTTTCTTTTTCATCTACTGATAAAATAAATGGCTGAATTCAGTTAGGTGTACATTTTATAACCCATGATTTAAGCATCTCATTTCAAGATATGTTTTTGTTTTGTCTCCTAAACACATAGGTTATATCATCCCTTGTAATTGGTTAATAGTATTATTTTTCTCTCTACTGACCTACACACATTCCATTGATCTCTTTTAGATGATTTGTTGCAACTAGTTGTTTAAAACAATGGTATGGAAAATGTGATATCCTTATTTTGTTTCATTTTAGATAGACTCATTTTTGCCATGACTAGAAATTCCATCAACTTCCTTTCGTGCCCTCAGACTTAAAATCTATTTTGACAAAGGTGCCAAGGTAATTCAATGAGGGAGATAGTCTTTTCAATAAAAGATGATGAAAAATTGAATTTTTGTATCAAAAAAAATTAACCCTGACCTCTTCACTCTGTATGCAAACATGAAATCCAAGTGGATCATAGACATAAACATAAGAGCTAACTAAAAACTTCGAGAAGAAAACACAGAAAAAAATCTTTGAGACTCTGGGATACACCAGTAATTTCTTAGCTAGAACACAAAAAGCATTAAAAAGATACATTTTTGTGTGTGCATGGTTTTAAATGTATCTAAAGGGCCCTGACCCATGTGGCTCAGTTGGTTGGGCGTTGTCCTGCAAAGCGAAAGGTCACCGGTTTGATTCTCAATCAGGGCACATGCCTAGGTTGTGGGTTCAGTCCCCAGGTGGGGAGCGAATAAAAGGCAACTGATCCAAGAGGCAACCAATTGATGCTTCTCTCGCACATTGCTGTTTCTCTCCCAACTCTTTCTCCCACCCTTCCCCTCTCTCTAAAAATGAACAAATAATATCATTAAAAGAAGAAAAAAACATAAATGTATCTAACGGATAAATTAGACTTCATCAAAATCAAAAACTTTTGCATGTCAAAAGATACCATTACAAGAATGAAGGGGCAAACACAGATTAGAGAAATATTTGAAAAAAATTGCAAAACATATATCTGACAAAGGGCTTGCATCTAGTATGTAGGAAGAACTCCAATAACCTTTAAAAAGAAATATTAATTTGTTTCTGAAAAAGTAGTAAAGATCTGAATAAATACTTCACAAAAGATATGTACACAGTCAAGACCTTGATGTTCCACATCACTCACTGGTCACCAGAAACGTGTGATTTAAAACGACAATGAAATACCACTGCACACACCAAAATAGTTAAAGTTAGGAAGACTGACAGTACAAAATGGTAGTGAGAAGATGGAGCAACTAGCTATAACTCTCCTCCTTTCCTACTGGCAATGCAGAGTGGTATAGCCACTTTGGAAGACAATTCGGCAATTCATTATAAAGTTAAACATAACCTCACCATATGACTCAGCAATCCCAATCCTAGGTAACTATCTAAAAATAATGAAATATATGTCCATTCAACATCATGTACACAAATTTTCAAAGCACTCTTTTTCACAATAGAAAAAAAATAATTGTAAATGTGGAAATAACCCAACTATCCAAAAAATGGTGAAGAGATCAACAAAATGGGGTAGTCCCACAATGGAATACTTCTCAGTTACTTAAAAAGAACAACTTACTGACATGTTGAACAACATGAGGGAATCTCAGTGACGTTTTTACATTATGCTTAAAATGCTGGATAAAGAATTTAACTGCTCAAAAAGAGGTCTGGCCTTTGCCCTGGGCTCCTGGGAGTTAATTGCTATGTCTTCTAGGAGTGTTTATTTGCCTGGGGCCTTGGGTCAGCAGAGAGACTAAGGTGACTGAGCGTGGGGGCAGGCCACACCAGGTAGAACGTAGGGTGTGGGTTGACCAATCTTAGATCAGTGATGTCACGTAGACCGGGAGTTTTAGATCACGTGGTGGCAGCTTGACAAGAGGGGCAGAAGACTGAATAACCAATGGGCAATGAACCGTGCCTGAGTCTTGGAGCCCCAACCACAATTCTGAACACTGCAGTATGGGCGAGCGCACCAGCTGGCAGTACACCGTGTGTATTGTCACGCATCAGTGACAGGAAGGTAACAAGCCCTGCCTCTCTGCGGAAAGAAACAATGGAAGCTCTGCCCTATGCACTTCTCTCATTGACTGATTCGAACCTGCAGCCTTTCCTAGTAATAAGCCATTAACTTTGAGTATAATAGATTTCCATGAATTCTGAGAGATTTTCTGGCAAATTATCAAACCTCTAGGTGGCCTTGTGGACCCCTGAACCTGCAAATGGTGTCAGAAATGAGAGCAGTTATGTGTGGGCTGCGTACGCTCTGACTTCTCAGTTGTCCTCAACGCTCACACCCACATAACATCAACAGGTGGCCAACTGGTGACTGTAAAAATTCTAGCCGAAAAAGAATTCATAGTTGAAGTAGTTAATAATTATCTAAATCTATGAGCATATTTACAATGACAAAAGGTTTTTTAGAATCTTTACAGCAGCCTGGTTTACTGGGAACCAAACCAAGTGGGGAGACTTCGGACTGAACATGTGTCACCAGCCACTTAACTTAGCTGTGTCCAGTGCACACACTGAGGCAGGTAACACAGAGAAAAACCACCCCTCCTATCCTCGCTTTGGTACATACACGCCTGTCATTCAATTCTGTTAATAGCCTTTTACTTTCCTATTCAGAATCTGCAAAACATTTTGACTTTCAGCTTTTGCATTTTCTAAGATATGCAGTTGGATTTCAAATTGCTAGCAGTATCATCCGTAGCAAGTATGATTCTACAGGTAGAATTACACTTGTAATACAGATGTTACCTTTGTAAAGAGGTTAAAAAATTTTAGGCTAAAGAGTGCTGTGGTTACAAATTGAAAAAATTTTTTTTCTAAACATGACTCCATAAATTCACCTTCTGAAGATTTAGCTATCATTCTTACAAATTCTAACATTTGCCAGAGAGAAAAATAAAAGTTTAAGAAAAAATGTATAGTAATACAAGAAGTTTCCACTTAGATCATAAATGTTACTGTTTCCAAATGCTCATAAATTCATGGGAAAATGGGTCCGCACATCCAGGCTGCTGTTTTCCATGCTGAGCCAAACAAGGAGAGGTGGGTTAATGTTGGAATCAGAGAATTTTTTGACAGGAGGCATAGTGGAGAGTGTTTTCCCTCAAAGTAAAGCCAAAATAGTCAAAGGGCCAGAGTATTTCCATTTGTTCAAACTCATCTCTGAGTGTGGGAATGAGCAAGTGATCTATTGGGCCGCTCTGAATACCCCAAACACTCAGTAAAATTCAAGCATTAGCACAGTGGACAAAAGTACTCCCGTTCCTCTCATAAGCCTCTGCAATTCCACAAGACAGAGTCAGAAGCTTCTGTTTTTGCCAGTTTTCTCTCAGCTTTAGCCTGGCCAACAGAACTCCAATGTGTAGACTCAGCCCATGCGGTCCTTCAGCCAGCAAGAACCAAGCTTGGCATTCTAATTCGAACCCCATCACCAGTAGAGATGGGCTCTTGGAGCCACGGCTGCAGAACCCACAGGACCATTCATTCACCAGGTCCCCCTCCATCATCTCTATGTGCGCCCTCCTTCCAGAGACCTATTTTATTTGATTTTCCTCTGCTAGAATGCAAGCTCTTCTCTGAACCACCCCCTACCTACATGAGGCTTTAAAGCCCTACTTAAAATGACTCTGTCCATGAACCCCCAGTCATTGCCTGAGAGATTCTTCAACCCACATGGACAATCCAGAACCAAGATGCTACTGTGAAGAAGAGGAGGTCAGACACAGTGAAGTGTTTAAAGGATCTGACCTACTGTGACTGAAGAAAAAGGACCATAACACACAGAATACGTAGGCTGCCTCTAGCTGCTGAGAACCCCTAACTGACAGCACGGAAAAGGGGCCTCAGTCCTACAGCCACATGGGAACTGAATTCTGCCAACAGCCTGAGGAAGTGTGGAAGAAGGCTGGCTCATCCCCAGAGCCTCTGGTAAGGAAGGCGGTCCTAAGGACACTTCAGTTTCAGCCCCGTGAAATCTGGAGGAGGAAACTGGCCTCATGAGCCATATCATGCACAGATTTCTGATTTACAAAACTGTGTTGTTTTAAGTCACTTCATTCGTGGCAATTGATGGCAACACTACCGTCAAATTGCCTTATTTTCCTCTCCCCACCAGGCTGCTGTTAGGAACCCAGGAAACCAGGGTCACCCGGCTTTCAATACGCAACACTTTTGTAGGATGGCCCACCTTGCATTGTCATAGTTTTATCTGTGCGTTTTGTTTTCCTCACTAGAATTCAATTCTTTCAAGGACATTGTGAATGCCTTTTTTTCTTTTAAAAATTTTTCATTATCCAAGTGATATTTATTAATTATAGAAAACTTAAAAAAAAGAAATGAGTATAAAAGGAAATTATGGGTATAAAAACCACCCATAATTCAACAGTTAACCACACTGTTAACATTTTCTTGTCATTCTATACTTTTCTATGCACACGTATACTTATATATGTAAATAAAAATCACACAATATGTACGGCTTTTAAACCTATTTTCTATTAATAATGTTAGGCGGATATTCCATGTCAATGGACGTAATTCTACACCATGACTTTTACTGCTTCACAGTTCCCCAGCCTGGGCCAGTCTTCCTATTAGTGCCTCTCAGGCCTTTATGCCTCGCCCTTCGTAACACTTCTGACAGCTGTAATAACACTGTGATTGCAAGGTGATCTTATTAAGTTCTCTTCTCTCCATTGATTGTAATTTCCATAAAATAAAAGAGTGTGCACATCTTGCTCAACTGCATAATTGCCAGTGCCTAACCCAAAGACAACGGCCAAGGAATATAATTCAAGCATGAGTGAATAAATGAATGATTTTAACCGAATCTCTTTTCTCAACCATTTAGGTTGTATCTTATTTTATTTTGCCTAATACAGGTCTCTTGCACACAGATTTTCAATAAATGTTTGCTGAGGACTAAAAAATGCATAAATAAATAAATACATAAATAAATAAACAGAACTTTCAGGAATGGTGAAAGAGTCATTCAGTAAAGAATGATTTGATTTGTCATCAGGAAGAAAAGAAATTAAATCTTAGTGATGTAAACACGAAAAACTATACTACTTAGGAGAAGGATTCTCAAAACAAATATTTTACCAAACTTTGTACTTTTCTAGTTCTTTTTCTTTTTCAAACAGGAGAGGTATGCAGAGTCAACAAGATTTGATAATTCTTTAAAAGGTCTTCAAAAGACGTGTGTTTTAATTAAAGAAAAATGTTCTTCCTAAAATAGAAGGTTATATTGCATGATGTAGGCCCAGAAAACTTGGCAATCTTCTCATCATCATTAAATAGTGAAGAGATTCTCCACGTTGATATAATATCACTACCATCCCCCAAACAAGACTTTATAAAAGTTAATAAAATAACTAGCAATCATGGGGTAGACTGCATCAGGCACTAAACCTGTAGAGCTCTGAGCCTTAGAGAAAGGAATCGGAGCCACTACATCCTATTCCATGTTCATGTAGAGGTTATAAAACGAGAGTTTCCCAAAACACAGTTTGAAAGGATGCATGCACCCCTATGTTCACTGCAGTATTATTTACAGTAGCCAAGGTATGGAAGCAACCCAAGTGCCCATCAGTAGATGCGTGGATAAAAAAAGCTGTGGCACACATACACAATGGACTATTACTTAGCCACAAAAAGAACAAAATCTTACCTGTTGCAATTGCATGGATGGACCTAGAGGGTATTATGCTAAGTGAAATAAATCAGTCAGAGAATGTCAAATACCATATAGTTTCAGTTACATGTGTAATCTAATGAACAAAAACAAGCAAAAAAAAAATTCAAACAGACTCATAAACACAGAGAACGAACTGATGGTTGCCCGAGAGGAGGCAGGTTAGGGGGCTAGGTGAAAAAGATGAAAGGCTAAAAAAGTACAAATGGGCAGTTACAGAACAGTCATGGGGATGTTAAGTACAGCCCAGGGAGTATAGTCAATAATACTGTAATAATTATGTATGATACCAGATGGGTACTGGAAATATCGAGGGGAACTCTTCGTAATGTATATGATTACCTAACCACTATGCTGTACAGCTGAAACTAATATAAAATAATACTGAATGTAAACTATAATTAACAAATAAAAGTTTTAAAAAAGGGTTTTTTAAAAATAAGACTATTATCTATTAAATGATCAATCATCTTACTAGAAGTAACATTATCGGTTTAAGCTACATGTTTCTGAATGAATGTTTAAAGTACATAAATAGTAAAAAATATCCAAACGTGAAATGAGAATAATGCATTTCATCATTAAAATTCACATTCTTTATCTGACAGAGAAAGAAACAAAGATTGCCTTCCAATTTTTCAATTCCTTCATAGATCACATATCTAAGGGCTTTGGTTCTTTTCTAAATTTCTGTAGTTATAACTTTATTAATTTATATAACCTGCCCCTTCTTCTCTGCATGTTCTCCCCAAAGTTCCTTTCATCTTTAAATGCTGGGAGAGAGAGGCCCCCAAGGTGACAGCAGGTGGGAGAGAGGATCTCTGTGCAGCTTATCAGCGACAGTGCAGCACAGAATGCAAAGAGCACCAGATGAGCCTGGAGAGGGAGGGGCCAGTCCTGAGAGTGCGGTCCTCACCGTGTCACTCAGGTTTCCTAGTGTCACCCAGTTTCTTCGCTCATAAAATGAAGGGGCTCAGGGACCTTAAGGGTCTTTCCATCACACACATTCTAAGCTGTGGATTTCTGGGGAAGGAGACAGTTAAAGATAAGCGGTAAAACTCACACTACGATTTTCACTAGATTCTCTGCTGGAGGTTATGAAGGAAACTGAAAAAGGTCTCAAATAAAATGCCTCCTATAGATAAGGCGCTGCATGCCATCCACCTCCTCAGACCTGTACTGCCTGAACATCCTGTTACCACTGATTATCTGAAATCTCAGAGGCACTTTAGGGGGCCTTTATCAGTGATTGGGACATTAACTGAATTCCTTAGGAAAAAAAAAGACAAAAAGATAAAGAAGGGAGTTAAATTCATAAAGAGATATTTTTAAAACCTTTATGGAAAAATCAATATTGATAACCAAGATACGATGGGAAAATTTTTTGGAGTATCCTCCAATCATCATCTCCCCAGGCACCCACAGAGCTGGAAGCTTTGCCCTAGCAGAGTTCCGTATCTACTAATTCAGGTATCTTAGAACGAGAAGCAATCCTGCTTTATCAAAATTGACACGGAAGACGGGGGGTGGGGGGGCTTCCTCTCTGGGGACAATTACTATAATTATCATCATCTTCATCATCTGTCTAAAAATTGACACATACACTTTAAGGCTAGATTATGGTTTGGAAAATTGTAGGTGATCTAGAATGTGGCTGAAGAGATGTTTTTGGAATTGTCAATCATGGTTCCAAATATATTATTACCGCCCCATTCCCCAGAACCCAAAACACTGGCTGTAAGCCCAAGTCATGTCCTATAGCACCATCACTGCCAATCACCATAGCTCAGTTGTGAATGAGACAAGTCATTTTCTTCTCCCGGCCTTAGCCAGCACTCACAAATATTTGATAGGATGTTTTAAGGAGGCTACACACTAGGTAGTCTTAAAGGTCCCTTTCATCTCTGGCACTTTATGGTTCTAAGATAAATGAGCTATTCTAAACATAGCCAGCCTTAGAATCTTATTTAAAGCATTGTTTCTATGCAGAGAAGTTTTATACATCTCAAACAACCAACTTAAAAATCAACTTTGGGAGCATAATCTATGAAGATGGGGCATTCCTTTTTCTCAGAAAATAGTATATGACATTTTCCCATATATCTTTATTGCTATCATAAATATATTATCGGTCAAAAATATTTGGAGATGCCCTGGCTGGTGTAGCTTAGTGGATTGAGCGCGGGCCTGTGAACCAAGAGATCACGGTTCGATTCCCAGTCAGGGCACATGCCTGGGTTGCAGGCCAGTTCCCAGCAGGGAATGCACAGGAAGCAACCATACATTGATATTTCTCTCCCTCTCTCCTTCCCTTCCCCTCTGAAGATAAATAAATAAAGTCTTTAAAAAAAAAAAAAAAAAAAAAAAAAAAATATTTGGAGAAAAAGAGCACCTTAAAATGGTAAGAAAGGGAAAGGCTGCCTTTTCTTGACTACTAACAGCATTCTTACAGTTATCTTGGAATCTTAAATTTTCTCATTAGAATAGGTCAAAGGCATTCCATTTCTTACTTCTCTCTTGACTTTACTCCTCCCTATTTCATTGAAATTCAATAAGCCCTTATGAAGCAACTTTTGGGTGCTCAAACCTGGGAGTTATATAAAACATGGTGCTCCTGGAAAAGAGCTGGGCAGTGTGGCAGACAGAGTCTAAAATGCCCCAATTATCCCTACATCCTAGAATTTATGCCCTTGCGTATTCCCCCCAACTTGCCCTTGGGTAGGACCTATGACTTGCTTCTCAACGGTAGACTATGGCAAAGGTGATGGGACAGCACTTCCTTAAAAATACTATATAAGTCTGTAACTTCCGTCTTGCTTGCAGACTCTCTATAGATGCTCTCCCTGGCTGGCTCTGAAGTAGGGCGCCATATGGAGAGAGCCAGGCCACGTGGGGAGGTCCATGGAACATGCATGGAGGATGTCCTCCAGCTGACAGCCAGTCAAGCACTGTGGCTCTCAGTCCAACCGTCCTCAAGGACTGTGTGCTGCCAACAATGACATGAGCTTGGAAGGGGAACTTTCCCAGCAGAGCCCAGCCCTGAGTAACACTACAGCCAGCGAGAGACTCTGAAGCAGGAGATGCAATTAAGCCACATCCAGATTCCTGACTCATAGAAACTGTGAGATAGTAAATGTATCTGCACCTTGTTTTTTATTTACTTTTTAATTTATTGATTGATTTGAGAGAGATTAATTTGTTCCACTTAGTCATGCATTCACTGGTTGATTCTTATATATGCCCTGCCCAGGGGTCAAATCCACAACCTTGGCGAATCAGGACAACACTCTAACTAACTGAGCTACCTAGCCTGGGCTACACCTTGTTTTAAGCAGCAAAGTTTATGGTAATATTGTTACCTAGCTACTGATAATTACTACAGGTAAAAATACAGAATATAATTAGAGAAGAATTCAGAGGCAACAGAAAAACAAGTGTGAAATAGGAATGAATGTTCTGATAATAAAGAAAAGATCACTACAAGGTCAAGTTAATTTTGAAATATTTTATAAAGAAGTTAGTTATGAGACCCACCTTAAGAGTCTTTCAGGAATTCACTGGCAGAGGGGAAGAGGAAACAGCACAGAGGTAGCATCAACAGACTATCAATACTACTGCACTGAGGAACAGGGAGAGAAGGTACCATGGGTCTGGATCATGGGAAGCCTGCGATGGCAGGCACTGAGTAGGCACATTTTTGATGCTATAGGCAACTACACTGAAAGAACGGCCCCTGGGCATGGAAATGACAAGGAAGTGTTTTAAAGAACTTAATCTTATCACAGTATAAAGTATAGGGAAGATTAGCGGTCAGACAAGAATAGACAGGCTAGCAGGAGAGCTTCACGACAGGCCCACAAATGCAGGAGGGAAGAAAGGTTCACTCTCATAAATAATCAAAGGCACACAAATTAAAACTATAAAACACCATATTTTAGTTGATCAAATTAGTAAAAATTAAAGACTAGTAATACTAGCAAAAATAAAGCAATCCCAGACACTGTTGGTGGGAATGTTAATGGAATAGCCTTCATGGAAAGCCATTCAACAATATGCATTAATAATCTTAAAATATTCAGATTCTCAGACTCAGTAATTCACTTCTTAGAACATATTCTAAGAAATAAATAAATTTATTTACCCATTCAACAAACTTTGAATTGAGTGCCTACTATGTTCTAGATACTGAGGATACAGAAGTGAACAAAACAGATCTCATCTCTGTTCTTGTGGAAATTAGAAGAGACAAAGGTTTAACAAATAATCACAAAATAAATGTATAATTACACATATTACAGGACCCATTGAAAGAGTATTTTTAAATACTTGATTTAACTGGTGAGATAAAAAAGACCTTTTTTTTGAAGTAACATTTCTACTGAGAACTGAAGGATGAATTGAAGGTAGTCATGTGAAAAATGGAAGAAATTTTTTTTTCTGATAGAGAAAACAACATTCACGAAGGCAAGAACGAGTTAGTTATATTTAAGATTTTAGAAGGTCCATTCATTAACTTATTCAAAAAATATGTATGGAGATCCTAGTTAAGTATAAGGTACTGAGCTGAGGATGAGAGATAAGAGAATGTGATCAAGGTCAAGTTGAGGTTATAGCAGACAAAACAGGTGTAAAAAAAATTCTATAGCTATGGAAGGGACTGATATTCATAATAAAGCTAAAGACATATGAGGAAATGAGTGAAAAAGGAGAAAACCAATGTACCGAAGAGAAAAAAAGATGAGGATGGAGTAAAGGTACTAAAGATTTTCTGCCTCTTTTCAAATCCGAATACACTTACCTGAGAAAAATATGTTCAAAATGTACCATTCATGTTATTAAAATTACCATTTAAAATAGAAATACTTAGATGGGTCAGCACTAAAATGCTCATATGCGGGGAGGGGCAAGCAGAGATTAAAAATGAATTTTCAACATCTATACATGAGTTAGGGTAGCTCTGCACCTCAGAAACTACCGTGTATAATGCACGCTTGTCTTTGCTGTGTGTGATGCACCCTTTTGTGTCCAAATTTTTAAGGAAAAAATAAGTATGCATATTATACATGGGTAGTACTAATTCTGTATCTATATAAATGTTTTTAATTCTTTAATTTATGCTGATGCATTACAAGTGTAACTCTAGAAAGCAATAATGATATCTGTATACAAAATAATACCCTGGAATATGATAATTGGCTTGGTTTCTAAATATAAATAAATAAATAATTGAATTTAAAAGTTAAAATGAAAGGTTTTTTTCCTGAACATTTGGTCCAAACATATAGGTGTGATTATACATGGTCAAATACGGTATTTCCCCACAGCCAAGCTATCCACAAATGGCTCTTGACTATGTTCAGTGTTAAGGGAAAAGTAACCATTTTTTTTTTTAAATCATAGCAGATTCTCTTTGTCAGAGGTCAAAATGCACATAGAATAACCCAAGGATTCAAAATTAAAAATTAACCAAATGAACTCCCATTAACTCA
>CM052540.1:21304162-21416204 GCA_028533065.1 Trachops cirrhosus
TTCAAAGTTTCCATTGTGTTCGTCATTCAGCAACATTCTACTCACTTCCGATGGGTGTGGTCCATGCCACTGTTTGGTATTGATTCCAACTTTGCATTTTTCTGCCCACAGATATTTCCATAGCTGTCGTATCCTGACACTAGTCTCGCTGCTGCACCTGTTGCTACTGAAAAGCCACAAATAAATCCCTAGGGAAAAAAAACAGAAAAAAAAAACATACAAATAAACCATTTCAATAGCAACAGTCACCACTTGATACATAATGAGCTTCTTTGTCTGTGGAAGGGAACAAAGAGCTATCTCTCCCTCTTGCAAACACTATTCCACTGTTTTCCTTGGTTTTCACATAAGCAGCCCAAAGAAGTCCCCAGGGAAACACTATTTACTACCATAACAAAAAAAATCTCTAAGCTGTTACATCATAAGAGTGTCTCTGCATTTTATAATAATAACAGCAGCTTCTCTGTATGGAACATCTGCTCTACGCCAGGCTCTGTACTGGGCGCTTACCACGCATTATAGCTAATCCTCACGACGAGGCAACTGAGGCCCAGGGCGGTTACATGAGTTTTCCCAGGCCACAGAAGCCAGTAAAGATCAGAGCATAGAATCAAACCCACCTTTCTTCATTTTTTTTTTTAGTTTTATTTGGTTGAAGGAGTCCTATTAAATGAACAGTAACAATGGATAAAAGAAAAAATTCAAAGAAAAGTAGGTATGTGGGTTTTGAATTAACACTTCAGTGCACCCAACACTTCTGTTTGCTTCCTGCAATAAAGCTGTATACAAGCCAAAGAATGACGCCATGAAGGACTGCCATGCTCTTAATATCAGACAGTCAAGGACAGTGAGGTCACTGCATGCCACAAAGGTCACTCCATTTCACGGGAGCATGCTTCATCACAGTGCCAAAGGTACTTGGTAGATGCTTCAGAACCACATCATGCTTGCTAGGTCAAGTACCGTATTTTGCCGTGTGTAATGCGTTCCTGTGTATAATGCATGCCCACGCTTTTGGCCTAAATTTTCACCAAAGAAAAGTCTTTTGTTTTATTGTTTAATTCAATTATGTATTTATTTATATTTAGATACTTGTTTTTTGTATTATAAAGAAATCTTAGCATTTATTTTTTAACATATTGTGGTACAAGAAAGTATACGTAACAAATGATTATAAAACACAAGAACAGATATAAGGTATTTGAGGCACTCCCCACATATAATGAGCACCCTTATTTTTCCCCTCACAAATTTGGGCAAAAAAGTGCACATTATACACAGCAAAATATGGTGCATGCTGACCAAAACAAAGCAGCAAAAGCCTACACTCAACTGCAGGCTAGTGGGCCTGAGGACAGGTGGTAAGGTGAGTCACTACGGATAAACTGATTAAAGCCGGAGGAGAGACTGGGGTTAAGAACTATTCCTGCAACTTGGTCCTTCCAAGCGTGAGTTCCTGTTACCTTTATCAAAGTGGGTAATGGAGGCAGAGATTACACTGTGGACCCAGGGTGGCCAAGTATCGTGAGAGCACTACGCGGCCCTGGTAGATCTCAGGCCTGCGGTGGTGAGAACGATACTCCTATGTAATTCCTCAGAGAAAGTATTTCCCTCTTAAACAGGCTCTCTTGAAAAGGCAAACAAACTCCTTTTTCTCTTTTCAAAATAACCTGTCTATTTCTGTAATTCAAGTAAGGAAAGTGAGGGGGGAAGAGTAGAGAGTATACCTCTAGCTAGTAGAAACTTCTTGAAATTATACTTTGTAAGAAAGTAGACTCAGCAGGTACTATTCCTGATTTGCTACTATCTTGCTCTCTGATCCTTGCCAAGTTACTTTAACTCCCTGTGCCTCAATTTACTGACCTGTAAGATGGAGATAATGGTAGCTCATGAGGTGTCTGTAAGGATTAAATGAAATAATCCAGTAAAGTGGCAAGATTCCTCAAAGTAAGACCTCAATAAATATTAGCTATTATTGTTGTTCGAAATGAGAACATGCGTAAGGGAAGGTCCACGGGCTTTGGGGCCAGATAAACCTGCACTGATCAATGGAACACGGATGACTCAATTTTCTCCCTGTGTTAACTTGGACACACTTGCTCAATTCTCTGTACCTCAGTTTACCCAGCTACAAATTGGGGCTAAAACCATTTACCACAAAGGCTCCTGTGTGAACGACATGAGATAATACATGCAAAGTGTCCATCTCAATAAATGATAGTGCCCTTCTGCCTCAAAGCCACAGCTAACTGAGAGCGTTAAATTAGGCACAGATGGTCAGTGCTCACTCATGCATCCTCACCCTGTTGCCCTCTCCTCTCCCCCACCCCAGACTTCTCCAAGGAGACCGCAGGGCAGTTAGCCCCATCTCAGAACTTCAAGCCAACACTAAGACATGAGAAAAAAATGTAACCCTCCACATACATACACATGCAAGTCAACACATCATTTTAAGCATATTCTTGAACCTCAAAACAGGAAACCCTACAACTGAGCAAAACCTGTAAGTGGAGGTAACTAATAGGAGGTTTGATGACTAACCTTTCCAATATGGCTCTTTAACAAGAAGCATCATAGGTAATAGAAAGGGAATCTGGAAAGACCTGGATTCAAACCCTCATTCTGCCACTTCCTGCCTGTGTGACTTTGATCCTACTATCTATTTAGACTGTTTTCTCCTTGTACCTAACACAGAATACTGAAGTTTCTTATCTGAGATTTCAGTCACCCATAGTCAACCATGATCTGAAAACATTAAATGGCTGTAAACAATTCATATGTTTTAAATTGCACGTTGTTTTGAGAAGCCTGATGAATCTCACTCCACGCTCCACCCCGTCTGGGATGTGAATCATGCCTTCGTCCAGGGCATCCATGCTGTATAAGCTACCTGCCCATCAGTCACTTAGTAGCTGTCTTGGTTATCAGATCAGTCACCACTGTATCACAGTGCTTGTGCTCAAGTCACCCTTATTTTATTTCATAAGGGTCCCAAAGTGCAAGACTAGTGATGCTGACAATTCGGATATGACAGAGAGAAACTATAAAAGGCTTCCTTTAAGTGAAAAGTCATGTATGTACAGAAGAAAACATAGTATCCGTAGGATGTGGTACTTGCCATGGTCTCAGGCGTCCCCTGGGGGGTCCTGGAAGGTGTCTCCTGTGAATAAGGGCAGGGCTACTGTAGCATCTATTTCACAGTCTAACGATGAGAACGGAATGTGATGATGCATATCGCGCCCCTAGCTGGTCTGGCCCATGGCAGGTAATCAATATACGGTAGCTGTCAGCGGTACATTTGAATAAATCAGACTAAAGAGGTTGACAGCGGCAAGTGGGGACTAACCAAAACCCCTTTCAGTTCTTGACTACAGAACAAAAATTCCTTGGGGGATAAAAGTGAGAAATAGTGTCAGTAATTTTGTTTCTGCATAGAAATATTTAGATCGCAATTACAGTCTTCTTTCACTACTAGTCTAAAACAGCAAAGCCCTTACATAATTAAAAAGGTTATGTTCTTCTTTCACTTTCCATAGGAACTTTTTCCTTATGCTTGATAAGTACTTTGCATTCCAGGTTCCTTTAAATAATTTCTGATTTCCTTTTCTGACTATTTTTAACAGTATTGTTGGACATGTGGTTTAGGTGTTTTTTTTTTTCACCTTAATCATAAGTCACCCCACACCCCTCTGGGATGCAGGCAGAGTATAGATAAATGTCACAGACACATAGTAAAACGGGATGCTGACATGTTCTCACAGTGGCTGTGTAAACTTCTTGGCAGCTTCCAAAGCATCAGAATAGGGAGGGTGAGAAGCTTCGGGGAGAATGGAGAGAGAATACGACAATAAACTAGAAAGAAACCATGCCTGTTATCCCAGGGACTTCCCACGTGGTACAAGCACTGATAATGGGGAAGTAGGCCAAATATACGGTAATTAAAAATACAATCTCTTTTTTAAAAACTCCTGAAATCCAAGTGCAAGAAGCACTATAGTTTCAGACGAGAAAAAAATGTGGTACATGACATCAAAATAGGGTGGGAAACTTCACAGAACACACTCGTTAACTTAATGGCTCCACAGAAGGTGGGGTGGGGGCAGGCATTCAACAGAAAGAAATCGCATTAATGAAGCTAATGATAAGGGAGATGAGGAAAGCTTTCTTATTACTATAACAGGGAGCAATCACTGGAGAAAAAGGAAGCCTATTAGTAAGAAAGAGAAGCATGGCTAAAATCTTAAAGTGACTGAGTTACTGAAGTGCTTTCACAATGGCTATTTTAAGACAGGGAGGAGAAGCAGACATACCTAGTCACAAACAGGGGGTGACTCAAATCAGATGAAGGTGTACAGGGGTGGTGCATCACAGGCAAGATCTAGCGACTAATAAATACCTACTGCTAAGTGGGAGAAAGACGATTTGCTAAACAATGAGCTGTGTTCGTTTTCCCTTCACATCCCAAGGTTTAGTTCAATTTAAGAGCCTTTGCTCAGTTTCATTATTAGTAAAAAAAAAAGAGACATGTTTTATTTCACAAGCTTGTTGAATTTCACACCTGGAGCCTTTACTGTACAAAAGCCTTAGTTTAGTTTTGGGGGGGAAAAGTCAACAGAAACATGAAGGGGAGAGAGGGAGTATGAATACAGCAAAATGTTTCAAAATAAAAAGATGGGGGAAAAGACTTATGCTTATAGCCCTTTCCCAGGATGTAATGAACTTATATCCAGATTCTATTTTTTCTCAAATACTGCCTACCTCCTTCCGCCCCACACATCCCTCATCTGTCAATGCTTACCATCAATCCCCCAATAACCAGTCTGTCAAACCTTGGAGGACACTTGGCTTGCTCCTGCTGAGCACCCTGAGACAGGAAGACCATCAGGCCCAGCAGACAGGGTGGGATTAGAACGCCTGATGCAGAATTATGGTTTATGCAAGCAAACTAAAAAAGCTAATTTAAATTTCTGCCGTGCTGGTACATTTCCGGATTTCTGTAACGTTAAATAGGATGCATTACTATAAGAAAGAGGAGAGTGGAAGACAATAATGACTGGAAGTCTAGGAGATAACCACTCAATACGCACTTGATAAGCAATGTCAGGCAAGGCACAAAAGGGTTATATTACATAAAGTTCACCCCAGAAGAACTGAAATGTCTCAGAAGAAAATAATGGGGTGACGGGGAGCGAAATCCGGGAGGCTCAGTTTCACGAGCAGCTTAAGCAATCAAAACAAACCAACACAAGGAATGCTAGGAACTGAACCCAGCTCTGCTGCGAATACTCCTTATGACCCTGGGTAAATCACTTTAAATTCTCTGTGCCTCGGTTTCCTCACCTGTAACAAGGATGGGACTAGATTAATCTCAAAAGCCTTTGTCACTTCCACAATTTTACGATTCTAAAGAAAAGTATGACAGATTAAATTTTTCCAGGGTATACTTGAAGAGAGAGAAATAAGTATAAACCCATTTGGGTCACTACAGCGATTGAGGAAAAAATAAACTAGACTAAAAGCAAAATGGATTTAACTAAACTGTATGCTTAAAAATAGTTAAGATAGTAAATTTTATGTTACGTAGATTTTACCACAATTTTTTTTAAAAGGAAAGAAAGGAGATTTAACAGAAAGCAGGTAGTCATTGGGGTCGGGTAACCTTAGTTTGTAGTGTGCTGCTCCCTTCCGAGGCTACGATCCTGCAGAGCACAGACCATCACACGAGTGACAAAACACTGCAGTGAGTCTCTGCGTCTCTCACTCTGTGCTGCTATCGAGAACAGTTAATGAGGTAGAAACACTGTGCTCCAGGAACTTGACTCACGCTGTGAAATAAAAAAGGTCCTTGAAAGCAGTGTGAAGGGAAAAACTATGCAGTGAGGTCTCCTAAATCCAGTCCAAGTCCAGGCCACTCTCTCAAATTTCAACTCTGCATTGCCAACTGCTTATCCTTACCCATACATTTTAGGTGTCAAGGTCATCCTCTCAATCCCTTGTTTCGCCCAACCGTTTGCCTTTCCTGTGTACACCCTGTCTCCTTTGTAAGTGTCCCTATTTACCAGACTGCACGTGTAAGGTACGGAGTGAGAGCATTTTTCAGTTCTCCCCTCTCCACGCTCTGGCCATCGCCCTAGCTTCCTAACTCTCTCCTAGAGGAAGTGGTAATGCTCAACTATTTGCTCAGAGTCTAAAATATCAATTAGACTTCATTTTACTGGTAGTTGAGGTGTGTGCTACAGGCCCTTGTTCTGAACTTTTTCTTTCATTCCCAGTTCCAGGCAACCAAAAGAGATGATCTCTTAAAGCCTCACCTTCCAATTCTCTCCTGAGCTCAATGTTGCCACAGACAAGTTATAACATATCTTGATAGTTCTGTTCCCTTATCTATAAAATGGGAATGGTGATAATGTCTGCTTCACTGGGCAGTTTTGAAAATTAAACACGTTTCTGTGTCAAGTGCAGAGAAGGGTACCCGGTACGTAGTAAGCAGCAGCATCAAGGGTACGTTGCAGAGGGTTTTGTAGCTTTCATTTTCCATGGCAGACACTCCTAAACTTTCCTGCCTTTTTATAGTAAGTTGATCTGGGCTGATTTGGTCCAGGTAGACCTCTCTTCTCTCCTCTTCTCATATATTCTTCTCCCTGAGACCGAATGAGGTCAGACCATCCAAGATGGAGACAGGACCTCTAGCCCAAGCTTTATTCCACAATGTGGAATAAATAAGTCATTTATTCCACAATGACTTGTGGAATAAATAAGTCATTTATTCCACAATGACTTGTGGAATAAAGCCAACAGAGCACTAAGGATATAATTGGGGATCTGCTCAGCTACTAATAAAGTACCATATTTTGCCATGTATAATACACACTTTTTTGCCCGAATTTTTGAGAGAAAAATAGGATGTGCATTATACATGGATAGTACTAATTTTGTATCTATATAAATGTTTTTAATTCTTTTATTTATGCCTAGGCATTAAAAGTATAACTCTAGAAAGCAATAATGATATCTGTATGCAAAATAATACTGTGGAATATGATAATCAGTTTTGTCTCTAAATATAAATAAATAAATAATTGGATTAAAACATTAAAATGAAGGATTTTTTTTCCTGAAAGTATGGGCCCAAAATGTGGGTGTGCATTATACTCAGGAGTGCATTATACAAGGCAAGACACAGTAATACTGGTTACCCAGCCCATTCTTGTTCCCTCATGTGCACAGAAGCCACAGTTTAGAACCCACGAGGAGATGATGTAAAGTTTGAACTGAAAACCCCACCCTGAACTTCTAACACAAGAACCTCTTAGTCACCCTTAATCAATCTCTCACTTGCCAGCAACATTGATGACACCAAATCCTACTTTTTAAAGTTTTTTAAAAGATTTATTTGTCTATTTATTTTTAGAGAGAGGGGAAGAGAGGGAGAGAAACATTGATGTGTGAGATAAACACTCGCATGACCCAACCAGAGACCTGGCCCGTAACCCAGGCACGTGCCCTGACTGGGAATCAAACTGACGACCTTTTGGTCCACATAGTGATGCCCAACCCACTGAGCCACAGCAGTGAGGGCCAAATCCTACTTTTCAAAATCTCTCCTCCTCTTCTTATTTCAGGTTTTCACCTCTGATCTGGTCTCCTGCCTCAGCCCCCACAGTGGACCGCCTGAAATCTCTGCCTCCATTACAATGGCTTCTGATGACCAGGACTATCTTTCTAAACCTAAATCTCATCACTTCTTGCTCAAAACTCCTCAGTTGTCCACCAGTGCCTACAACAGTGGGTCTCAACCTTGGCGGAGCATAGAATCAGAGATTAAGTCAGAATCACTCAGGTGGGGCCCAGAAACGAGTATTTTTTAAAAGCTCCCAGCTGATTCTAATGTGCAGGTAAAGTTGAGATCCCTTTTTTACAACTTCGGTGAAAAATAAAAATTTAGAAGTACAATGTTACATGTAATTCTTTTTAGAGCACATTAAGCATATGCCCAAAACTTCAAAAAATTGATGAAAGTTTATGTGGAAAGCGATAGCTCTACAGCAGGCTGATAGCAATTTACTTGGAAAAATACCCTAGGTTCTAGACAATTCAAGCATGGAAAAACCTCAGAGTAAGGGGAGAAATAAAAAAGAAGCACAGATATTTATAGAAGAATGGACATGTATTTATAAAAATATTAAATGGAGAGGATGAGTAAAAGAAGACAAGATCTTAAGATATTTCGGAGCTGGAGCAGAGTTACGGAGAAGTGAGCAGAGAACCGCAAGTAAAGGTAGTGGGTAAGGACTTGGGCTGAACGTTAGGCTGCAGGACGGCTGAGGAAGACTACAGCAGCGCTGCTAGGCCACAAGGTGGAAAGAACACAGGCAGCAAGCTCCAGTTCCTACCCTGTCTTTGCCACTTTACCATCAGTGCATTCTTAGACAGGCTAGTATTTAACCTCGCCACACCTGTCTGTACACTGGGGATAAAACCTATCTTGCAGGCTGCTTGGAGAATTTAATGAGGAAAATACGTGTATGAAAGCCTCGAGCATACGTTAATGCTCCATGTTTGTTGACCGTTTCTCTTAAAAATAGTAACAGAATGAAATCAAAGGAAAAAATCTTTAAAATATATGAATATATGTATAAAAAATAAACACCCAGCAGACAAACCTTGAACTACTGTTGTGCCTGTAGGGTGGGCAACAGAACTTTGATATTTCCCTAGTTTCACAAGATGAAATTTGAGGTTGGCTCACCTCCGTGAAGGTAATCCATTAAAAACATCATTCCAAATGCATGCTATGTCTGCAGTTAAAAAGTGCACACAGTGGGTCTTAATGATCATTGCACTAAAATCTACATTATATTGATTACCACTGCATTAAAACATTTCAGTAAGCAAACAGCTCCTTACTCCCAAGTCAGTCTATTAACATTTGTAATTGCACTTTCCTGAGCTATTTAGCACAGAAAATCAAATGCATCTTGGGTGGCAGTTACATGTTTTTATAAACATAATTTTGAAAGGCCAGCTGCTTTTTGTCCCACAGTTAAATTCAGGGGAGGGGACAGGTTACAGATCTTTTTGCAAAGACTTTTTCACAATCCGTGCATCCTCATGCACGCTGCATTCCAGCGGCCACTCCATTAAACTAAGTAGACTCTTGAACACTATCTTAGAAGTCCTGAATTAGGAAGTGGTGTTATGACTTTTCAAAATATCCTGGGTTTGCTGAAACTGAACTACTTTCTTTAAAATGAATACCCCTTATCTTGCTGAATTTATTATATCTAATTAAAATTTAGTTTCTTTCTCTTGGTTCAGGGGCAGAACTGGTACCTACAAGTAGGCCTACTAGCCACAATTAGAGTTCTGTGATTCTCAAATGGCATTTGCAAGGTGGACAGCTATAGGGAGACGCAAAATAAGAATTTCCTAAGGAACCTCTATAAAAGATATGAAAAGGGGGCGGGGTAAGCATACTACACATAATGGAGAAGGGCTGCCTGAGCTAACCTAATTTTGGTTTGAGTTCTAAAGACGATGGAAGAGAGCAATACTGCCTGCGCAGTTCTGAGGAAGAAGAAACAAGGTAGCAGAAAGAGCACCGGCCTGGAAGCTATGAGACTGGGGCTCTGTCCCCAGCTCTGTCATTAACTAGCAGCGTGGCCTTGGGATGGTCATATCCATCTCTGCATCTGATGTTTTTAATCTGCAAAGCAAGGGCCCCAGACCACATGAGGATTTCCAAGCCTTTTCTAGCTGTAAACACCAGTTAGTGCTACACCAGCTGTTTCCTATCTTTTTTCCAGCCAGCACACAGGCAGTGACTCTGAAGTCCCCTGAAGCCTGTATCAGAAACCCCTGCAGGGCAGAGAGGGTGAGGCAACTGGGATGAGGACACTCCCACCACTTTGCACTAGGGACTCTGCTCCTGCCACCTCTATACCCTTAGGAAAGTCACCAGGTTCCTGGATCTCTGCTGAGAGGTGCCACTCACTACAGTAGACACAGCAGGCAGCAGGGGCCCGGTGTGGGCAGAACGAAGAAGAAGCAGTGAGTGACCAGCCTCCCCCTCTAGGAAGAACTAAAAAACGTCTGAACTGGAAGCACTGAAGATACCAGCTAGCAAAACCTCCAATTTTATGCAAAGGAATTCCGAGCCCCTGCAAGGAAAACTGACACGAAAATAGCCATCAGGTGTGTGTGACCAGGTTGGATAAAATACTCAGGACTCTTGACTTCCATGGCCAGTGCACCATCCCCTTAAGACCAGAATTTGCAGAGATGTATGTAAAATGATCTGGCTTTCTGAGCTGATATGGTCAAAGAGATACGAGTCCCAACTGCTTCTTAAATTTTGATCTCTTTTTATGTATACAAAAACAACAACAACAGAATATCAGGGGGTACTAGATAGTACTAGTAAATTGTATGGCAGAAAAATAATGTGCTTCAGTGGTATTCTACAACCTCCAGCTATGGAAGCAATTCAGGTGGAATTAAAAATAAATAAGTCAATAGATAAACCGATAGACAGATAGATAACAAGCTTCCTCTTTAAACCAATTCCCCATCATCCCCTCAAACCTTAGTGCAGGTTCTGATCATCTGGGGGTTTCCTTACCATTCCAATGCAGAAGAGGATAAAAAGCAGCAGCCACGGTATGTCTGTGCAGCTACGATCTTCTAGTGGCTTCCATTCTCGTTTGGAGCTCTAATTGAAAATATAAAATGAGAGGGTGGCAAGTATTAACTTCAGTTAAACTTAGGAAAACATAAATAAACCTACCGTTTGTACTTAGACCCCTTCTTTGCCTGACAAGTTTCTATTAAACCTTGAAGATGCAACTTCAATACCTGTCAGTGTTCTATGAAGTTCACCCTCACTCCCACCCCTCTTCCTGGCCAGGCACAGTACCGATTCCAGTGCTGTTTGGCTACCTCTAGAGAGTACTGAGCGTGCTGAATGGTTATTTGCTGAGCTGTGTCAACAGATCATGAGCTTCGAGAGAGACCACTTCTCATTTCTTAGTGTCTAACACAGTGCCTGAGGGTTCATGACAGGTACTCATTATGGGGTTTTTAATATGAATAAACAAAGGAGCAAATTCTCCCAACTTCAATCTTAGTGGTAGCTTTTTCTTAGTGTGTCCAGATGCCAGACTCAAAAATTTAGAATGTGCATGCTATATGTTCTCTCCTGGGAAGGAAGCCCATTAAAATGAATTCCTATTGAGCGGTAGATTTTTCTAAGTCTTATGAAATTCAGGGAGAAAAACTAAATTAAGACAATTTTATAGACAGATCTGGGCAACTCTGAAATCACCATCCATAAATTTTCATTCTGTTCCTGGAAAATGTCAAGAGTTTCTATATCAAACACAGAGTTTGCCGAACCAAAGAACTAGAGGAATTCTAAGAGTTCATTTGCAAAGTATTAGATGGGAATTTGGGTGACATTTTTCTTGCAGTTACTGTCTTAGATTCTCAAATCAGCTCATACATTCCTTTTAACCACATTGTAGTTGAAATAGCACTCGAGGTTTCTAATGAACAAAAATCCCTGACTCTCATACCCTCTCCTGGAAATAGTAAGCAGAGAAAGGTGAGAGAAGGTAGGCGTGGGAAACCTTTGGGAAAAGTCCTGCAAAAAGAAGGTTGGGGCCTCTGGTGGCTTCCACAGCAAGACCTAGGAAGTCATCTGGGGAAGGCCTGTCAGTAGGAAGGGGCACAAGAGGGAGGCGGCTGGCACTGAGGAAGTCCTCTAGTATAATTTGAATTGGGAGTGCAAGAGTGGGGAACCAGTCCTTAATCAGGTTTGCTTAGCTTTTCCTCTCTCTAAAAACAATGGTTTTTTAATGATGTACCCTTTGATAACTTGATGAAAGCTGCAGATGCACTTCTTGGGAGGTAAGCATATATTTGCATAATTTTCATAAATATTTAGAGAATTTAGATTCCAGGTTAAGAAACTCAACCTTGAACACCTGCCCGTCAACACTGAGGGCGGAGAGCTTGAGCCCCAACCACTTCTTTCTGACCCCTTAAGTGCTAACTAGACAAATGCCTTTTCCTTGTTTGGTGCCTTACATGGCTCCATTGTTCAACGACAACAAAAAAACACCACCCTTGATAGCTGGCTCCCAGACACCCACACAAGAAAACCAAAGTGCATGAGTTAGTCATGGAAAAAACCTTGCCCCAAGACTCTAGCAGTAAAAACCAAGAGTGAGTAGGCAGTTTTTTTCCCAGAGGACCGTAACATTATGGCAAATGGATAAGAGGCTCTGCTCTCTCCCTGGCTCTGTCATTAGTCAGCTGCATGACTTTAGAGGAATTGCTTCATACCTCTGCGTGGCAGGAAGGAATTAGACTGGATCTGGTAGGTTCCTTCCAACTCTAAAAATCTATGATCAGGGATGCAGTTTTGTGAAAATTTTTGTCATGACAAGAAAAAGAACTGTAAAAATAATTTGACATTATTTCCTGTGTCATTCAAATAAGAAGGCCTATATTATGGGCTGTGTTTTGGATGACAGTTGCTCACGGCATGACTAAGGAATGTTTCTTTGTATTAAATAATTTCTATGTCAAATAATACCCATTACAGTAAAATTACTTAGAAACACAGACTTTCAACACCTCTTTGAAATGCATTACATTTACTCAAAGGTAATTTCCAGGACAACAGTTACTTTAAAATACTACATTTGATTATCTTAACAAACAGTATGTATTGGGGAGGGGGGCCCGAAGGGCCTCTTATGGATTGAGCACTTTCTTTAACCAAACTATTTTCTTAGTGTTTTTTTTTTTGCCTCAGACAACATTTGACTTTTAATGCTTGAATGTTCATCTATAACATAAAGAAAGTGGGATTTCAGCCTTGACCAGAAAATACACAAAGATTCAACATCTCAGCACTTCAATTCAACTTACTGTGGGGCCACTTCTGGGCCAAATACACAGAGAACCCGTCAGTGGGGGTGAGAAATGGAGAGGGGGCAGGGGTTACATATAAAAGTTAGTGGCAGAAGACAAAGCAGAGGAGAACACAAAGGGTGGGGGTGGCCACCGTCACTAAGGTGAAGAAAAGCTCCTTAGAGGAGAGGCAGCTGACTTCATAGGGCTGTTGAGGATTAAACGTGAGCACCTGTCACATAGTACGCACTAATTCTTGGCTGTTGTTCTCTCATTCTGCAATGCTGACTTTTCAGTTAACCCTCTCCCTATTGTTAAACTGCCCTTCCCACTAAGAGGAATAAAAAGAATGTAAAACTTGCTTTTCCCCTTCTATGAACTAAAAATGTAACTAAAAACAATGGAGGCAAATTTCATTTTAGCTACTGGTTTAATGCACCGATTGCTATTAACTAGGAATTATACCCAAAGCTTTATGTACATTATGTATTCTGCCTTCAAAACAGCTCTCTATCAACCCTATTTCACAGATACAGAAAACTCAGGCTCTAAAGTTAAATAATCAGCCCAAGGTTCACAGCTGTGCAATCAGAATTTGAACCCAAGAGTGTGGTTGCAAAGCCAAATCCATTGAGAATATCATTCATTTGCACTACTCAGTAAAGAGCAGAAAGGTCCATTAGTTTTTTTCTCACATTGAAAAATCTGGGTGCCAATCCAATAGTTTAAAATCCTATAGGTACAGGAAAAGAAAGTGAGATGTTTTACAAACCATAAAATTTCTCAAACGAGTCAAGAAACCCACTGTTAAAAAAGTTTAATGATTCCTTAACAGATTTAACCAAGTGGCAATGGCATTTAGTGCTGTCTACTTTTTCTTATTAAAATCCACATAGACCTAGCAAAAGTAAAATGTTTTGCAAAAGCATTTTTTAAATGTGATTTTATCCCCTTATCAAATTCTACATGAGATTAATATAGGCTGTCAATAAATGTTAGGTCCCTTTCGCTTCACAGAATCATACAATTTAGGAACTAAATAGGACCAAAGTAATAATACAGTCCAAGCCTTTCAATGAGAGCCATTGAGATTCGGGGAAGGGAAAGAAGGGACTTGCCTAAGGAACCTCATTTGATCCTCAAAACAATTCTGTTAGTTATTATTCTATATTTCCAATTTTTTTAGTTAGTAAACGAGAAAATCACAGTTCAGAGAAAATAAGTGGAAAATCTATTTCTGAAACCTGAGTCCTCAAACTCTGGCAGAAAGTTGGAAACTGTAAGGAAGAGTTAAGGAAATGCTGAAAATAAAAAACATGGTAACAGAGGTAAAGAATGCATGGTCAGGCTCATCAGTAGAATACACATGGCCAAGGAAAGAATCAATAAACTCAAGGATAGGTCAATAGAAATTATTCAAAGTGAAACACAAAGCAAAAAAAAAAAAGGTGAAAATTTAAAACCCAGAACAGAGCATTCAAGAATTATAGGATAATACCAAATCATCTAACATATGTGTAACTGGAATCCCAGACGGAGAAGACAGACAGAATGTTAGGTGAAATAATGACTGAGAATTTTCCAAAATAACAACAGAAACCAAAGCAGAGACCCAAGAAGCTCAGAGAGAATCCAGGATTAATACAAACAGGATCAACACACATGGATGCAGGAGCACACACACACACACACACGCACACACACACACACACCATGTATTCTAACTGCAGAAAAGCAGAGAGAGATCGTCTTGATAGCAGCAAATGGGGAGATGAGACTCATTATAGAGAAAAACATAAATTAAGCAAACTTCTTGTCAGAAACTATACAAAGCAAAAAAAACAAACATAAAAAACATGGAATGACATCTTTAAATTACTGAAAGAATTTTTTATTTTTAAAAAAGATTTCATTTATTTATTTTTAGAGAGAGGGGAAGGGAAGGAGAAAGAGAAGGAAACATCAATGTTTCCCTGGTTGCCCCTATCAGGGACCTGGCCCACAACCCAGGCACGTGCCCTGATTGGGAATCGAACTGGCGACCCTTTGGTTTTCAGGCTGGCGCTCAATCCACTGAGCCACACCAGCCAGGCCTGAAAGAATTTTTTAAATCACTATTTACACAGATTCTCTACCCAGAGAAAAAGTCTGTCAGAAATGAAGACTTTTTCAGATAAACAAAACCTAATAGTATTTACTAGCAGCAAACCAAAATTACAAAAACTGTTAAAGAAAGTTCTTCAGGCAGAAAGAATATGATACCAGACAAACTTGGATGTACACAAAGAAATAAAAATTTCCAAAAATAGGTAAAATGGAGGTTCAAAATTTTCCACAATGAAGTTTTTTTTCATTTAAAAAATAAAGGTGTGAATATGTTTATAGTGACATTCACATTACATAGTCTTTTTGTACACTTACACAAAGTTAATAATGTAGAAGGCAGAATTACAATTTTTCATATAGTAATAGACTAAGAAAACATTTAAAAAATTCTAAGTCAGAACACCGCTGACATCTACCTCATGTATGTCTTATATCATTAAGGTTAGGAGAAAGAATGTTTAACATCTTCACTACTTTGAAAAATGTAACATTTTGTACAGCATAGACACAAAACAAACAAACTTCCATAATATCTCTTACAGAAGTCAAAGTACAGGCAACTATGTCATAGTCTCCACGTTCACTATGAGCCCTAATAGTTAAACCCAAGGCCTTCCAGTGAATTTGATACGCTCTACGTGGGGCATGTGTTTTTTAGGAAATAAACCTGTAAAGTTTTACCCTATATTTCCACGTCATTTCTAATGAAGACACAGTTGCCGAGTAAAAGTATTTGTGGATAACAGCAACACACAAAGGCTGACAATAGTACGTTATGACTAGTCAGGCGAGACCAGGTATCTCTGGAGAACATCGAATAACAGGGTAACAAGCAAGGGACCAATCAGGCAGGAAGAGGTCTAACAGATGTGATTCTACTTCACAGAAACGGGCAGGGCAGGAAGGATTCGGAAGACGGAAAAAGATCAGAGAGGCAACAGCAACAATCTATACTTAAGACAAGACAAAAAGGTCTCAAATATGTAAATAAGTAGGGTTCAAAATCCAGTTAGAAGAAAACTGAAGAAGATACAAATAAGTGGAAGCATATATCATGTTCATGGATATGAAGAATTAGCATCATTAAAATGTCCATGCCTCCCCGAGCAATCTATACATTCAATGCAATTCCTATCAAGATACCAATCATGTATTTTACAGAACTGGAATACGCCAAAAATTTATATGAAACCACAAAAGACCCTGAATAAGCAACAACAATCTTGAGAAAAGAACAAAGTTGGAAGAATCATATGACCTAATATAAAAATATACTAGAAGGTCATAGTAATCAAAATAGCATAGTACTGGCATTAAAAACAGACACATATGTCCTGGCTGCATAGCTCAGTCGGTTAGAGCATTGTCCTGATACGCCAAGGTTGTGGGTTTGATTCCCAGTCAAAGCACATACAAGAATCAACCAATGAATACATAAATAAGTGGGACAACCAATTGATGTTTCTGTCTCCCCCTTCCTCTCTCTCTCTTATACAGACACACACATACACACACAGATCAATGGAACAAAACAGAGAGCCCAGAAATAAGCCCACACCTTTATAGTCAATTAATATTCGACAGAGGAGGCAAAAACATACAATGCATTAAAGATAGTTTATTCAATAAATGGTGTTGGGAAAATTGAACAGACACGTGCAGAAAAATGAAACTAGACCACCTTCTTACACTACACACACGAATAAATTCAAAATGGATTGAAGACTTAAATGTTAGACTTGAACCACAGAAATCCTAGAAGAAAAACAGGCAGTAAAATCTTGGACATTGCAGGTAGCAATATTTTTTTTCTGATATATCTCCTCAGGCAAGGGAAAAAAAATAAAAAAATTAACTACATCAAACTAAAAGTTTTTGCACAGCAAAGGAAACCATCAACAAAACAAAAAGACAACCCAAGGAATAGGACAACATATTTGCTGATACATCTGATAAGGGGTTAATACCCCAAATTTATAAAGAACTTATAAAACTCAACACCAAAAAAACAGTCCAATTAAAAAATAGGCAAAGGACCTGAATAGACACTTCTCCAAAGAGGATATTCAGATGGTCAATACACATATGAAAAGATGCTCAACATCACTAATCATCACAGAAATGCTAATTAAGACCACAGTGAGATACCATCTCACACCTGTCAGAATGGGCAACATCAATAGATCAACAAATAATGAGTACTGGTGAGGATGTGGAGAAAGGGGAACACTTCTGCACTATGGGCAGGAATGCAGATTGGTGCAGCCACTGTGCAAAGCAGTATGGAGTTAACTAAAAAAATTAAAAATGTAACTGCCTAATGACCCAGTGATTCCATTTCTGGGACTTTATCTGAAGAAACCTGAAACATTAATTCAAAAGAACATAAGCACCCCTATGTTCACTGAAGAGTTACTTACAACAGCTAAGATTTGGAAGCAGACTAAGTGTCCATCAGTAGATGCGTGGATAAAACAGATATGGTACATTTACATAATGGACTACTACTTGGCCATAAAAAGGAAGAAAATGTTACCCTTTGCAACAGCATGGATGGACCTGGAGAACATTATGCTAAGTAAAATAAAGCAGTCAGAGAAAGAAAAATACCATATAATTTCATTCATATGTGGCATCTAGTAAACAAACTCAGCTAACAAGCAAAATAGAGACAGATTCATAGAGAGCAGGCTGACAGCTCCGGGTGGGGACAGTTGGCGGGAGGTAAGGGACTGAACAGAAAAGAAAAAGAACTCATGGACATGGACAACAGTGTAGTGATTATGGGGGGGTAGATAGAAATGGAAGAGCATATAAGGGGGATAAATGGTAAGAGAAAAAATAAGAAAAATAAACTATTAAAACTAAAAATTAAATAAAATACCCAGGTGATATCTAAAAGCAAAAACAATGTTCCTTGCCCTCTTTTTATACTCTGAGCTTACTGTCTATATGACTGTCTTCTAAATAAGACAGAAGTACAACAGCCCTGGCCAGGTAGCTCAGTTGGTTAGAGCACTGTCCTGATAAACCAAGACTTTGAGTTCGATCCCCTGTCAGGGCACATAAAAAAATCAACCAATAAATGCACAAATCAATGTTTCTCTTTCTCTCTCCTCCTATCTCTATAACCAATAAATAGAAATTTAAAAAAAATTAGAGGTACAAAGCTTCCTAAAAGATCCTTATAATAATCTAATAGCAGTATTACCTAATGCTATGAGTCTTTCCTTGATACACCAGATTTTGTAGCCACAGTTTGAAAATAATGGGAAATATACTATAAAATAGTTGAAGTCAATTAAACGAAGAAGGTACTTGATTTTCAGACAATGCATTTCAAATAAAACCTGCTGATTCTTCAAACAAATACTGAGCACTATAAAAAGTTCCTGAGATTCAAGGCCGGGTAAGCCATGGCCCTCACTGAACTCTACTTTAGCAAGAAAGGCAAATTTTATGAGATCACGAGTGATGCCAAAACAGCAATGTGTAAAAAAGTACTGCAGGAATACAGATGGGGGACCATTAAACAAAGAGTTGTGAGATCAGTTGAAATTACCTCATAAACTTCTGAAGCAAACACTAAAAAATGATCCTTTGGTATCTAAAATAGAATGAGTTTTGTGCCCAGAACATACTAAAACTCTTGCTAGCTGTGATGGGGAAATCCTGACTGCCAAACAAGAATGATCCTATTCAGAAACGCTCAGTAGTAAACAAATAGAACATTGGGTTGGGTTAAAAAAAAATCAGCCATTTCTCATGCCATATCCATTGAGATTCCTTCGTACTAAAGTCATATGGCTGCTCCAGTTAGGAAGGGAGCATTCTGTCTTGGGAAACAGGAAATACAGCTTCCTTTGTTTTCTGACACAATAAATGCAGGGCTGTATTTACTAAGCTACTAGAACAATATTTTCACATTGATGTTATTAGCAAGAGTCCTACCAATACTAAGTATCAACTGGTCACATACATCTAGAATTACTGCAACTTGTAATTGTTGAGCTAAATGACTATAGGCTCCCTTGTCATGTCCCCAGAGTAAGCCAGAGACGTGCCTTTCCCTACATTCCAGGCAATAAGTGGCAACCTGGGAAGCTGCTCCAAGAGAACTGATGTACATACAGGCAGTGTTAAAAGGAAAAAAAAAAGGACAAACCAGAGTCGACTGCAATAGCATGTGGGCCAGAAATTCACAACCATAGCACTGCTCACACTTCTGTGTTTTTATCGGTTTGCAAGTATTCATTACTAATAATGATGTACTGAAGCTTAGAAATGTAAGCAGAATCAAGATTATCCTCGACACAGGCTTGTACTCTTACAGGCCAGGAATAAAGGAGAGTTATAACTGGTTGGCTGGGAATTACAATAACCTGAAGCCCACACCTAATGACCGGCATATAAACGCCATCCTTTGTGTGAGCTGAGGTGTCTGCCATGCAGATCCACACTGCCTTTCCCAGATCCCAGTGAGAAGCCAGCTCTGCACATAAAGGCCAAAGCAAGCTGAGATGTGGCCTCCCACCCAGCACAGATCCCCAGCATGTGTCCTTGGAAAGTGTGCATTAATTTGTTGAATCAAATTCTCCCCTCCCTAATTTTTTTCCTGAACACTACCGTCTCTACTTCCTGAGTTAACAGACTTCCTCCCAAACAGTCTCACAGTTCCAGGGGCTCTGCTGTAGTTTTTATTGTCCGGGTTACTGCTTGGCACACCCAGAAATCCTCTAACGTCGTCACTGAATGCATCTGCAAAGTCACTGCTTACATAGACATTTGTGTGATTTAAATACAGACATGGCAAACAGTGGCCTATCTGTGGGAACCTTATTTTGTTCATGCCCATCTGTTTTACACGAAAACGTTCAGTATTAAAGACAAATAGTCATACACTCCAAATCCTCAAAGCTCCCTCCCAGGACATACTGCTTCATTAAATTCCCCAATATGCTTTTATTTGTGCAGAGTAGTAACAAAAGAATAAAAGAGCTGATGTGTATCATTTTTGCCACAATTTTCAATAGAGCAAGCAGACCTGATGAAGTTGGGTAGCAATAAAACATGGAGGCTTTCAGCCGTCTGTTCGTAAGCACCTGCAAATAAAATCTTGTAATAGGATTTTGAAAGACATTGCCTGTCCTTTGGGAAAGCTGTCAGGGATTTGGAGTGCAAAACTACTTTAAGTAATCCGTTTCATTTGCTAAGCCTGGTGATGGCAATTCATATTTGAAAAGTAAAAATAAAAGCATGGTTTTAGCAGGAAGTTAAAAGTAGTAAGATACATGGAGAGGAAATATACAGGCATCTGTGTCCAACTGCTCTTCTTAGTTCATGAACTTTATGCTAAATCACAAACATTCGTCTGCTTAAAGGAAAAGGGGAAATGGCACCTAGAGCTGATTTGCAAGTTACGTATTTATGTAGTGATAGAAAGATCATGAGGAGATTGTTTGTTGTCAATTTCTTCACTCTTCCTCTGTTCCCAAAATAACCGTTGTGGGCTTCCCAGAAAGATGTCTTTACATCAGACTTCTCAGTGACTGTCTTTCTTGCACATGAGCACATGATAATTACTGGGCAGAGGTCAAGTTCACCCGGTTGTACAACAGAGCTAACAGCATCTTTTACCTCCATCATCAACGAAACACAATCAAAATTATATAGGCCAAGACTTGTCTGTTCCCCTCAGACAATATTTCTAACTTGTCCTTCTGCTGAATCAGTGGTAAGCAATGTCTTTAATTTTAAATTACTATTTATTTGTTAAATTACACAGCTTTTATGGGCTTCATTTTCCCCCATCACATCCTACGAGTGTCAGAACTTGTTCAGTACTTGATGATACCAAGGACAGGTGGATGGGGCCCAGGCTCTACTTTGCACCTCCTTCTGCTACAGTACAGCCATTTCCAGATAGCTAATGGGTTTACTGACTTTTCTTGCTATACCGTAGCCATTTTTTTAAAGCAGAAATTCACAGGTACCCAATGTAGGATTTTTATTCCAGCCTTGCTTCCTTTCCATAACACAACAGGTAAAAACTGATTTATGAAGACTATACTGACTTATGGAGAAGGAACGTGAAGCTTACACTGATCACAACACAGCTAATGGGTGACAAATGCAAGAAATTTATGTTTTAAAGCAAAATCAGATACTGTCTTTGCCAGTGAAGATGTTTTAGTCCACAGCAATCTTGCACAGAAACAAATAGATGTTTAGTCGGTGGCAGTGCCTAAGAACTCTTAAGTGACCAAATCCCCATTATAGTTAAAAAATAATTTAGGAACCCCCCAAATATGGCTTAAATGCCTTTCCTTTATGTTCCTATAGCACACTATGCATATACCACCATCATTTCACTTTATAATTATTTGCTTCCCCAGTAGTCTATTAACTTCTTGAGAGTAATGATAATGTGTCTATTTTTTAAAAAGATTTTATTTACTTATTGTTAGAGAGAGGGAAAGGGAGGGAGAAAAAGGGGGAGTGAAACATCAGTGTGTGGTTGCTTCTAGCACACCCCCTACCGGGGACATGGCCCACAACCCAGACTTGTGCCCTGACTGGGAATCGAACCAGCGACGCTTTGGTTTGCAAGCCCACGCTTAATTCACTGAGCTACACCAGCCAGGGCTATTTTTCGTTTAAATCAGGAACCAGAATTGTTTACGGTAGGCATTTAAAATTCTTCAAGTGAAAAACTATTCCATGCAAAACCATGTATGCAGAACCTTCCCTGAAGCGGTTAAAGGTGTCACGTCCATTTTCCCACCTTACTCCCTACTTGGAGGCAGGGCCTTGTTAATTTTATTCACTGCTATTACCCCAGAAGATGAACAGTGTCTGACACATAGGAGGCTCACAATACATTTATTTAATGTGTGAATGAACAAGGCTAGGTCTCTTACCACTGGAGCAAACATCCTATGGTCCCTCCTGCATGAGATCATTTCTGTAATAAGTATTCTATTGAATCAAAGGCCAGCTCCTTTTCCCACAGATATTATATAAAATGGCATTTCCCAAAGATGTTTGTTAATAGGTTCTATAAGAAAAATAAATTCCAGATTGAAATAAGTTTTAGAAATGCTGATTAACAAAGTCTAGTCTTTCAAGCAGGACTTCTCTGAGGCCTATTGTGAGCCTCTCCAAAATTCATTTGGTCATGCACTCAGTGGGAGACATGAATACAGACAGCAAATGTATCTCTCACGGTACATTTCTGCAAACCAGAGCATAGGGTGTTCATGGTTAGGATGATATTCCCACATTCAGAAGTGAAGGCTGGTAACACCTGTTAAGACTATGCTGAAACTGAAGGCAATGTAAATTGGTTAGACACTTTAGGAAAGTAATTTGGTGATACATTTCAAAAACTCAGGAAACTAAAACATTTAAATAGCTGCATGTGAGATGTTCAATATAGTGCTACTAGGAGAAGAAGTTAGAAATTATCCAATAATAGAAAAGTTAAATATGAAAATGAAATATTCAGCAACATAAACATAATTATAAAGACTTTGCATAGTAACATAAAAATGGCTATGATAAAAAGTTGTGTCTAAAAACATGGTATAATATTTATGTTCATGGTTTATCCAACTATGTAAAACATAGTACATAGTACATGTTTTTACTATGATAACAATGTTTAAATAGTTTGACTTATAATGCATTTGCCTCGTTTTGATTTCCAATAATGCTATTTAATTATGGAAGAAATAACAAAGAAAAACATAGTGGCTCCCATTTTTCCAGATCTTTTTCTACTTTCTCAGTATAATGCCAGCTATAAAGAGATGAAGTTTCACCCTGGCTGGTGTGGCTCAGTGGATTGGGTGCTGGGCTGTGAACCGAGAAGTCACCGGTTCAGTTCCCCGTCAGGGCACATGCCTGGGTTGCAGGCCAGGTCCCTGGTTGGGGGTGTGTGGGAGGCAGCCTATCGATGTGTTTCTCCCACACTGATGTTTCTCTCCTCTTTCTCCCTCCCTCCCTCTGTCTCTAAAAGTAAATAAAATCATTAAAAAGAGAGAGAGAGATGAAGTTTCAAAGCCACCAGCAAATGTTTAAGTGATTCTATCTGGTATTTGTTGACAGGAGATCAGAACACTTCAAACTTCACTAGAAAGCCATACACTGAGGATCAACTAGGCAGGGACAAGATTTCTCCTGAAGGACACAGGAAAACTGGCAATATTAGAGAGGAAGACGCTCTGATATGCAAAGCGAGGTAGCACCCTGGTGTAGTGAGAGGGGGAAACACAACCTGGGTTTGAATGCTGGCTACTCCTCTAATTAAGAGTATGATCGGTTGCCCTGACCTCCCACTCGTATGGTAAAGATGACTATCCTTACACCATGCTGTGTTGTTTCCAGGACTAAATTATTGTAAGTAAAGCTCCTAGCTAGGATCAGGCCCTACATTGTTAGGTAACATAGTTACCATTGTTAGTGCCCTTTCCAAATGGGCAATAGGGACAGTATTCTCTATGAAGCATCTTAAAAAGAGAATTCTCACAAATATTCATCTCCAACACTTTAAAATTGCTCCCATACTGTATACATTCTAAAAATATACAAGCCTGAAAGGTGAAAAATGAGTTGTTGAGGAAATACAACCAGGAGCGTATACTAACTAGTACGTGGCTCTACAGGTAACGGTGGCAAACGTTAAGAAACACATTAATAGCACTTTTCAAATGGTAATACGGTCAGTTTAACATTTTAAAGGGAGTTGAAGGAAACTTCAATTCTAAAACCCATCCCCAACAAGCTATTAAAAAAGTGCATTCACTCAAAAAATAATGATTACCACATGAAAGGAACTATGTTAGAACGTAGGAAGTTCAGTTATTTTACCTTCCTCTTTCTACTGTTTGTTCTCCCCTTAAGTTCACCTTCCTCATCTCTGGGTTCCAACGTTCCTCCTTCCTTTTATAAACATAATTTATTTGAGTTCACTCATGAAAGCTGATGAAGTGATAGACAAAAATGTGCATATTTATTTAAGGTAAAAAAGGTCACAGATCAACCTTCATTAAGTAGTTCACCAAATTAATCTTAGTGACTTCCAGGTGAGCTGCACACAACTTAGTGACTACATAACACTAAGTGCTGACTACAGCCAATATTAGTGAGCATATTCCGTGTAGTACCAGACACTCTCCCTGCACTAATCCATTTAATTTTCTCAACAAGCCTATGCAGCTGATATTCCCATAGTATTCCCATTTTATTGATGAGGAAACTGAGACAAAGAGGAGTTTAGTAACTGGCCCAAGCCACACAGCCAAAAAGTACTAAAACAGAGACGTGCAGCAGGTGGCTGGGTGCCAGACGCCACGGCCACTCTGTTCTGCTGTGCTGCCCGTGGTTCCCATGTCCTGTGTGTGCACTGTAGATGATGCATGTGGGGGTGAGGAGGAACAAAAGGAACATGAGAGACATAAGAATTACAGCAAAAACACTATAGCACACTCTGCGGATTTATTTATCTGGACTGTTTATTTATATGGTTAATATTTTTCTTATAAGGAAATTGTAGGCCATAACCAAGAATAATATATTATTAACATATTTTGTACTTTGATTTCAAAGGTAATTTCTAAAACCCAACTATTAGTGTTGATAGTTGAAGAGAGCACCTGCAGTCATATTTAACAGGTAGAAACAAACTGATATTTCCTTCCGGTCGTCTATAACTTCCATCTGCATTTTATATAACACTTGTTAGGATTTCAAAAACAGTAATAATACTTAAATGCTACTGTGCTATTAAGAAATCATATACAAATGCCCAATTGATGAATGGATAAATACAATGTGGTATATCCTGATCATGAAATACAAATATTGGAATAAAAAGGAACAAAGTAATGATACATACTTCAATTTGGAGGAAATTTGAAAATATTGTGAGTCAAAGATGCCAGACACAAAAGACCAGATTTAATTTCATTTATATAAAATGTTCAGAATAGCCCTCACTGGGCAGCTCAATTGGTTAGAGCATTGTCCCAATATGCCAAGGTTGTGGGTTTGAGCCCTGGTCAGGGCACATACCAGAATCAACCAATGAATGCATAAGTAAGTGGAACAACAAAATCAATGTTTCTCTCTCTCTCTCTAAAAATCAATCAATAAATAAAAAATTTAAATATCTAGAACAGACAAATCTATGAATACAGAAAGTCGATTAGTGCTTGCCTAGGGCTGGATGAGTGTTGAGGGAAATGGGGATGACTGCTAATAGGTATGGGACTTCTTTTGGGGATGAAGAAAATGTTCTAAAATTGACTGTGGTGATGGTTGCACAATTGTGTGAATATACTAAAAACCACTGACTAGTACACACTTTAGATGTGTGAACAGTACGATATGTGAATTATATCTCAATCGAGTTGATATATAAAAGAAATCACACAAAACACTTAAAAGGGCTCCACACTGTCCACTTCACACATGGAGGTGTTCGACTGATTTCATGACAGACTCCACATGAACCCTTTTAATATAGCTACACTATGTATATAACAAAATAAAAGCACAACAGTTTTAACTAAGGTAAAAAACTGAATAATAAAGAAATTGGACGGAAGAAAGCATTTTTCTGAGAAATCAGAAGTGCAAGAATTACTAGGCAAAGTGCGGGTTTTCACAGAATAGTTCAACCCCTCTGTAGCTAAGAAAAATAAGGTCGCAGAGAACTAAAATAGGACAAAATGGAACAAAGTAGAGATCGAAAAGTCATGTTCAAGAGACCTGAGGACAGACATGCTGAAGCAAAACTAGACTGTGGTATAAACACAGCTACAGAAAAAAAGGACTTGTCAGAAAAAAGGGGCTGGACAAGGCAGTATATGCACAGCTCCTATTTATTTAGACCTATTGGGTGCCAGGATCTGTACTTGGCCAGTTGCACTAAAAAATGACAGTGACACACTGCTAACTGCCCTTCCCAACTGGCTCAGGAAGGGCTGCCAGGCAGCAGACTCCAGACCGCTGAACGGACAAGTCCGGATGCTGCTGCTCCCCTGAGTCACACGGCCTACTCCCCTTGATCCGATTCCACGTCCCTAGGCAACCTCCTGACCTTCCTCTGGCTTCCCACAGGCTGATGACTAGAGATCTACACAAAAGCAAAGCAACAGAGCAAAGGAGGTTCTTGCATGTGCCGAGAGTCTAGAAGAATACATACAGACGGAGCGGTTGGCAACTGTTATCTCATGAGGTGGGATCGGAAAGGGCTTTCTACTTACACATTTCTGTGTTTGGATTGGATTTTTAAAAACTTAACCATACTGCTTTTCTATTAGAAATAAATATGAAAAACCTTAAATAATAATTTGGCTTTAACTGAATACTAGCTAATCCGACAAAAATTTTCTGGTCTGTATGTCAGTTTAATAAATTAGCCTCCTGAGCCAATGCATGTGTCTTATGACTTTGGTTTACATGAATCTACTATTAACAGGAGGATGCACTCTAAATGTATTAGCAAAATTAAGTTCCGAGTCTCCAAAGCCCTAGGGCTTGGTGGCTTTTAAGATATGTGACACTTGGTAAAGCCTTCTGGCAGCCATCAGCTGGGCTTCCTTGGGAAAACCTGAACCATACCAAGTATTCTGCATACAAATCTGTAAGCAGAAAATATTAAAGAGGTATAATTTACTCTTTTTTCAGATAATTTCTCCCAGCATTTCAGCATAATTTATGAGCAGGCAGCTCCTGGACCTATTGACTAGCCTTAGCCAGCTAGCTTTGGAAGCAAAGAGACCGGTTTCACACCACCACCAATCACTACTCTGTCTGCCCATGAATAGATCAGAAACATGGAGGAAGCCCTAGGAACTTGAAAGTCCTGGGTTTAGCCTGGCCCTAGAATCTGGGTCATAAGTCCAATTACACTCTTATCCCCAGACCAAGGTTTAAAGTTAGAGGTCAGAGTACCCTGTAGCAAGGGCCACTGAATGATGCCAAAATTTCTGCATCAGGTAACTACCTGGTCCTCAGCCACCACAAAGTATGACCAATAGGTTAACTCTGAATGATTGCTGGGTCCGAGACTGCTGTATTATCACAAAGCCCCCAAATTCTACTTTTTGGTGAGTCCAATTACTAAAAATTAAGACATCAAGTATTTAAGTCCGAAATAGAAAAGAGTAATACAGGGGATTTGAGCATCAAAGTCATAGTTGGATTAGAAAACTATTACAGTCCCTTCTAACCCTAAGACGCAATTAATGATTCCACAATCATCAAAGGTTTTCAGGAGAAGCTGAATTCATGAAACCAGCTAAAGTTCTAAAAAGATTAGAGAAAACTCATACAAAAAGATGAGAAACATCCAAATGAGTAAGAAGAAACAGTGAATCATCAAATTAATAGCCCTGTAAATGACAGATATTAAATTTGCTCTTTAAAAAAAATCAGCTGAAGCCCTGGCTGGTGTGGCTCAGTGGACTGAGCATTGGTCTGCAAATCAAAAGGTCGCTGGTTCAATTACCTGTCAGGGCACATGCCTGGGTTGTGGGCCAGGTCCCCCACTGGGGGCATGCGAGAGGGAATCAATTGATGTTTCCCTCACACATCAATGTTTCTCTTACTCCCTCCCTCCCTTCTCTCGAAAAATAAATAAAATCGTAAAAAAATTTTAAAAATCAACCATAAAAAGTGATCATTAATGGACCAACCTTGAATAAGCACTCTAAAAACATTAGCATCTGTAAATCTCCACACCCAGTGAGTCACTAAAGCATCCCACTCATAAGAAACCATTTTTTGTCCATCTCCAAAGCCAAGTCTCAAGCTAATGCAGACCTTGTCTGCATCTTGACTGGTCTGTATTCAATTCTGTCAACCTATCTTTCCCAGGCAGTCTTCTATGTATCTGTTAAAGTTACTTTTCTCATATTATAACATTAATTTTCATTAATGCCTTAAAAATAACTACATCCCTATCCCACTCCAATTAGTTCTTTCTGTACTCCCCAAAGTAATGATTCTCAACCACAGGTTTCATACAACTATACAACTTCTAACAATACTGCTCCCATATTCAGAAAGTCCCCACTTCTCTGTGATCCAATTAAACATCTCTCCCTGCACAATACTGACCTTATAACAAACCAATCTTCTATTAGAACTACAGACATGGCCACAAGAAAACAATCCAGTCTAAAATGGTACCTGTAACCCTGGCTTACCAAATGACCAGCTAGTTGTGGAATAAGAGTACATGTTCTTTATGGAATCCAATAAACACGATACAGGACCCCAAGGCTCCGTATCTTGAAGCTACCCTCCCTGTGAAAACCTCATCCTTGGCTATGATGGGACATATCTTTGGCTTCCTGGTCTATTACAAAATATCACTTGGGCCACCTTACCATTGCCTAGACACAAGCATTCATATTTTTGCACATCACCCCTCCCTCCATGATTGTTCTTTCTGGTGACCACACTTACGAAAACTATTATAGAGAGTAATTTAACAGTTTTAAAGGGAAAATAAAAATAGAGATAAAAATACAAGTATGCAGAGACAAAGGAAGACAGCACACACACACCACTACCAAGAGTACCATGGGCTTCAGAAAAAGAAACCAAAGGTGAGACACCCTCTGTTCTGGTCTAACTGGTCTTTTGCTAAGTGTTTGCCTAGCAACACCTCTCTCAGTTCTCAGTCAGTGAGTAATCTGGCCCCAAGGAGGCTGCTCCCAGGGCGTGCCCCAATTGCCTTACAGGGAGCATTCCACCCCAGAGACCATTTATAGGTCCAGCATCCTTGTGCCGGTGCAGGTCCAGCTCAAGGTACCCTCCATGATAAAACACAGTGCATTTTTATTCTCAATTATGCTTATTTGATGCTTCCCAGGGAAGGCGGCTTCAAGCAGGAATGTGGTCTTGCCTGGGCTCTCCAGGTGGTTTTTCGGCATGCCCTGCCCCGTCTTTGTAAGTGGTAGGCTGTAGCCAGCTGGCACCTGCTCATGAGAACCAATGACACACATCTCTTCCCAACCCCTGCTCACAACTTCCTTCACCTTGGAAGCCTAAAGTAGTTAGACCATGGAAATCTGCCAATGTGACAAATCTGGGCATTGTCTTTCTTCCCTTGCAGAACTGATGGTTAAACATTTACTATTATACCACTACTTGTGCCTTAGTTTGTTATCCAATTGTGAGTTCTTCTGTCAAACAGAAATAAATGTTTGTATAGCCAAATGAATGTGACTTTGGACCTTTACTCACTGCTTCTTTTTTCCTGTTTTCATTTAATCTTGATTGTATTTTTTTCCCATTACCATTTAGTCCCCTCACACCTCTCCCCGCTTAATCACCACACTGTCGTCCATGTCCACACCCCACTGGTTCTAAAAACTCTTCAACTAGTGGAGTTTTACTTCCTATTTATGGTTTAATGGAATTTATTTTAATGTATAGTATGAGTTATCAAAAAAAATTTACCTAAATACCTAATCAATTGTCTGTAGATTCAAAATGGCCCCTTTAATATGTAATAAATTCTTACTTATACTATGGTCTGTGTTTAGACTCTTCTCTCCAACTGACTTATTTTAGTTTTGTGTCAATGAAACAATAGCAGCTAACATTTTTTTTAATACTTCCCTTGTACCAGCAATTTGCTTAGCTCTTCATTTACATTACCTCATTTAATCTCGTGCTTTACTGGTGAGGAAACTCAGGCTTGGAGAGATTAACTACAGGGTCAAGGTCACACTCCTGGTAGGTGCCACACCTGGAGCCCAAGCACTCTGCCTCCAACACTGACAGTTATAACCACTGTGAGAACCTTACACACCTGAGTGCTGTGGCATTGCTTTATCCGACACTAGTCTCTCCTTATGTTTATTGCTTAGAACCATTTTGTAAAGCCTCCCTAAAAACGTGTGTAATTTCTACTCAGATTGTGTTAAATTTACAAATTAATAAGAAAGATATCTCAATATTCCAATTTTTACATCCAGCAACAGGGTATGTCCCTCTGGTTCATTCAGGTTTTATTTTATAAATCTCAAGAAAAGCTTTATAGTGTTTTTCATTTCAATTGTACATATTTCTTGTTAGGGTTATTCTACATATTTTATATTTGTTGTTACTATGGTGAATGGAATGTTTCTCCCATAATATGTTTCTAATTGGTTATTGGTGATACTTTAGAAAGCTACTGATTTTTATATATTTACCATATATAGCCATTATTAATAGTTTTAGTTGGTTTTCTTGATCTTTATATTTTACCTTTGTTTGATTATTATACTTATTTTTGTTCTATGGGTTAATTGCACTAGTCAGAATGTCTAAACAATGCTAATGGTGATAAAAATCTTGCTTATATGTTACCGAAATAAACAGAAAATTCACTAGCATATCATTGTCAAGTATGACATTGGTTGTTGGTTCCAGACAGTGGATCTTATTAAAGATGGAGTTTTGAGTTCCTACTTTTTAAATAGCCTTTTAAAGGAACAGAGGTTGAATTTTTTTCGAATGTTTTTTGAAAAGACTATTGAGATAATGTTAGGTCTTTTCTAGCGGATACCCTCTTTCAAACAGAAAAATTCTAGACTACCCAAGAAGGAGGCAGACCTGAGTTTGGTCCTGGGGTTGTGTCAACCCTTAGGAGTCCTGCGTCAGCAGCGGAGTCTGTTCTGTTGCAGCGAGCGCCTTTGGAATGCATTGCCTCCTACGCAACTGGCAAACGGATGAATGATATCGGTGTAAGGGGTAAGTCACACTAGATCACATGCCACTAACGTACTTTTCTCCATAGAAGCAATATCTTACTCTGCTAAACTGTGTATTTTACTTATTTATGTACCTGCCTTGTCTACTAGAACAGCTTGGTGCTCGGTACTTACAATACCTACAATAGCTCCTGGCACACAGAAACGCTCAGTAACTACTTACTGAATGAATGAATCAGGTTCACCGCAGGATGTGATAAAGGCAGCAACAAATTATGACTCTTGAGATTATGGCCTCCATCACCACAAATTCAAGGAATATTTGGAAGGTGAAGCAGTGCACAGAAATTTATTTTAATGCGGTTATATGGCTAGGTTCTGAAAACTTATTCAAGAGATTTACTGAGCAGCTTCCGCAGATCAAGGGCACTTGGAATTAAACAGCTTTGAGTGGCTTGACTTGTCAGGCCCCCTGGCGACTCATGAGATTGTTCTTCCATGAAGTGACAAGCCATCTGAACACACTACACTGAAACTGCAGGGGGGGAAGGGAGCTCAGCCGATACGACCACGGAAATACAAGTGTTCCAACTCAAAGCGGACACGTGAGTCAAGCAACTGGAGACTGAATTCCTTTCCCAGCGCTGACCAGCCCCCACACTCAATGGAATCACTGAATTTAAAAATGAGAAAATCTATTCCAAAAGAAATTCACAAGTTTTTGAAAGAAAGAAGTACACTATCAGTGTTTGAGGTTGCCTCTGAAGGACATCCTTCAGAGCCAAGCCTGAATTATCAAGTATTTGTCCTGCTGACATGGTTCACATTTTCACAAAATGCAAGAGCTAAAAACAAAACTTGACCAACAAAAAGTCAACTTCATGAGATTCTAAAGATGAATTTACAAAGTGCAAAGCAATCTGACATGTACTCAACTCTGGAACAGGTTTACTATCCTTGGTGCTGTAAAAACATTCATTTTCATGAAAGACCTGAAATCAACACTGGAGCTACTATCTGTGATGTAAATCTAGACTCATGATGAGCCAAAACATCCGGACTACACACCCACAGTTGTAGAGTATGGTTATTTCATAAATGCCACTTACCTGTTATTACACAGAGAATCCTTCAGACTAGCTACAGGCCTGTTACTTTGTACTTTGGAAGTCAACAAGTTTATTATTTTACTGATTCTTGAATTAATTTTGAAATTTTAATATTATAGACCTATGTCATTATTGTTAACAATTTAAACTTCACAAAATAAAGAAAAAGAATTTAAACTTCACATTGGCCCACACATGCATGGACTTCAAATTACACTGGGTTGGCAAAAAGTTTGTTTAGTTTTTTCTGTACAATGGCTTTAGTAGTGCTGAGTTGTCTTTAACTTCATTCTAAACCATTTTGTTAGATTGTATTGTGACAGCTCTCATATCAGCGTGCATTTTTAAATCAAAACTGGTGAATTTTTGTGTAGCCATTTTAATATTGAAGATAGAAGATATGCAACATTTTCAGCCTATTATGCTTTATTATTTCAAAAAATGTAAAAACACAACTGAAATGTGAAAAAAGATTTGTGCAGTGTATGGAGAAGGTGCTGTGACTGATTGAACATGTCAATAGTGGTTTGCGAAGTTTCTTGGAAATATTGATACTTTGGCCCACTAGTTCTTTGCTGTGGGGCTGTCTTATGCATTGGAAGATGTTCAGCAGCACCCAGCCTCTACCCACTAGAAGCCAATAGAGGACGAGAGTTGACATACTCAAAATATCCCAATGAATAAAGTTTTTGGTGAAAATGAAAAATGTGTCTTTCATGGAAAAAACCATACGGACTTTTTGGCCAACCCAATATAACGCATGACTTTAAAAGCATAGGCACTTACTTGTCCCTGTTGAAGGGAAAGGGTAATGAACTATAAGGATGCCTGAGAAACTATCACAGGTTTGAGGATTTAACTAAGGAGACAGGATAGCTAAATGCAATGTGGGGTCCTGGACTAGACCCTGGGATAGAAAAAGGATGGTAGCAGAAAAACTGGGAAAAACTGAATAAAGACTGTAGTTTAGTTAGTGGTATTGTAGCAATGTCAATTTCTTAGTTTTGGTAAAAGTACTGTGGACGTATAAGGTGCTAACCTCAGATAAAGCTGAATTAAGGCAATAGAGGAACATCCTGTACTCTTTGCAACTCTTCTGACAATTATTTTGAAACAAAAATGAAAAAGAGGTTGCTAATTCTAGAAACACAAAAATTTTAGCCATTTTAGGGTGATTAATAAAGAAACCAATTCCACAAAGTTGGTTTCATTTAGTTATTAATATAGAAGGGCTACAGAAATCTAGAAATTCAACTCTTCTCAATAAGCAAATTGTAAAAAATGGATACCCTGAACCAAAACCACACTCTTTCATTGATCTAGCACAACAAAATATAAACGCCTGAGCGAATAAAGGAAAACTACCTCAAGAAAATAATAATGATCACATTCATAGACTTGAACTGATGTGAAAATTAGAATGAACCATTATTTCAACTAATATTGGGTATGAAGGACATTCTAAATTTGGAAGGAACTTAAAGCCTGTAGTGGTTCTTTCTATATGCTAGAATTATAAATGACTATTTTATTCGTTAAACTTTTCTCTACAATGAGCAAAGATTTTTTTAATCTGAACCACAAACATAAATACATTTTAGTATCAGTGCAGTGATCTTGAGCTACAATAAGAGGAGGTCATCTCTGCTCCTGCAAGCTCTCACTCTCGATACCCTTCTGTCCCGACCCACCTGCACCAACCAAATCTCCTCCGGTCTGCTCCGTCATCAGCCAATCTCCCTGTTCCCCTCCACTCCTCTTTAGTCTATTTTAACTGCTCTTGTAAGTTATTTTCCTACAATTCATGTTATAACACATTATTTCTCTGTCAAAACAAAAACTCTAATGTCTCTATCTATTGTCTAATGGAGAGGAAATAATATTCTAAGGGTGAAATGATTCACTGAAGCTGTACTTTCCAATCTACTTTTCAAGGCTCCCACTACGTCCCATCATACTTAGTCCCAAAACGACTAAACCCTTCTACACCCTGAACACACACCACCAAGCTGTCTCTAAGCCTTTGTTCATACCTTTCCCATTACTAAAATTACTTACTTTGGCTAACATTTGCTAAGCACTTATTATGTGCTAGGCATAATGCTAAGAAATTTACATGTAATTTTTTTCCTACAGTCTTCTTGCAATCCCCAGGGGTAAATGCTACTAAATAAGAAAAAGTCAGAGCTATCAGCTAATTTTCCCAATGTTACCTGGCTAATAAGTGATGGGGTAGGAACAGGAACCCCAATCTCTAAGTTGCAAAGTCCAAACTCTGACTATAATCTTCTTTCCAATGTTTATTGTCCCATCAAGACCGAGAACAAACGCTAACTCCTTGTACCACCAATAATTCCTCCAGTTGGAAATGACAGTCTTCTCCAAGGACCCACACAATCACTTACTTTCCTTTTTTAGATCTTATTTCATCCTGTTGTATATATGCCTATATTACCCATTAGATTCAAGAGCTTTGAGGACTGAAACCACTAAATCATTACCCTTCACAACCTGGACCCACAAGTGCCAGGCAGGTAGCAGCACTCAGTTAAGTGTCTATCAAAGAAGAAAGTCATGTTCAGAGAAACAAAAACTTCCATTTATTTCTTTCAGTTGTTCACACATACACAAATGTCTGAGCCAGAGGTACAAGGAATTTTGCATAGTACAAAGATCACAGGTTTTGAAGCTGGGCAAACCTGTTTACAAATCCTGGCTCGACTACAAAGAAGCTATCTGATCTTGGGGCAACTCGCTTAACCAATGTGTCCCTAATTCCTTATCTGTAACATCATGAGACTAATGATAATATGTGTAACACATCTAGCCCTATATTTAGGAAAATGAACACTTGATAGACAGTTAAATGTCACTGTTATTAAATTCTGGCCATGAGGACTTGTTTCATGCCCAGAATGACAGGACCTCATCTCTATGCCGTCAGAAAGGCAGTATTTCTATAGGTAGACAACATGAAACACTTAGATAAGGATACCCAGGCTAATGTGTAATTCAATGTCAGTGTTCAGAGAAGGGACTGATCAGTGCGCAGTGCGGACTAAAGAGAAGGGCTTCTTGAAAGGAAGGGATATGAGCTGGCTCATCAGGACAAGATTTGGACAGAAGGGAAAAAATTCCAAACAAGGGTCATAAGAAAAAGCAGTGAGGCAGGAGTAAAGATGCTTGTTTAAAAAGTCTGCCTCCAGTACAACTCTTGCTCAGTGGGCAGAGGCTAGGTAAATTAACTGAGGGTAGAGCCCAGAGGGAATTTTGAATCTAATGCTGGTAGTACAGAAATACTGCTACATAGAATGAAAGTGAGCAAGGGGAAGCTTCATATCGCTTATAGGGAAACACCCAGTTAAATGAGAATTAGTGGTTTAGCTACTGAATACATGAATAAGAGTTTGCTCTAAGGAGCATAAGCAAAATCCTACTGATACATCCTTTGTCTTTTATTAGCTTTAGTCACTATTCTTATCACTAACATCTACGTCAGTATTCCTTTAGCACTGTGAAACGTATTTGTATGTGTAAAGAAATAACTTAGAGAACTATCATATTCATTCATATCCATTCACATGAGACTGTGGGCGTGGATGAAATGCAGAAGACAGACAACAGGGCTAGGGGTTCCTTACACCTGAAAAATGCTGCTTGAGTAAGGACAGTCAGAGCCAAGAAAAGCAGTTTGTTATTAAATTACTGAGGGCAGATAGAACTGGGCACATTCTGTTGAGGAAAAAACAAAAACAGTAACTCTGGAGCGAGACAGAACTGGTTACTGAACAATGATGCTGACATGCACAAGGGTATGGATTATCGCTGTTCTGTGACTGCAGGGAAGGAACGGCGCAATCTGCACAGAACGCAGCACTCTCTGGCAGTGGACTCGCGTCTTCGAGATTCCTGTGGCTTGAATGAAATTCATTTAGTTGTAATTTTACACAAATCACCCACCATGATACAGTGGAAGAGCCCAGCATCCTGAGTTTACATATGGATTTTTCAAATCAATGAGCACCTGCTCAATCAGAACTTGAAAAAGAAAAAAGGAAAAACCTAGCTGACAAGTATTAATGAAATCGAAATGTAGTCCACTCATCTCCACAGTCCATGCCAATGTGTTAACCATGGTGACAACAAGGAGTAACACCCCTGCCTCTAATTTATCAACACTGTATGTCTCAGAAATGAATTTTTGTTGATTCTAATTCACATTATCAGTCAATAGCAATAGTTTACTCCAAGTAGAGAAAGCTCTTTTCAGCATTACATCACTTTTGAAAATACAGGCAAGAAAATTAAAAAACATGATGAATGAAATTATTTTAACATAATATTTAATGTGATATATAAAATACGTATTTTATACATATTTTCCATTATCTTTTTTTTGCATGTGTCACAAGACTAGAGGCTCTGTATATGCCTACATCCCTCAGCAGCTGGGGAGGTAAATACATAAGCACTAGCCGATGCTGAACACACTGCATTCTCTCTAATTGGCCAATAGGCTGTTCATTAACCTTCAGTGGAATCTGGGATACCTAAAAAATACGGGATAAAGGATAACATAACACCTTTTTGCCAATTCTAGCTCATTGGCTTGCCAGCTAAACAATCTTAGATCCTTAACCTGATGAACTGGTTTTCTCATCTGTAAACAGGATAGTTATACATAATACATAAGGTTGTTCTTAATGGTAGCTCTAGGTTTTCTTCTTTGAGGGACAAAGAGGTAGTTCTCTCATTGGAGGGGGTGCATGAAGATGCCCCTGCACAGCACTGCACTGAAGATTATGTAAATATTAACTTTCCTATCAAAGGATGAGGACTTGATAAAGATATTGAGGAAGCTAAGTATCTCCCAGGCCCCTTTCCTTAATGTCAGCACTGCTTGTTGTGATGATCACATATATAAATGGAAAAAGTGATGTGGGAGATACAAAGACAGAAAATGAATCTCCACAGTGCAAACTCATATAAGGCATGATACACACACACACACTTTCTAAGATTAATTCAGTAGAAAAAGTCTGGCCTTATAGATTCTTGGGAAGATTAAACCCTCTTACATAATTCAACATTTAACACCTCTTAAGTGCAGTATTGGTGCTATTAAAGATAGGAAAAAATTTAAAAGGCCCTCATCTTCAACTTGCCAATATAAAACAGAACAAAACAACTCTTGTACTAGAAATACAAAAATATTATGAGACCAGAGTACAGAACCTCCATAATCCTGAGGCTAGCATTTAAGGTTACAATCTAACTTTTCAGCCAGATCTCACACTATAGATAAAAACATGCTCCATTAATCCCAAACCACTCTACCAAATACATTTGCATTTGACACTTCTATGTTTTAGCTCATGCCATCCCTGCAGGCTAGAGTTCCTTTACCTATGTCCCACTGAAGTTATTATTCATCATTCAAAACCAAATCCCATTCCTTTTCCTTCACAAAGCCTTTCCCAGGCCCAGTTGAAACTACAGAAAGAGATTTCTTAAAAAAAAAATGACACCAGGGAATATAGAAGAACAAGAAAAGAATAAAAATATCTGTACCAGTGGAGCTATAGCATAAATATGAGATCAAGGATTTGTCAGAACTTTCCAGAAAACCATCAGACCATGCCTGCTTCATAGAAAATTAACAAGTCTAACAAGGTCTGACAAGAAGAATCCAAGAGGTGAAAGAAAGGCTGTCAAGATTATGAAATAACAAACATAAAACAAAACAAAAAAATAGCAGCAGAAATCTGAGAAATGAATCCAGGAATTATAAAACCATAGGACTTAGAGCCGCAGTGGGCCTTTTTATCTATTATTCAAACAGGACTAAGAAGCATGTGGGAAATTAACTACTGGTTACACAGATGGCATCAAAGAATAGAATTTAGTGTTTTACAGGTTTAAGACACTGCAAAGATGAAGCACTTAACTCTACCAGAGGACGCCTAATTAAATCTGGAAGAATGCCTCTGCCAAGAAACTGGCCTATCTGAACAGAATGGCTTTGACATAAAAAGGTGGAGGCAGAAGAAATGATGTGAACTGACTCTATAGTGCATTATTCACTCAACAAACACGGGCTGACCATCTTCTAGTCCAACAGAGGGGAGACAGCAATCGACAAAAGAGACAAATCCTTGTGCTTATGGAACTTATGAAGGGAGAAAGGCTATACATAAATGACATCAGATGATGATCAGCCCAAAGAAAAATGCAGCTGGGTAAAGAAAGGGAAAATGACAGGGCTTTGGAGCAGAAGGGCTACTCAGAACGGAGGGAGCAGGTCTGACAGATCAGAGGGTAGAGCCAGGCAAAGGGAGGCTGGCCTGACAAGGAAGGAAGACTCTCAGCATGTCTGAAAACACTGAACTGCTCCAGAACATCATGAATGAAATCAATGGCAGGAGTGGAGGTGAGGAGGTAAATGCAGATGGATTAAGGTGGAGGGAAAGTATATATAACTGCGGTGAAAGTTACTGGAGGGCTCTGAGCTAGTTTTTTGGTCACTCAGGTGGCTGTGTGGAAGAAAGACTGCAGACACCTAAACCCTAGACAACAATGACTTGAACTAGGGTGGTGGCAGTAAAATTGGCATGTGTCACATATGATATGTAGAGAATGACTAGAGGCAGTTCTAGGAGAAAATTTTTGGAAAAAAGGGAAGCATCACCTGGATGGCCCTCAATGTCTCTGTTAACACTTCAAAGGGATGGGCTGTGCACAAAACCTCACTGTTGGCATTTTGTGACCCCCCCATGCACGCACTCAGAAATTGAAATTGAAAGAGTGTCTAAGGTGTCTGAGCTGACTCAAAGAAATTCACACAGCTAGGCAAGAATTTAGAGGTCTGTTCATCATAAGTACATAGAAAAACGGGTATACAGCAAAACAAGACGACTATTATCTCTGGAGCAACAAAAGAGTACGTAGGAATGAACTATTACATGACTCAGCTGTGAGCTCCAGGAGAGCAAGAGCTGTCTTATTTGCTGCTATTCTTCCCAAAGCCCAGCATAATGCTTGGAACACTAGCAGGTACTCTTAAAAACCTTTATTTCAGTAAATCCTGACACTTTCAACACAAGTAAGAAAGCCTACCCTTACAGGTATCACCAAAATTTGTTAAGATGAGACTCAGCACTGGTCTGTGAACAGTGAAGCCCTAATAGGTGAGAGAATTCAGAAAGAACCCTACAGTGCTGCAAATAAACAAGCTTACTCCAGCATTTACAGAATGTCTTCTACATGGTAGACCAGTGCAGTACTTTGAACACAGAGAGGTAAGACACTGCTTCTCCTGTCTCCCAAGGAAGAGTTCACATCCTGGTAGTCCAGACAAGTTACATGCCTGCAGACTTGTCCAACACGAAGACTAAGGGAATGTCCAGTATGATGTGAAGGGAGATCCCAGATTGACAACTTTGCAGCAGGTCTGAAAAGGGGCCAGCCCAGATTAGAGCTGTGGGAGCAGGTCTCATCAAGAAAGTGAAACTGATGTTGCACGCACTCACAAATTGAAATTGAGAGTGTCAAAGGTGTCTGAGCTGACTCAAATTCACACACTAGGCAAGAATTTAGACGTCAGTATAAGTAAACAGCAAAACAGGCAACTGTTATCACTAGAGCAACAAGAGATTACGTAGGAATGATGAACTACTACATGACTCAGCTGTAAGAACATCTGCATGGTCATAAAGACTGAACACTGATCCAAACAAGATGATGATATAGCTACAGCAGGAAAATAAGGGGGACATAAAATATGTACATGGGATAGGGACAAGTAATAGTGTTGGAAGACAGCATGATCTTTATCTTCCATAGTGGAGGCCAAAATTAATGCCCAAAATGGAAGAATCAGGAGGCAGCATGTTTGGGCACAAAAGGGAAAAGCAAAAGACTTACAGAGATTTAAAACTGATGGCCCTGGGACAGTGTAAAAAGAGGGGGAGGCATTTTTCCCCTTTTTATTGAAGTTATTGGGGTGACACTGGTTAACAAAATTATACAGGTTTCTGGTACACAATTCTATAACACGTCATCTGTACACTGTGTTGTGTGTTCACCACCCCAAGTCAAGTCCGTCCACCACCATTTATCCTCCCCATACCCTCTTCTACCTCCCCCTTCTTCTAGCAATCGCCATAGTGTTGTCTGTGTCCATGAGGTTTTTTTTTCAACCCCTCCACATCTCCCACCCAGCACCCCCTCCCCAACAGCTGTCAGCCTGACCTGTGTGTGAGTCTGTCTCTACCTTGCTTGTTCATTAGATTCTACATATGAGTGAAATCATATGGCACTTGTTTTTCTCTGATTGGCTTATTTCACTTAGCTTAATGTTCTCCAGGTCCGTCCATACTGCTGCAAAAGGTAGGATTTCCTTCTTTTTTAAGGTTGAGTAGTATTCCATTGTATAAATGTACTACTCCTGTTTTATCCACCATTCTATTGATGGACACTTGGGCTACTTCCACATCTTGACTATTGTAAATAACGCTGCAATGAACACAGAGGTGCATATATTCTTTTGAATTAGTGGTTCAGGTTCCTCTGGACAAATGGGGGAGAGGCATTTCTTAAAACTACAGTAACAATCCTGATAGAAATGTAGGACTCTTTAAAAAAATATATGTAGGTATAACTTTGATAAAAATAAAAATTAAATAAATTTAAAAGTCAAAGCATAAGAAGGATCTGGGTACAGGATCTGGAATCATAACATTTAGAAATGGCTGTATAAATTAAGAGGTTTTAAATTTAAAATGTACCCACACACAACACTTGATATGCACTAAGGGTGGATTTCAGCTGTTCTTCAGTTGTTCAGTTACTCTATCTGGCTAATGGGTAGAGAACAAGAACCAACTGTAAAGTTATATGGACACAGAGCTCAGCTGTGCCAAAAAAAAAATTTCTAATAACTGCCTGAAAAGACTTACCTATTTCAGCAAGCAGTTAATTCTCTGCTGACGGAGGTATTTAAGCTGAGCCTAGATGAAATCCACCTAGTGGATGTGATACCTTAGTGGTGGGTCTGACTGCAGACCTCTTAAGTCCTTGCCTGTTTGGGATTCTGTAAGAGGATTCCATGTAATAATCTCCTTTGAATTAGTGACAGTACACAGTACAACAGGACGACAAACGCTCATAGGTAAGGAAGCTCAGGCATGTCAGAACACAAACTTCTTCCTTCTCCCCCACCTCCATCTCCTTTTAGCTTCTGATTTTTCATGTTAAGTCTCAAGTATATTTATATTTGAATATAAATCACTTTACATATTTTTGAAAGCGAATGAGGTGTACATACTTAAAGAGTAGAGGAAGAAATGCATGCCTAGACACCGAAACAAGAAGGTGGTCTGAGGTAGCAGTCAGAGATGAAGTAAACAATTACCGAGGACCCTGGGGTGCAGTAGCCATAGGACATTAAACAGGTCGCGGCACCCAGTCAGGTAGGAGACTCTGGGACCATGACAAGAGCACCCAGGCTCCCCGGCAGGGTGAAAGGCAGAGAGACCTGTGACTCGGTCCTCAGAGGCAGATGAGCAGCAAGGGAGCCACCAGACAGTCAGGAACAACAAAAGAATACTTTTGACTTGCTCCGCTTTACAGTTTCTAGAATTTTGTGTTATTAAAGAACAAAAATCACACCTTTGCTTAAATGGTGGTCATTTCAACATAAAAAGAATTAAACATAGCACAGTTACCATCCTTTCTATGGGACTGCCTCAACAGTCAATGTGCCTTATCTATAGGCTCCTGAAACTTTGTTTCTACTCAAGGACAGTATTTTTTTTCTTTCACTTGGTATAATAAAATGCTGTCACGTCTACAGATACAATATATTTATCCTACAGTTTACTGAACTCCATCCTCACCAGGTAAGTATAGACACAGATCACGCCTCCAAAATAATGTCTATGTTCCTTTAGGGCACTTTTGTATTCTCAGCTTAGTTTTAAAAATTAGTTGAGCATCTACCAAGAAATTACCAGTGCTTTACACACTGTAAACCAGTATAAGTTTTGGCTCTCTAAGGAGATTCTGGTGTGCTGACATTCTGTGGAAGCCCCTCCTCCCCTCTGCACTGTCTCCCGAACGGAGGTGCAGACTTCTGGAGGGAAAGCCGCATTCTGGTGGAATCCGGTGCTTAGCAGCCTGATGAACTGAACCAAAACATGCAATGGGCCAAGACTTTTCTCTTTATTCTGTCAACATTCTTGATTCTTGTACTTTTTCTTAGAAGAGCCCTCCTACCACCTCAAGGTCAGGTTCAAAAGTAGCAGAATTAACTTAAAACATTTGGAAGAGTCACTAATTTTAATTTTCAGGTTCACTCCTATTGCTCTCCATTGACACATTTTGTTTTAAAACAGCAATTCTGACAAGTATCATTAGCATCATAAACTAAAATCTTAGTCTCTGAATACCCCATCCCCCACATTTATTCAATAAACATTTCTTGAGGATCTATTATTTGCTTAGCCCAAATAACATCATCTCTGTCCTTGATTCTTTCTCCAACAACAGACAGTCAAGCATTCATTCAGCGGGTCCCGCCTCTGAATGGCCTCTTGGAGAGCTAAGCAATAACACAAGTGCCCCTAGTGTCCCCACAGCAGACCCAGAGGAAAGAGGAAAACCCCCCAACACAGACGGCTGGTTCCTGTTCGCTGCTGGCCCAGCTGGCCTCCCAGCAGTTCAGATTCTGAGGTTTCAAACGTGAAGGATCCTTTTGCAAACCTCTTACTCTTCCCTGACTTCGTGGAGATCTCCAAACTATTAATCTGAGAAACAGTTCACAAGACATTTTTAAATTATCTCAATATACTCGAGCGACCTGACATTTATTGACATTGTTTTGCCAGTGAGTTAAAGAACACGCCGAAGCTCTGTTTCAGGTCTGCACGGCGCTTCCTGCCTACGGGTGACCTGATCCAGTAACATTCGTGTTGCTGCCACACTCACTTTTGTTGTCGCTTAAAAGAATGTCATCGAGGAGTATTTTAAGCACTGTTTCTCAAAATGAGTCCCGCAGAACAGTTCAAGATACAATGAAAAAAGGTTAAGGACAACTTAAGTTCCATGAAGCCCAGTTAAGCAAAGTTAAATTGGTTTCCCGGAGGTCAGGGTACGGAGCAGAGCCCTAAATATGCTAGCAGGCTCGGTGACTCTACAAACGCGGAGCGGAAGGGAGGTGAGTGCGAGGTGTCGGGAAACTGGTATGGAACGAGCAGGAACTTCTCACATTTTTCTTGAGCTCAGACTCTTTTTGGAGGACCATCTTGGAGGGGCGTCCTGGTGCTTTGGGAGTACCTCCTTGGGGAAACAGTGATTAAGGTATCTTACATAAGATCATCTGTATCCTTAAACGGGATGGCATGTAGACCACCGCCCCCAGTACAGAGCCTGGGAAGCAGCAGGTCCCGGCGAAGTGTTCCTGCCCCCCAGGTGGCCCCCTGCTTCTGTTTGCTGGTCACTACAACAGAAGCACGTGTCTCCACTTGATCTTGGCTTACTTCCTCAGATTAAACTCTAGACTTTTAAAAACTATCATCAAAACTAGTATTGCATTCAATTTTCAAAGGAAGTGTCTTATTAAAGTATTATTTCTAATCCTTCATAACTGAAATCCAAAATGTTTTTCTTGATGTAAAGGTATGGCTAGCTTCAAAATATATTTAATATGCTAGACTTAAAAGTCGATGTCTTTAGAACTGTTTTTACAACACTCGACGTTTTTAGAATTGTCATGAAAACACAAAATCACATGCAGAAGGATGTGCAAAAGCTTCAGGGCCTAACAAGCAAGGAATACAATGTTTATAAATATGCTGAATTTTTAAAGTGCAGTTTAAAAAAAAAATCCATTTTTTCCCCTGGTGGTCAAAAACCTCTGCCTCCTTAGCTAATCCTAATGTGCATGCCAACCGTCTGCCAGTCAGCTTCACTGTGGCCGTTTTCTTCCCCCTTCCCTTCCCTAACAGCTCTCCAGAGCCTTGTTGGGATTCGTTATTAAATGACGTTAGTATCAATTATAGTAGCCCTTTCAGAGACCGTGGATCTCCAAAACTGACTAAATATACACATACATTCTTTATGTAAAATGGTAGTCTCAAGAAACAGAGTTAAGGGGCAAGGACATAACACTGGTCACAATGAGTAAACTCATTGCCACGATAGACTCATTCAGACTGCAGTTCTTAGGAGAAAATGCAGAAAGGCCCAAGAGGAAGTGCACAGCGGTTGAGGGTCCCCAGAGTCTTAAGTTTACAACCACTACTTACACAGACTCTGCTCCGAATGTTCACACTCTGACCTCCAGTTTGAGGTGCATTGATTTAAAACCAACGACCCCCTATATAATACCCATATGCACTCCCACATACACTCTTTAAAGTGACAGTAAATGCTACAACCACAATCTCTTAATTTAAGTGACAGAGAGGTGATATCTAGGTACATTCAATATGCTACTTAAATGTAGTACTTCTCAGTACAGCAGAGAGAGGGAAATTGCAGGGCAGCAGGAAATGACAGGCTTTCAACTATTCTGGCGTTACACTAATTGGGGGAGCTTGGGCAAGCTAGCGAAACTTTTGGAGCCTGTTTCCTAATCTGTAAAATGGGGATGACCGGCACCCATGTGAGTTACTAGAACAAAATGAAATTATACGAGAGCAGACAGGTAGAGAAGTGAGCGCAGGGAAGCCCTACTGGTCACCACTATTCCCTGCACTAGTTCCCTGGTTGTCTGCTCTCATAGTTCACGCCCTCTTTTGCCTCAGGGACCACCCTTCCTCAAAACCATGTCCTCTTTGCACATAACCCAAAGCGTTTCCTGAAATCGAGTACTCAGTCTTCAAGTGCCTATGGGAAATTGCTGCATGGAGACATTAATGTCAAGGTCCCCTCAAACTCAGTCTCTATAAAACTGAATTCATCTTCTCCTTCCCATCTCAACTTCTGTGTCTGTCAATTATGATACCTTTCTCCAATTATATGACATTCTAAACTGGTTTTATCCCTCTCCTTCATCCCACATATCCAGACTCAGAAAAGTCTGTCCTATTTCAACTCCATGATGTTTCTCATTTACACTATTTGGTTCTAGTCGGTGAGCTGCCCAGGTCGCTTCTCTTACCACTTCCCGCACAGACAATGCTGTCAGATGAATCTCCTTTAAATCATCCTGAAACACCCTCCACATCAGCCTATTTCCCTCCCCTTCAAATATTAATGCCTTCTCTACATGTAACGTCTCTCTACTCTGGCTACTTTTGAAACTGACAGTAAGTTAAAGGCTTCCTTGCCTTTGCTCTAACTGTTCCTTTTACTGGTATATGTTCTCTTCTCCCTGATTTCCACTAAAACCTCGCTACCCTACTCTTTCTAAATGCCATGCTTCAAGGCCAGATCAAGGGCCATTTCCATGAAGCCTACTCACCAGCTACTCCATCCTTCTTGGTTTCCCCATTCCCTGAACTCCTAACCACCCAATTTAGCCTGCTCTTCTTATTGCTATTCATTTCACCCACAGCATTCATCTTCCTGACACAATTTAAAAGTCAGGGTCCCTTTTCCAAATCTCAAACATGGGATTTTGGGGGGACGGAGGTAGGATTAATGAATATGAGGACATCCAAAAGATTTCGTTTATATTAATATAGTAATGTCTGAGATATCTTCATGGGTTGTGCAGTTTGCTACAAGCCTATGAGGTAGGTTTTATCATTGTTCCCATTTTACAGCTGGGGAAACTGAGGCACCAAAGGTTAACGGATTTGGCCCAAACAACCCAGCTGGTGACAGAGCTGAGATTCAAAACCTTAGAGTCTGGCTATACAGCCCATGCTCTTGGCAGTACAAGATGGTGTTCACTTCTCTGAATTCCAGGAGCCCTTCAGAGCAGCAGTGGGGAAAGAACTTCTTGTTAGCACAGCAGGTCCATTAAGGGAGGATCATTCAGTTGCGGATGATGGCGAAATGAGACACATATAATGGGCTAAATTCAATTAAATTTTATTTTAAGAAATTTTACACCAGAAACAATTATGTTTAAAATTAAACTTTTTTGCTATTACAAGTAATGCCACATGGAAAGACTCTTGCATATGGAATAGCTACACTTCAGGATTACTAAAGGGTGCTAACTTTTTATGGCGTTCAATGTATGCTGACAGGGCCCTAACACTGTCATTCCAATCCATCCAGCAAATCAATAAAGGATACTTGAGTCAAAACCACATGAGCAATTAATATCCTTCTGTTAACTTTTACCAAAGTTACAGATGTAAAAGGGTATCTTTGTGGTTGAAATTGAGTTAATCTGGTTATCAGCAAGACTGAACATATTTAAATACTAATTTACTATTTCCCTTTCTGTTAATTAGCCATTTGTTGCGGAAATGCAATTTTTATACTGACAGCTTTTTATATTGTAGATAATCTAAAAAGTGATGTGAATCTTCAGCTTTATTATTGCTCACATAAAAAAATAAATGAGAAGGGGATAAAAAAAAAGCACTTTTTCTTTCTCTCTTCCAGTACATTCCACTCAGTAGTTTATGGGTCTTTAAGTGTATCAGGGTGGGATGAAAAGGAAGGAGAAAGAAAATTTTAGGGAAAAATGAAATGAAAAAATAACACTCAAACAAAGATAAATACACACAGAAGTGAAATGTCAGAAGAAGACTTTTCTTTAAAAAAAAAAAGGGAAACTGAGGGAGTCAGAGGGAAAAGGTTATACTGACCCCCTCAAGGTTCTCTGGGGGCCCACTGTGTGTGGGAATACTAATTAGCCACTTAACCATTATTCCAACCTTAAATGTTCCTCTTTATCCTGAAGCCACCCTTGCCTGAGAAGGGAAGAGGCAGTGGGGGTGGGGGAAAGAGAAAGAGCTCAGCAGTGGCTGGAGCAGTATCACTGGGGGAACAGGAAGATAATTGTGTGACTTCCAACTATGAACTGTGCCAAGTGTTATCATGGAGCTATCAGCAAAATGTTAGGGAACACTATAGCAGTGTGATTTAAAGCAGAAAATGGCAGAACTATGTAGCAGATACTATAGGCTGCCTACCCAGTCACCAGATCTTAGTTTTGTTGCTGTGTTGCTCTGCCCTCCACAGGACTCAGGACAATCCTGGTTTGTCTAAGGCAGTCAGGAGGTCCTTCGCCTCCCCCTCACTAGAAACTCTTTAGGGATGAGTATGCAGCCCTCCCTAGCCCCAGTTAAAGGAAAACCACTGGAGTTGGTCAGCTCAGCAAAAGACAGCTTGGAAGAACCCAAGGGGATCATGACGAGAGCAAAGGGAGGAAGAGCTACCTTTCTCCAAGTGACAAAAAGAGAACTCAGGTCCTTGTTGACATCACCAAGCCACGGAACGAACCAACCTGGAAGTCGCCCTACCTCCAACATATTATGAAGTAATACATTTTCCTTAAGGTTCTAGCTATTTAGATTTAAGGGATTTTGTTTTCTTTCTTACTGAGGAATTCATCCTAAGTGGTTCATAGTGAAAAAAAATCTTACAAGATTACAGTTCTACCAAAAAAAAAAAAAAGCAAGCTTTAACACCTTTACTGCTACTGGAATATCTTAAGTAACCACCTGTTTTCAATTTTTCCATCTTTTTGCTATTTTCCTTATTTTACACTATAAAAATATATCCAGAAATCAAATACTTCTGTTTAATAATTTTCAGAATATCTGTCTGGCAACCTTAAAAATTAAAGTAAAAATAACTTCCAAGAGTTTCCTGACGAAATTAATGTCTAAATATTTCATTGTGGGGTGTTGCAGAGAGCAGCTAAAAGTAAGAATAATATTATTTTCACCAAAAAATAAAGTAACAATGAAATATTTGTTAAATAAACCCCATGATACGACTGATAAGAAATCACTGAGAAGTCTGCCAAGAGGGAAAAAAACTAACACATCCCACCCCAGAGTATATTTAAACATTCTAAAAAATGCAAATCTCTTTCAAAAATCACCTCTTAAAAAAGTACTAAGTTTGATACAATGCATTGGAACATTATGCTATGCCATATTCCAAATAAATGAGAAAACAAAAAGTACTAAAATGGAAGAAATATCATCGTGCCAGAACACTTTAACCATTTTCATGCAGTGAATTCCTGCAGTAGAGGTAACAATGCCTCTTTAATGAGTGAAGCTTTTCCTGAGCTTAAACACTGTTTCTTATAACAAACACTACACATAAAGCTCCATCAATCTGCACCTGCTATAAACACACCAGCACTGTAAATCCGAACGGCTCATTATTAGAGTGGATTAGTTTTTCCCATCTACCTTGACCTGGTAACTAACACCTCAGAAAGCATACCTGCTTCATCATACATGAGGTACCTACCGGCAACATATAAGCTGCTTGAGATTGCTGCTAAACGTTCTGTTCAGAACCTTCTAAAATATTTGTCCTTTAAAAAAATTTGTATTGAATTTTAAAACAGCAGAATTGCTAAGATAAAAGTTCATCCGCATCCATCCTTAGACGTGAATTTATTCAAATATGGCATGAGCACTCATCATATAGCAGATACCAGCTAAGCCCAGAGAATAGCAGCAGTGAACAAAGCAGATGTGGTCCATCATTACCAGCTGTGTCTAGAAGACCAGGGGTCAGCAAACTTTTTCTGTAAATAGTTATGCTTGTAGGTGATAAGGGCTCTCCCACAACTAACTACTTGACTTTGCCTTTGTAGCATAAAAGCAGCTACAGACAATACCAGGGGGACCCCAACCCCCCCAGAATATACTTATAAAAATTGTGTATTTATTGTTACATGTTTAAGCTTTAGTCACGTTCAAAGTACTCTCCATCTGATGCAATACACCTATTGAGACATTTTTCCGCTGCTGAAACCAGTTTTTGAACTTGATTTTGATGCGTTTTAGAGCTTCTGCTGTTTTTTGTTTCACCTCCTCCACATTGGCAAAACATTTCCTTTTGAGGACTTTTTCATCCAGGCAGACAAAAAAAAAGTCACTAGGGGTGAGATCAGATGAATACGGAGAGTGGGGCACGGGGTTCATGCTGTTTTTTGGTCAAAAACTGCTGAACACTCAGCACAGTGTGGGCAGGTGCACTCGTAAATCACCCATCAAGAAGTGGGCAAACACACTGAAAGTCCTCAAAAAAATTCACTGAAGCTGCATACAGCCTCTCACAATAACGCCAGCTGGTACAGTAATACAGATGGGTTCCTAGAACACTCACCTAGTGGGGGAAGCCTGTACTACAAGAGGCCTGGCCTCCAGAAAATAATTCCATTTTGGGGGGTCCCCCCTTATATAAATGAATGTGTATGTTCCAATAAACACTTTATCTGTAGACAATAAAATTCAAACTTAATATAATTTTTATGAAATAAACTTCTCATGCAATAGTGTTCTTTTGATTTTTTTCAACCATTTAAAAAATATACATACCATTTTTAGCATTCTAAGATTGCAAGCCATATACAAACAGGTAGCTGACCAGATTTGGCCAATAGGCTATATAGTTTTGCCAACTCCTGGTTTAGACATTAATATTAACTGTGTAATTACTTGTTTATAGCTTTAAGTACTCGAGCAGACAACACATAAGGCTGTGAGAGTTTCATGAGGAGACATGGCCTGGTTTGAATGATCAAGGAAGCCTTTCCGAAGCAGCGACTTCTAGGCTGAAACTTAAAGGATTAGTGGTAGCCGGTCAAAGGCAGGGAGAAAAGCACAGGGCCTTCCAGACAAATGAACAGCATGTGCAAAAGCCCTAAAAGAAGGAATACAACTGAGGGAAGAATCTGTGAGGTTAAAACACAAAGACTGAGAAATATGGCGTGAGATGACGCTGGAGAGAGACAGAGAACAACCGGGTCTGGGATTCTGGCCTTTGTCCCAAGAGCAATCAAAAACCACTAAAGAGTTTCAACTAGGGGAAGGTCACAATCAGCTTTGTATTTTCAGAAGATCACTAAGACAGCACTATAAAGAAAAATTAGAAGGGAGCATGAATGAATAGAGGGAGATCTGTAAGCAAGGTTCTGGCCAGAGAGGACAGAGGCTTGGACTAGAGTGCTGGCTGGCAGTGCTGTTCAGGTTAAAGAGGTGAGATGCCATGCCTAGATAGGAGCTAATGAACGCCAAGCTCCCTACGTGATTCAGGTTTCCAGTTTCTACACCAGGAGAACCTTAAGAACGTCTGATGCCCAGGCAGCACTCCTGGACAATGAAATGAGAACCTCTGGGAGTGGGACATCGGCATCAGTGTTTTTAGAGTTCCCAAGTGTTGCCAAAGTGGAGCCAAAATTGCAAAGATGAGAAGGCCTAAGATATTAAGTACTAACAGTACTACAGAAAAATCAAGAGAGTAAGACAGTAACCAGGTTTCTAGTACTTGCTACCTCATACGGTATCTAGCTCTCTGCTTCAACTACTTCATATCTCTTAAAGTCTAGTTTAGCTCAACAGAAACGTGAGGTAGCAGGGCAAGTTCTTCTCTAATACCCCCCAGAATTCCAAAAATCTGAGCCAAAGTTATCAAATTAAAATATTTTTTCCCTTGGTGTCCAGGGGGTGGCAATAGAAAACAGCCATTAACCAATCACCAGTAGCAGAATATAGAATATATTTTTATAAATAATCATCTTCCCCAGTCAATAACATTTTTAATGATAGAATTAACACATCAAAGAGTATTTGGTAGTATTAGTTAAGCCTGGGAACATTCTAACTAAACTACATTTACTATGTTGCTCCCTAGGTAGTAACTGCAGAAGTTCACAATAGTTGCATGAATTTAACTTGGAAGTTCCTTCACCCAAAATTTTATTGAGTGGACCTTATCTAAAGATAAAGTGAGCTGCAATTTAATATCTGGGAGCATGCATATGAACACAAAGAGCGGCACAGTACTCAGATTCAGCAGACCTGACTTGAAGTTTGGATCACTTAGAAGCTCTGTGACTTCAGCCAAGTTTCCCAATCTCCAAGTCTCGATTTCCTTAGCTATAAACATGCAAGGAAAATCAACTTCAGAGTTACTGTAGAAATTAAAATATGAAAACGGCTATGAAAAACAGCAACACATTTGTACATTATTTCCGGACAATTTTAACACTAACTTTCATTTACATATTTTGAGGGTTGATCTTCTCTGCTACCAGCAGTATTCTGAATAAGTAAAAAAAAAAACTATCTTCGTGCTATGACTTTGTCGTTCCAGTTAGAGCAAATCCATTCTGCTGGACATACTTTAAGGGAAAAACTTAGTTTCTGCTGGTAATTCCAACCACACTCTTCCAATTTCATTTTGATCATCTGACTTCAAATTCCACAAAGCAGATGGAAGACTACAGTATTATTAAAAATCTGTTAAGGAACAGTTAGCATACTCAGAAGTTAACCAGTATTTGTGAACCACTTGATTGCTTTTCATTACTCCCAAGACAAGATATGAAAGCTTTAAAGAGACAGTTAAATATATAGCTCTCAATGTGAAAACCATGGGACAAGACAGTAGACAAGTACAATTTCTCCTAAAGTCAGACAGATAGAGGCAGTTTGTTCAATCAGAAAGATTGTCCTCCATCTTTTGCACAATTTCTAAGGTTAGAACTGAAGGACAGAGGACTTCAGAGTACTTGCAAAATCTCCTGGCCTCCAAAGCACTGCTGTGAGAAATAATAATCTAGCCATTAACAACAAAGACTTAGGGCAATTTGCTAAGTAATCTTTCAAAAGCTTCCTTCATTTCAACTGGTCTGTCAATGGGAAAGAACATTTAATAAATCTGAAGATTTACAAATGGACTTTGAAGTTTAACATTATAAGAGTAGAAATTATGTCAAGTTTTAACAGAACAAACGAATTATGGAGAGTTGGAAATAAATTTTAGGAGTCTTAGGGAGGATTAATGCTGAAAAAAAAAACCCAAGAAGACTATCTCACTTTTATGTTCCCTTCAAAGAGATTTTTAGGTCAAAACTATCATATGTTGGCATGTTTTGTGCAAGTACTAATATTAGCAAACAACTTGCAATGGTCACTAAAAAGAAAACAAAATATAATTAAGAGTCTTATAAGAACCCTGACTTATTAGCCCTTGCTGGTGGTAGCTCAGTGGATTGAGTGTGGGCTTTGAATCAAAGGGTCGTGGTTTGATTCCCAGTCAGGGCACATACCTGGGTTGCCAGGTCCCCAGTGGGGGCCCCGTGAGAGGCAACCACACATTGATGTTTCTCTCCCTCTCTTTCTCCCTCCCTTTCCTTCTGTCTAAAAATAAATAAATAAAATCTCAAAAAAAAAGACCCCTGACTTATTAGACACACTTAAGATTCTTAGGTGTACATATACAATACAGCACAAATTATTTTGCCAATAATATACTCCTTCGACAATGAAATACAAGTTAGTATAGAATGTGACACTTTCCTTTGATCTAAATCTGAAAATAGGATAATTATTTTGGTGACAAACTATGATATCTAGATTCTGCCAAGAATATGAAAATAATACCAGGACAGACTACAAAAGATGAAACAGTTTGGAAGACCATAAACTCTCTTAAGAGAGTCTAAAACAAAGCAAGAGATGAGCAAAAATAAATTTATTTCAAAAGTGAATCTCTACTAGAAAAAAAACACGCTATATTTACACTGATAAAACCTGCCAGGGCTTTACCTTTGTTGGCAATACCACTGAGAAAAGCTAAGTTGAAATGCAGATTACCTCAGAGCACAGTGTTCTGATGTGCCTCTCAGGTTATCATTAGCTTTTGCAGACAAGCTCTTTTAAGACAGTATAGCCACTGTTCCAACTGAAATATAAGCATTGAGCAAAACACCGAGGAGAAAAGGAAAAACTTGCTCAATTTTGCAAACTGATACTACCACTAAGATAAGGTGAATTTCAAGTTAAACAGTTCATATCTGAGCTTAGAAAAGGATGCCTGGATGAATTAGTCAACCAGCCCATGAAAGCGAAACAACACTTGGATCAGGGCTGAGTTCATATTCAATGTCACTTGGCAGCTAGATGTTCAAATCTGTGTATATAATTCTGTTCATTGACTATTGCTGAGCAACTATTATGTACAAGGTATAGAGGGCACTGCAGTGGATACAAAGATAGAGAAAACAAAAGTAATTCCTCTACTCAAGAAGCTTACAATCCAGCAGAAGGGATGAAAGAAACATTCTGCCTGAGAATATAATAGAGGCTTCTCAGAGAGGTTCAAAGTGGTGCGGAGGTTGCAAACTGAGATTTCATCTTGCTTCCCTATTTTGTTCAGATGCAGTATTATTCTAAAGCTGGTGATGCTCCTGAAAGGAGCATTATAAAGTCAGCAGACTGGTAATATTTCACAAATGAAGAATGATGCCAAAATCTCAAATAAGGGGAAAAAATGATCTCTTTGCCACAAAACCTGCTCCTCAATGCTCCACTGAACAAAACAAGTCCCTAAAGCTGAACTTAAAGGCATGTGACAGGGGCTGGCTGGTTACAGGAATTCACAGAAAAAAAAATGCACCCCTTGGGGTGCATGACATGTGTCTTGTCTGCAGAACATGGCATTAAGGAAACAGGTCTCCAGGAGGAGGAAAAAGCAAAGAGAATGTATGTGACAGCACTCTGAAAAGTATGATAGGAAGCTAGACAAATGCCAAGACTCACTCACTACCTGCTATTAGAGCAGCTTTGGTGCAGCATCCATCCTCCCTAATTTTATTGTTCAGGGACCGAACAAGCTATCCATAAACTATCAATACTTTTCTGTCTTAAAGGTATTTTACCATCAAAAGAGGATGTAAAGTTACCCAGTTCTTAGAAGGAAGGAAATATAAAAGATACCTTTTTGGTGACAATAACATTTAAGTAAATATTTGATGAATAACACCCAACTTGATTCCCCCTCCACCCAAGAATCCCCACCCAGTTGAAAGGTATTGTGTAATTTTACACCTTTATTTGTTAATATGAAAACCATGGTCTACCCACTACAGAGTTTTTCTTTGTTATTTTAACAAAATAAGAAGGTTTAACTAAACCAATCAGCCTATGATCCTAGTAGGGGGAAAAAAACCTAGTAGGGGTAAGCAAATACGGAAGGAAGGAAGGAAGGGAGGGAGGGAGGAAAAAAAGGAAGGAAGGGAGGGAGGGAGGGGAAGGAAAAGAAAGAAAAGAACTGGAAAAATAGGATGGATAGTTGATAAGGCATAAATGTCCTCCATTCATCTGCAATTCCAGTCATTTTCTAACAGATCTCAGATTTTCAGAACAAGTATGCAGGTTATTTAAAACTGAGTTATATATAGTCATTTAGCAGCAGCAAAACACTCTGGCATTATCACAGATGCTAGATCTCTGGAGGAATTTTTTTTCTCCTAAACTAGAATTTCTCTCCACTAAGAACCGACCAGCCTTTATTTCTAAAAAGAAGAGCCCTTGTCTCCCTCTAAAACAAACAAATCAAAGACCACAGTTAAATTCTGCGCTAATGAAACTGTGAGATTACATCCCAGGCGTTGTCAGAGCCTATTTTTCATGCACCCCCACCAGACAGTTTGATGCAGTATTCCTGATTGCTTTTTATCGTATTTGTAAATACACTCACTAATCCACTAAATTGGGTAATTTACAAACAGGTCCTCTCAGTTATTAGTGGCTAGCAGTCAAGTCCTATTACATTTGATCCTTATACAGTCGTCTAAACCTTTCCATCCAGGTTAAGGGCTCCGATCCGCAAGAAGAGAGGGAGGTTGGCAAAATTTGGATGGGGGCAGGGTAGAAGCTAGGAGAAATCTCTGCATCTCAGCCCTCGGCGACAAGACTCAGCCAGTGCCCACAGAAAACTAAATTCGGCACCTCTTCCTCCTGTTACACTGGCAACAAAGAGGGAGTTTCCGTAGCGCTCCCGTCACCCACCAGGTGCCCAATCTCCTTCCCTGCCCGGTCCCGGCGCTCCCGCAGGGGCCTCAGTGTGCGAAGAGGCCGCGGGGCCGGGGTCAAGGCACAAAGGGGGGATGCGCTGGGAGGCAGGCCAGTGGGATCTGGGAAGCGGGCCGTGGAAGGGCTCCGGGACCAGCCTGAACACCTGAATCCGTCTGGGGGGCGGCGAGCAAGAGAAAAGGGACGTCTAATGGAGCAGCAACTGGAAAAAGGTGGAAGAGGGGTGAAGAGCCCCTGCTGGGGGCATTCCTCCGGGGAGCACAGAAAAGAGTCGGCGGGTGGGGAGCGAGGAGACTCCGCCGAGCTGGGCGCAGACGAGCCAGGCCCGGAAGACGAGGGCAGGGGGCTGCCACCTGGGGCAGAGAGGAGGCGCCGGTGTAGCCTCTACCTGCAGGCGGGCGGGGCGGGCCGCTCAGGTGTGACTGGGAGGGGGAGGCCCAGTGGGGAAGGGGAGACCCGGGGCTGAGGGCGCCCTGCGGGCTGGCAGCCGCGGAGCCCGCCGGGGGCGTCTGCGGGACAGGCGCGCGGGAGAGGCAGGGGCTCCCGAGTGCAGGTGGGCTGCAGGGAGGAACGCGGACCGCGAGAGGCTGCGGGCGGCGCGGGGAAGGCATCCGGGCGGGCGGCCGGGAGGCGGGAGCCCCTCACCTGTGCGGCGGAGGAGGCGGAGCTGCAGCAGCCCATCGCGGGGCCGGGGGAGCCCGGAGGCGGCGCCGGGCGCGCAGCTACGCCCCGGAGCCCCTCGGCATGCGAGCCGGCGGGCGCCCGGGGAGGGCGCGGCCTGGCCCCGCACGGCTCGGCGGTGGCGGCAGCGGCTCGGACGGCGGCGGGTACTCAGGAGGCGGCGCGGCTCGAGGTGGACGCCGGCCACATCCCACGGCGGCGGCGGTGGCGGCGGCGGCTGCGCGGCTCCGGCTCCGCTCCTGCTGCTGCAGCTGCTCTCCGGCGGAAAGGGGCGGGCGGCGGCGGCGCCTCCCCCTGTCCCCCGCCTCCCGCCTCCCGCGCCCAGTCCCTCTCCCGCTCCCTCTCCCGGGCCGCCGCCTCCTCAGCGCCTCGCGCGTCTCCCATCAGACTCCCCGCCCCCAGTGCAGCGCCGCGCGGGCGGCCGAGCGGCGGCGGCCAAAACGAGGCCGGGCCCTTTGGCGCGCGTCGGAGCCTGCGCGGTGCCGATCCCATTTAGCGGTGGCACCGAGGCAGAGCGCTGCCTCGGGGCGAGAGGGGCGCCCGGGGCTGAGGCGCCCGAGGGCTGGGCAGGCTCTCAGCGTAAATGGGGCCGGGTTGTTTCCGGACCCGGGAGACACAGGCGAGGCACGCGGAGTTGCTTGCTGTCCCCGCTAGGAGCGCAACGCGACGTCCCCGATGGCTTCTTAAAGCTCCGACGGCAGCTTTTTATCCAGAGGAAAGCGCACACAATAAACCTTCCCCGAAGAAGGAATGTGTGATAGAATACCAGGAGAAACTAGCATCTGTTGCTGCTGGCCCCATTTTTCTGTTGTGAAAACTGAGCCTTGAAGGGGACCAAGAGCCTAATGAAGTGCACCCAAGGTCAAAATTGTTATAAAGACATAAAGTTCTCCAGGTCTCTCAACTCAGAGCCGTATTGGATCTGAACTAAGTTTTCTTATAGAGACGATAGTCCACAGTAATCGAGTATTAATTCATGCATACTTTGAAATTTACAGAGGACATACTAAGTTCCAGTAACTTGTAGGCACTGGGAGTAAAGAGGTGAACAAAAGAGACAAGTTTCTGCTCTCTTACGAGTCCCCGTTGTTCCAGTAGGGTGGCAACAAGTTATAGCAGACGTGGTCACTACCTTCAAGAAATGTGCAGCCCCAAAGGAGTCCTTGGGAAATAGTGTGAGATGAGAAGAGTTATTAGATGGCAGGAATAAAACTAAAGATTGTGGTTAATAATAAGAGAACCATCGGTGCCAAGTCCTGTTATAAGCCTTTTATGCTTCATCCAAAGAATGTCTCAAAGACACAGTTAAAAAAGAAAAAATTATTTTGCAAAAATGCGAGGGAATGAGACTCTGGAAGGCATGACCATTAAAAGACAGCAAGTTTTTAGGGTTACCCAAAGTCTACGGGAGGGGGTGCGGTGGGGGACGGGGAATAGCACAGAAGTAGTTGGCGTTACTGTGCTTTGGAAAGGGAACCCAAGCAAATAAAGATAGGAACCTGGGGACAGCCAAAGAAAAGGCCATAGAAGAATTCCTAGTTGGTGTGTTCCAGTATCATTCCTAGGTCTGTGACTGGATGAATCACTTAACCTCATTCTCCTCCTCTGTGAAACACGAATAATAGGGATGACCTCGAAAGACTGTGAAGATTAAATAACATCAGTAAGCACTCAAGAAGTCCTGCTTGAGATCATTCATTTTTCTTCTGCATTCTCCCTACATTCTCTTTCAATTTGATTGGAAAGTCCATTATACTGCTGGGGTGGTGAATCCTCAGTGTGTTACCAGTAACATTAGGTCATGGAATAGAAGCAAAAAAATAAAACTTCAATGACTCTAGTCCCAATTCTGCACAATTAGATTGCAAACTCCCTGAGAACAAGGAAAAACATTTTCTCCTTTGTATCTCTCTTAGCAATCTCAAATGTTTGTTGAATTATTCAATACAGCCAGGAATAAAAAACATTCCCTTGAAATTTTCCCTCAAAGCCTCAAAGTACATCTTGTTTTTAACTGAGGGAGGAGGCTGAAAGTAAAATTAGAGTCTTAAACAAGAAGCCATCTGTCTTCCTTCTTTATAATCAAGGAAAGAGGAGTTGTTTCTCGTAGCAGAGTCAATATGGGAGCATTTCTCTCAGATTATAAAAATCTTTTTGGCTGCTGTAGTTATTCCTTGTAATAGCTAGTGCTTATTTTGTAATTAAAACTGCAGAAGTAGATAAATATGGAACAGACTGTGGCAGTTCTTCAAAAAAAAATGTACTTAACTTTTTTGAAGTTCTCTTTCCAAAACATGGATGCTGGGAGAATGTAATGGAAAGGGAACATATTCCATTGTGCTAAAGTGATCTGACCTCCAGCTTTCCCTTTAGGGGTTAATAGAACTCCCAAGTTCAAAGGTTCTGTAACAGCGCTTTGCAAATATACAAATTATGTACGTGTGTACCATATATGCATACGAATGTAATGTTTAAAATTATACCTCATCATTAGTATGAGAGAAACTAACCCTCCTGAATTATAGTCTGCACCTTCTAAGAACAAGTCTCTTTCCCATCCTCCTTCATATCCAAAGAAGCCTCATAAAAGGAGTGATTTAGAGGGGGCCAAATTACTGTTCCTTTTCATTCGTTCTGGTAAACAAGCACACACAGCATTCACTGAAATTAAAGTACTGCAGATTTGGAAATCTTGAGGTTTTTTTTTTCCTTACCAGTGATAGTACTGATCACACCACCAAAGAGGTGTCTATCATCAAGGCAAACCACCTGGGAAAGGCTTAGGTTTGTTTTTCTTTTGAGAAAAAAAAGAGAGAGTGTGTGTGTGTTTAAATAAAAACTTATGTAAGAACAGCATCTGCACTAACCAGGATAAAATTATAAGGTCTATCAATCTTGGTGCTGCAGGGTAAAAGCGGATCACCAGCTGAGCCAACCAGAAATGCTTCCCAGTGGTCTAGCATTGCATAATTGGCCACGTGGACTCCAGGATTTCCAGCTTCTGATAGAGGGCTTGGTGCTGGTCACTCAAGGGGTGGGGGGGGGGGACATTGCCGTAATGGTCTTTCTTATGATAGTAATAAAGCCTGACTCATTGTTCACATGATTTCAGGTTTTTGCGTAACATAAATATAAATGCCTCTATATATGTGGATGTCTGTAACTGCTCAGAATAGTCCTCCAATTTAAAAAAGGGGATGGGGTAGGGAGGGTGTTTGGTGCTCCTGCTGTGTTATTTACATTTTAGCACATACTGTGCTCGCAGCCACATCCCACAAGAGCACATTTACCTCAGCACAGCCCCAGCTTCCACATCAGCCTCACAACTTCCTCCTTCAAGCATTCACATATCACCCTTGGGAAATGCTCCAAAAGCGAAAACTAATTGTAACCAAAGGCTGTTACTGTTCATTCATTTCCACAGAGGCAAGAGCAGGTCTCTATTCTAGAAGATGAAAATGTATCTCAGCCACCCAGTTAAGCCCTGCAGTTAGAAACCCCTGAAAACAGTTTCCCTGAACTCAGGCGTGTAACAGAACAAGACAATGTTGTTCCCAGCAAGACTCTGGTGAGAATCGTAAATCCTTAGCTCTGCAACTTTGTTTCTGCCCACATTTGTAAGCTGATGTTTCTCCAGTGTTAATGACTAACTCTGGCTTTCATTTATGGTTTCACTTAGATTTTTCATTACAAGTTCAGAAGACTTGTACATTCTCTAAAAATACTTTCTGGGAATTTGTCTTTAGAAGGGTATTGCATTCCCCTATTGCTTTTCTGAATGACATTTTTTATCTGTAGCTATTCAATAATTTTTATTGTTTATTTTTATTTTTTATTTTTTTAAATATAAGTGTGTTTGATCAAGTATCACGTATGCAAACATCAGTCTTCAGGGATTTGAGCTGTTTTCAGCATAAAACTAGTGTTGGTTTTTATTTTGGGGTGGTGGGGTAACAAAGGAAGGAAAGGAGGCAGGACTACAAATATTCATTTGTGAAGGAAAGAGGCAATTTATAATGCAGGGATAGTTACTGAGCCATTTTAATGAGCCAGATACCTGGGATTCAGAGAGGAATGAAGTACATTCCTTGCCCTTTAGTGGTTTACATTTTAGTGAGATGGAAAGACATTTAAATCAAGAATTAGAGCAAAAGCCCTGGCTGGCGTGGCTCAGTGAACTGAGTGCTAGCCTGTGAACCAAAGAGTCACCAGTTCGATTCCCAGTCAGGGCACATGACTGGGTTGCGGGCCAGGTCCCCAGATGGGGCTGTGAAAGAGACAGTCACACATTGAAGTTTCTTTCCTTCTCTTTCTCTCCTCCTTCCCCTCTCTCTAAAAATAAATAAATAAAATCTTAGAAAAATAATTAGAGCAAAGATTAACTGTAATGAGAGGAATAAGCCTACACAGTATATAAGCTCAGAGGTCCACAGAGATTAATTTTATTTATAAAAATGCTACATGATGTTTTTTGGCCTGTTACCCCTTACATTCTTACCTCCACTAGACAAGTCCCATTGTGATCAAAAGCCTAGAAAAGAGTTTGGTATCCATGAATGTGTCATAAATATTTCTTCAAGAAATAAATGAATTTTATCAATAAGTTCATAGGGATTCAAATTTGTTAATAACTAAGAATGTCTCAAAAGGTTATCTAAAATATTTAATAATTTCTTTTTTAAATGTTTGGCCTTTTCTGAAAAACATCTGGAATAACATATATTTATTTATATAATATTGGAAATATAGAAGGCTTTTCTTTGGAAAACACTACACCCTCTAGTGAGATGGATAGGATTAACTACATAAACCTTTTTAAACTCCTAGATGCAAAAGTTACCGTAAATAAATGCAGCCAACAAACAGATAAATTATATTTGCAAAGCAATATAGAAAAGGTTTGTTGCTGTGGTCTCAATGTTTGTGTCCCCCAAAATTCATATATTGAAATTCTAACCCCCAAAGATGATGATGTTAGAAGAAGGTCGTCCTTTGGGCGGTATGTGGTCATGAGGGTGGTGACCTCATGAATGCGATTAGTGCCTAGAAAAGGGCTTCCAGACAGATCCCTAGCCCCTTCCACCGTGTGAGGACAGTGAGAAGTCAGTAGTCTGCAACCAGGAGAGGGCCTTCACCAGAACTCAAGCATGCTGGAACCCTGATCTTGAACTTGCAACCTCTAGAAGTGTGAGGAATGTATTGATGTTGTTTATAAGCCACCCAGTCTATGGCCTTTTGTTATAGCAAGCTGAGCACTAAGACATTTATTATGCATAATATTGAAAAAGCTCCTATAAAAAAATGGAAACTAAAAATTCCTTAGAAAAATGGGCAAAGAACATAGCAGACAAATCCACAGTGGAGAAACACAGGGATGCTTAAAATATGAAATGCTGCTCAACCTCACTAACAACACAACTGTAAGTTAAAAAATCAGGAGCTTTCATTCCTCACCTAACTAGTTGGCAAAGATGTAAAATCTTGATAATACTCAGTGTCAGAGAAAGTCACAGTATTCTCATATACTATTGATGGGGATATAATTACCTCTGTCTGAAAAGGAATTTAAGAATTTATAACAAAAATTAAAAGGTACATTTTATTAACTGCTGCAATTCTTCTTTTAGATATGTATCCAACAGCAATACAGTCTTGTTTTCAATAAGGAAAAATTGGGGGAAACCTAAATTTCTAGAAATAAAATGTTGGTTAAATAATAGGAAATACTATACAGCTATTAAAAAGTATGAGGTCAATTGGTGTTAACTGACATAGAGAGATAACTACAATACACCTTCAACTGGAAAAAAGCCCTTTACAAAACAGTATTGAGATGGAATCCTGTTTATATGAATTGTGTGTGTGTGTGTGTGTGTGTGTGTGTGTGTGTGTGTGTGTGTAGAGAAGAGGTTTTGAGGAATACATAGCACTCTGTTAGAGTAGTTACCTTTGGAGAGGAGATGGGGGTAAGCTGGGGTGTGATAGAACAAGATAGACTGGAGACACTTTCTGAAATAATAGACTTCTATATTGTTGGTAGTTTTGACAAAAGCCTGTACTGTTTTTTAAACCATATTAAAATACTTTTATAAAATGACAGTAGGGGTAAGGGAGTCCTTCCAAATGACTTACTAATCATAGTGACATTATGCAAAGTGTCCAGAGTACAGAGAAAGAACAGATCACCATTCAATGTGATGACTAGGAAAGGCTTCGGGAAGGAAGCAGCATCGAGCTGGTCCTTAAACAACAGGTAGGTTTTTGATAAGTGAAGATGGCAGGGGGAGTCTCAGGTGTCAAATGACTTAAGAAAAGGGGTGGTCTTAGAAATGAATGAGATCTGTTGGATGCTCCAGTTGTCTAGTGTTGCATCGCAAATCAAACTAACACTCTGTGACTTGAAACAATGACCGTACTTCACCGCCTCTCACAGTTCTGGGGACCGAGTAGGCTGAGGGAGGTTGGCAGTCTCACTCGGGGGCTCTCGCATGGCGGTAGTCAGTAGATGGAGCAGGAGGCATCTCCAAGTTTCCTCACTCCCATGCCTGGCGACGGATGCTGGCTGTCGGCTGTCGGCCAGAACACTTACACAGAGCCTTGCTGTTGGGACCTGGGCTTCCTGGCGGCACGGTGGCCGGGTGCCAAAAGGCCCAGGCCGGCACCGCATTACCTTTTATAACCCAGCCTCAGAAAGCCGACGGCGTAACTTTTGCTGTATCCACAGCCCACCCCGTGGCCCGCCCCAATTCTAGGGAAGGGACCATAGATGCCAACACCAATTGCGCCCAGTGGAAGAAAGGTCAATGTCACATTGTAGAGAGAACATGTGGGATGGGAGATCTTGCTGTGAGCTCTCCAGTTTGCCAGAGCACCCATCTGACAGCAGCCGTCTTCTCCCATCTGCACTATGCTCGGCATCCATAGGCCTTGGGGTTCACACCTCCTATGCACAAAAAGAGCAGAGGGTTTGGAGCAAAGAGGTAATAAAGGGAGCTTTTTGCTTTAAAAAAGAACTACAGTGATATATTGCAGTGTGGTTGAGAGGAAGGGGAGATTAAATAACAAAACAGCAGGTACTAAAGCTGTTGCCCCCACTCATCGACGACTCTGCTGCTCAGTTCACAAAAATGATGCCTAAGTATGATTTATGGCAGCCTTCCCTATTCTGCTCAAAGCATTCATTCTTCAGGATGCTCTCAGAGGGCCTCCCTTCTTACAGGACCAGATGCTCCTATGCCTGGCAGGAAATTCCTAGGCCATGGGAGGTAATTGAACTTTTTGAGAATACCAAGGGACCACTTTGGGGTCCCTAACCGATATTTCTCCAGCTGAGTGAAGGACACAGATTACCTGGGAATCAAGCCCGAATTGACCATCCACTCACTCCCTCCCCAAGCACTCCAGCAGCCGTTTCCTAGGGCGGTGCTGCAGAACAAAATGAGGGGAACGGGGAGGGGAGGCCGTCAGTTCTGACTGGACTAGCAGTGTGAAGCTTAGCTACAGTCATTTCCAACTTCCCTCAAGTCCTGTTAAGAGATTTGTTTCAAGCTATAAAAATTGTAGCATTAGCCTGGTTTTTAAAGTACCCCTCCGCCACACACAACTATTGTTATTTTGTTGGGCAAACTGTCAAAATCCACCTGCTCTTTTTCTCAGAGCTCCTTTCTCATTGGTGGTAGACAGAGTCATTTTCCCTGATACTATGTAATTTAGTAGAGGCTGTGTCGATTGCATAAAATATTTCTAATCTCCATAATTAAGACGCTGCTGGTCTGACAGCTTTGCTCCCTTACTCCCCCTCAGCTAGTTGCAGGGATGTAAAAAGACATTTATAAAGAGTACTAAAGTAAAAATGACATGTTGTTCCCCTCCCCAAGGGCCATCTCCAAAGCTATCACCAGCTCCCTCCTATAGAGTTTCATTTATGGCTTCTTCAAAGTAGGAGAGAGGCTTTGCCAAGGTTCTCCAGACCGTTGTCTCTCCATTCCCAGAGAACGTATAGCCCATTTTCATTTTGGATTTAGAGAAAATCCATATTGCCCCTTCTTATGACTCAACTTTGAGGTCAGCTCCTAACACAGTGTTCGACACAGAAATTGTCACCAGTAAGTTTGGGTGAAATGATCAAAAAACCAAGGTTAGAGGTTGAAGAGAAATCTTGAGGTAAGAAGTAACAGAACATTACAGTTGGTGGCTAAGAACTTTTGAAAATCATGTGCTCCATTTTCCTTTATTTTTTGAGAAAACAAGCAATGATTCACCAAGATTGCCATATATTCAACTCTTTTCTCCTGCCTTTTGCTAGTTTGACAATATACTCAGGTGTAGCCTATAAAAAACCTCGCTTTATCCTCACAATAATTCTATTAGGCAAACATTTTTATCACTATTTTAGAGATTAGGGAAATGAGATGTAACAATATTGCTGCTATGACAAATTTATCCTCAACTCTAAGTGGCTTTAATAGAACAAAGGTTTATTTCTCCATCACGGTATGTGTCAAACAAGAGTTGAACCAGCTAGAGAGAGGTAGGATGGTAGTATCGGCTCCATATAGTCATTTGATATCTTTTGTCATTCAAGATATTTTAGCTGCAGCCTGTATAACTTGAGGTCCTTCACCTTCTCAGAGAGAAGAAGAAAAGTGGATAATTAGCCAAGGATCTTGTACTTCTTCAGCCCAGAAATGACACACATTCATTCAGTTGCATTTCATTAGCTAGTACTATTCACGTGCCCTCACCAAACAGTAAGGGGTAGGAAATGGAGAAGAAAGGGAATATATGGTGAATGTTACTATCACTGCTTTATCAGGTAATAATTTGCCCGCCATCACATAGCTATCAAGTGGCGAGATCGGCATCTAGACCCAAGCTGTCTGACTCTAGAGCCCATGCTCCCAACCACTGCACTTTCTTTTTTTATAACTTCATCCTGCCATTTGGGGCATAGAAGTGGCCATGACCTGGGAGGCAGCTTTCACATAGTAGGAACGTCCCTGGACTTGAAACAGTTGGGTTTATATCTTGACTTTGCCACTTACTGGCAGTGAGACCTTGGGCAAGGCCCTTAGCCTCTGTACTAAGAACAGTTTTACCATCTATAAAGTAGGGATGGATAAAACTCACTTAGATCATTATGAAGATGGAAATATGAGAACCTGCCCTGGCTGGTGTGGCTCAGTGAACTGAGTGTTAGCCTGCAAACTGAAAGGTCTCTGATTTGATTGCCGGTCAGGGCTCACGTCTGCGTTGTGGGCCAGGTCCCCAGGTGGGGGCATGTGAGAGGAAGCAGATCCACACATTGATGTTTCTCTCACACACTGATGTTTCTCTCCCTCTCTTTCTCCCTTCCTTCCCCTCTCTCTAAAATAAATAAATAAAATCTTTTTAAAAAGAGAAAATATGAGAACCTTCATGACATGTAACACCCCCATAACAAATGTTTGACTCTGAATTCTATAGTTTCTTTTTCCTTCCCCTCTTCCTTTTAGGCAAGTGCCTTCCTAGGATGTAAGTACTTCCGTAGTGACATCTTCTACTCAAACTTCTTGTTGAAATTTGGCCAGAGGAAAGACTTCAGTAACCTGATCCCAACACTTCTAGCATGGAAGTTCTGATTCTGTCACCAGTCCCCTTTTTCTTTCTTTCTTCCTTCCTTCCTTCCTTCCTTCTTTCCTTCCTTCCTTCCTTCCTTCCTTCCTTCCTTCCTTCCTTCCTTCCTTTCTTTCTTTCTTTCTTACTTTCTTTCTTTCTTTTAAATTTTAACTGTTGTTCAAGTACAGTTTTCTGCCTTTTACCCTCATCCCAGCCCACCCCCCCAGCCCTCCCCTTTTCTTGATATCAGCAATTTTCTTCATGTGTTCCTAAGCACAGCTCAGTCATGACTTCAGGAAAAGGAAAGCATAATGTCACAGTTGAGTTAGAAGTTGTGGCTTAAGAGCAGTTTTGCATCCAAAAATGCTGTAAATGTTGGAATTTCCAGGAAGTAAATGTCAAGGCACATTAATATGGAGGGATCACCAATGCCTTCAGGTGTCAACAGATTGAGAAAACTCATTTGGTTTATTATTGCAGCCTCTTCTAAACTCTGAAAATAGGTCCTCTACATTATTTTAATGTTATTTAGAAAAAAACCCTAAACATCTATTAAAGCAACTAGGTAATAGGGAAAAAAGTCTTATTTAGAAGCTTAATGAGCTTTTTTCTCCTGGGAAAAGAAAATAAATGGTTTCCTCTGGGGAGGTGTGTGAACTCTTTCAGAAGGCCCCTGGGAGACTGTTGGTGAGATAATTTACAATCTTAGGAGTCAGGGTTCATGGCAAAAGTAATGAGCTTCCCTGGAGCAAGACTCCTTTTTCAAAAGAAGCCTGAAACACCACAACTTTTGTTTCTTACTTTGCCTTTCTTATTTGCATCTCAGACATCTCGACACTCTGGCTGCCGTCTTGGACTCTGGCAACAGACGAGGGTAGATTTGATAACCAGCTCAGCAAACTACTAGCTGTGGGACCTTGTGCATATTACGTAAGCTTCTGAGCACCTGTGTCCTCATCTGTGACATTGCATCCTGATTATTAACTGAAGGATAGCACTTTACAAGGTTACAAATGGTGTACCTGTCATGTTTGACACCTGGAACAGATCATTTTTAAACTCCTCTAGATGATAAAATTGTTTTCAGTAATAATCATTTTCTTGCTTTTATCATTTAGTTTCAAAATAATTAATCATTTAAAAGAATATGTTTAACTTTTAAGAACTAAATGCACATTTTGTATTGAAGGGCAGCAGAATTTATTACCTCTTTGGCATATTAATTGATTTAATCTAATTATTTTTAAAGAAACAGCAGGCACAGGCCAAGCTCTGAAAATGAAATAGAAGTTACCTTGTATATGAGACAGGCGTACAAGGGGAATCTCCACTTGTATCGCCTCTCTCACTGTACTGGGAAGAGAGGATGACCAAATTTCTAGACACTCTTTTCAATGAAGAAGGTGCTGACAAATCTGCATAAAAACCAAACCTTCATTTACTGTGCATTCCTGGTAAAGTCCCCAAAGTGGATCCCCAGCCCCCAATGTCTTTCTTTTGTCTTTAGCTGCAGATGGGATTTAAGGTGGTGGCTTGGTGCCATTTCAGAGAGTTACTCATTTTCCTGGGTATCTCCCACGTCCACAGGGGGCATACATCTTATTAAACTTGTTTGTTTTTCTCCTGTTAATCTGTCTTTGTATTATATGCTGTCTCAGCTAAGAACCTAGGAGGGTAAAGGGAAAGTTATTTTTCTTCCTCCACAGTTTGAACTGAAATATACACTTACTAAACAATTACACCTTGCAGTTTTACTGTTGTAGGTTTTAAACTTTAATTAAAAAAATTGTCACATAAGATGGTTGAATTAGATGAATTCAGTTTTCTTTCTTCATCTTTAGAACCACTGTGCTATTGTGGTTTGTTTATATTTACTGTGTTAAGTGTAGGGATATGTCCTACCACAGCAGCTGGAGACATGAACAATGCCTTCAGTGAGTTTGAACAATCGCTCACTATTATGAACTTGCTCTTGAAGCAAATCCTTGAAGTTGTGTCCACATGTGCCAGGGTTACACATGACCGTGTAACTAGGGGTTCTCTGGATTAACTTCCATTTAGAATACAATGTTCATTAAGAGATAAGTAATAAGCATTTGCTCATTTGAATTGTGTATTACATATACATATTATATAATAAACTTATACATCTATAAGTTTATACATACATACTACATAATAAATATACATATTATTAAAACTCAATGATTTTGAAGGTAGACCAACCAAAGATGTTTTAGGGAAGAACATTTTATCACTGACATTATTTAAAATTGTGGGCATAGGATGATAATAAAAAGCAGACAGACTAGGCTTGATTGTTTTTAAGGATTCTTTACAGACAATGCATTTTCTATTATACCAGAGAGAGCCACTTCTACTGTCCCGCCTTTGGCATACCTCTGCAAAGTTCCTGGCGTATAGTAAGCACTCAGCATGCATCAACTGTTATTATTCCCCTACAAGTCTTTAAAACCAGAGAGTTTCCTAGGGTCTTTTGTGTTGCAGAGAGAGAGAATAACAAAGACATGGAAATATGACTTGATTTCCCAATAAAGAAGTATCATTCATTATCTTTTAAAAAAGAGTAATGTTTTTCTGTAATAATAGCAATAGATGCTTTTTAATTTTAAAAAGTACAAAATTATTAAAAACTTACAAGAGGCAAAAAAGCCTCTGTAGTCTTGTTATCCAAAGACAACAATAATAATGATTTATTGATCACTTACTGTATGCATCCAACGAACTGCACATTCATTCCATTCTTTTCATTTTTTTATTATGAACCTATAAAGTAGATTCATTTTTTTTACTGGTGATTTTTAATTGTTTTTTACAGAACAAGACAAGTGAGACCTAGAGAAGTCATATAGGTAGCCTACAGTTATAAGCCTAAACTCGTAAAAGGCAAGCTGGTATTCAAATTAAGCTGTTTGAAGCCCAGACTCTTAATAACTCTGCTATTTTATATATTCATAACCTCACTTCTAGAAATATGTTCAAAGAAAATAAACATAATTGTTTTCAGAAATTTATGAATGAGGATATTCATCACAGTTATAGTTATAAAAACATATTTATGTACATGGAAGAATGATGAGGAGAAAATAATATATTACCAATGATACTGAATTGTTGATGATTTTTAATTTTATTCCATATAATTTCTAATATTTTCTGAAATTTCTATAATAAAAATGCAAAATTGGTATGTGAAATCTTCTAAAAATGTTTAATAAATTTATTTTTTAAATGTTGGTACGTTTTTGGTGAATCCTCAGCTCACTGGTGAGTCATTGAATCCTGATCTTCCATACACAGTTGGACTAAAATGTCCTGTACGGCTCACACTTTCTAACAATGTCTGGACTGGGCTGCAATTAAACGTCATTTTATTGTCTTCTCTCGTGTCTCCTTTAACCCTCCACTGTTAGTGGCTTTTTTCTTGCAGGCTTGTTTGAATAATCACTCTACCAAGTCTTTGATGGCTTCTAACCTTCCCAGGGAGAAGGCATTTATTTACTTCTCTGACTGCTTTCCTTAAAAGGCGTCCGATTCCTTTTTCCCATTAGAAAATTAAAGAAAGAAATATCTACACAGCCCAACCTTCTCCAATCAGAAGGAGCATTTTTTCTCATCTTCTAAAATTTTCTTGTTGTCCCTAGCTGCTCTCTCCAGAAATTTCTGGCCACGGTTAGCAGTTTCCATCACAAACATAAGCTTCCTGGATATCCTGGCAATGATATGTTAGCTGTGGGATCCTCAGCCTGTCTCATCACGTGCGACTCAGTTTTCTCATCTGCAAATGAAGACACAAAGTCCCAGAGCTCTAAGGCCCCTGCCTAGAATTAATGCTCAGGTAAAAACAGAACAGGGTATTTATTCCTATTGCCCCAGTGCTGAAGGAGGATGTAAATAGATCAAATTTCTGAATGGTGCCTGAGCAAGGGGCTTATAGCAGAGATGCTTAATGAAGTATTGAGGAAAGGTGTTGAATTTAGAACTAAATGACCCCCAAAAGAGGCTTCACTGTCATTTATGAGCTACATGGCCTTGAGCAAGTTATGTAAACTCCTGGTTGCTTTTCCGATTACCTCTTTGTCTTGGTATTCTGTGGTTTCTGTATGAAGTGTCCAAATGTGTATTTCTTTTTGTTTATCCTGCTTAGGAATGGTTGAAATTTTTTAATCTGTGTGGATGGTATCTTTCATTGGTTTTGGAAAATTCTCAGCCATTCAGTATTCAAATATTGCCTAGGGCAAGATGATATAAACTGTGGGAATGGCTTTAAAATACAGCAACAAAATAGAAAATGAAAAAATGAGGCAAAATCTTGATAATCATGAAATCTGGGTGACAAGTGTGTGGGGTTTATAGTAATGTACTTTACTTTTTTCTTTCCTGTTTGTTTAAATAATTTTATGGTAAAAAAAAAGATATGAGACAAAACAATTTTTTATCTTTTTCTCCTAGATCTTCAATGGCGTACACATCAGACCACCTCCTCCATGTATCTATCCTCCATGTATCTTAATGCTCATACTTTCCATATAGTTATCGCTCATGTGGCATGCTGGTGATTTCTGTCCTAGTTTTAGTTCATTTATTCTGTATATAATTACATTTAATTTGTTACCGAGTTCTTAATTTTGGTTAATTTTTATTATGGACATTCTTGTGGGGGTTTTTTCTGTTTCAAATATTCTAGATTACTTTCTCCATTAATTTACCCAGCTATTAAAGCAAGAACAGTGGGCATGATTGTTGTATACCCTGGGCCTCATGATTCTGACGTCAGAACTATCTGAAAGTCTGTTGGTGTTATCTATTCGTTCTCCTATTTTTAAAGATTCTTGTTCATGGCACCTTGCTTGTGTGCTTGATTATTTTTCACTGTGTACTGTTCATATATCTGAAAATTTGTACAGGGGATCCTTCGTGGCCTAGAACAAAGGTGTTTTCCTCTAGAGAGAATATACATTTGATTCTGTCAGGGGCTTAAAGGCATTTCCAGTTTGGCACCATTTTAAAATAAATTCAGAAACTGCAACCTTTTGGGCCAACCAAACTTAATGCTGTGAATATAGACTGCAAATTCGAGTGTAACTTTTTGCAACTTTCAGTCTGTCCATCCTGGAACTAGGGCTTAACAACAAGGCCAATTTCTTGCATCCCCTGACGTGGAAGAGAGGTATCATAACGCTTTGGTGCCCAAACTTCTTTAGGATGAAGGGGTCTCTTCTTAGGGAATCGGTCTTGGGAAGGGTTAGGCCTTGATTTCCCACCTCCTTGCCTTGGAAAACCAATATTGAGAAGATTTGGGAGGTGGGTTAAACAGCCTTAGTGTTTTCTCTTACCCTCCTGCAAAGAGATGAGTAGTAATCTAGGTCCAATTTCTTCATATGTAAGATGGGGCTAATTTTGTTTCACTCAGAGTTAAAAGTGGTAAACAAGTTTTAAAATGCCCTTTGTAAATTGTAAATCATAATATAAACTTACTCTGGAACCCTGGGCCTTTAAGGTTTAGGGAACCTCGTTGAGTTGCATGCATTACTTGGAGGATATGTGTATTTTACTATATTGTATTCCATATGTTTCATATGATTTCAAAGGATTCATTGGCTTTCAAAATATGTTTATGATGCAATTGAAAATAGAAATTATTATTAGAAATCAAACAAGTACAGGAAAAGGGCAGTAGATTTTGCAAGTGCTTGTTCATTTAGGTATTGTTGAATTTTCAAAATATCTGCCAATGACCAAAATAATGATTATTTGCTCAATAAAATCATATGTTTTTCTGTTTTCTTCTAAACTATACTTCCACATGTGTGAAGTTCAAGGATAAGAAAGAAGAGAAATTATATTCCAAATAAATGCATTAGTCCTAGTTCAAGTTTAGCATGTGGTAGTAAGAGCATTTTGTTTCTTTCATAATTTATTCCTTGCAGGCTCCCATTTATGAGTGCACAAGCTCTTGGAATGTTAGAGCTGGCTGGATCTGCACAGATCATATCACTCACCTCCTTAATTTACATTTAAGGACACTGAGGAAAGGACAAAGATAAATTTATGAGGATTATAAATGCAGCCAATATTCCAGAGGCTTTCTGCTAATTAAAACGTTTCTTTCCTCTTCAAAAAAAATAGTAGTCATTGCAGTCTGACATGCCCCCCACAACCCCCACTCCCCACCCAACGTCTTTCCTTTATAGCATTTCCAGTATTATCCTTTCAGGCCCTGATTAAATATATTCTCTTCTGCGAAGCTCTTCTGCCTCAGATGAGATGACCCATCTGAGCATACACAAAATTCTCCTGATATATCAGAATTCCTACTATAACTTTTCATCTTTTTCTTTCAAATAAAACAAGTCTTTCCAGAATCAGAGTAAAAGAGAAGTCAATGATGGAAAGCTTGAAAATGCGTAAATTTAATTCCCAAGCTGAAAGTTGGCAGTCGTCATTCATTTTTCCATTCCGTAAATATTTATTATCTTCTAACGTGCTAGGTGCTGAGATTGCAATAATGAGCACAAGATATATATGCTCCCTATCCATTTCACCATCTCCACGTCACCATTTAGTTACCATTATGTATCATTTGGGCAACTCCATTTATCTTCTGACTCTATTTATCTCCTGCTTATGCTCTGATCTCCCTTTGATCCATTTGTTACCCAATAGCCAGAAGAATTTTTTGATCATGTTCAAAATCTCTCTTTTAAATTGTCAGGAGTTCCACTTTTAGAATGTGAGGAGCTTTATGGACCCACTCCTCAGAGTGGTCCCTGTGAGGAAAGATTTATCTGATGTGAACCTCGAGGAGAAATTTCTCTGCTAAGAAGAACTTCCCATGGTCAATCAAGGGCCCAAATTTTATAAATAATGATTAGAGCAGCCATTTATGGATAAGGGCTCCTCATGTACTCTATATGCCACAAAGAACTTCAGTTTGGACTCTTGGCTTCCTACACTATACCCGGCTTAATTATGCTGTCCGAGTCAACCACTGCAGGGAAGTCCTGGTCTCACCTATCAATCAGTGGACTGAAATGTGCCCCAACGAATCAGAACTGCACCATGTATACTCATTTACATGTATACCGACCAATCAGAACTGTTCTGTAAAGACCACTCAGAGCACATGAGAGCTGCATGATTCCAACTAGTCAGAACTGTGTGAATTTGGAAGCCTCATTTGCATAAAATTGGACCAATTGGGAACTTGGGCAGGAACTTTTTCTATAAAATGTAGCCTCCCTTTTGTCTCACTGGAGCACATTTTTGGTTATGCAGTTTCCTATTTTGCAAACTGTTTACCTGAATAAATTCTTTCCTTTTACTGCACCTCTTTGAGAAATTTTGTCAACAATCCCAACCATTAAAATCTCTGGAAATCATCCTAAAGACATATGGCAAATGAAGAAATCTTAATTAAATGGAGGGCAGAAGTTTCTCTTGAGCCTGAAGCTAAATTTGCCTTTAACTTAAAATAATCTGCATACCACGGAGGCACATCTTGGGGTGACTCATTCTGAACCCCACACAGAAACTAGCATTTCCCATCCTCTGGCTTTGGTGACTGTGGCTGAGAGGTCAGGGGCTCCCTTCTTCCACTCAGGTCCCACGTACAGGTGGAGGCTCTCCGAGGCGTGGTAGGCCAAGGGCACTGGGAACCAGAAAACTCTTGCTCCAGCTGGTTTACAGGTGGTTTCACAGAGATTTTAGGTAAGCATAGGGTACAGGATTCTGGAACTCAAGTTCTTTAACTTGAGGGTGCATACATCCAGAGCCAACCTGGAGAAAGTGTGGTTGCTGTTGACAGAATGAAGGGGTTCATCTGTCTGCATGCATCAAAGCCCAATGAGACATGAATAGGAGCCTGCAGCCAAGAGAGTAAGGATTTATTAGTTAAGGTAGTGGCACCATGCCCAGAGTCACAGGTGAGCTAATGCTCAAAGGCCTGGCTCCCCCATGGCTTCCAGGGGACAGATTATATGGAGGAAAAAAGTCATTAATTGTGGTGACTAAAGGAGTTAGGGTTGTGGGCTCTACTGATTGGTTGGTGCTAAAGTAAGGAACAAGGTGCTAATTGATTATTACATTTGGTCCTGATATCAACCATGGAGTCCTGTCTGATTGTACAAGAATTTGTTCAGTGGGATCATTTCACTTTCCTGGGTCCAGAGCTAAAATGCAACTGAGGCCGAGATACTGTCTTTAGTTTGCTTGAAAGCTCTGTCTTTGTAGTCAGTAAACCTGGGCCTTTTTCCTAAGACTACTGGATGCTCATTGTCCTGAGGCCTTAAGGATTAAGCAAGAGTGAGGGAGGTGGGTGAGTCAGGGTGCTGGGTGAGACAAGTGTGAGTCAGAAGAAAAACATCCAAAAAAAGGCCAGATTAAAGAAAATAAGTTTCTGCGCAGTTGCATTACTTCTGGGGAACCATCCCTTCTTCACTGCCAGGGCTGAGGTTCCAGAGGAGCAAATGATCCTCACTGCTGCTGTCAGCCCTTCTAGCTCCAGTTCTGCCCTTCCCAGCCTATCAAAGGCCTGGAATGTTCTTCCTCACAGCATCCAGCTGGTGAATTTCTGCTCATTGCGCAAGGCTCTTCCTTCTTTGAGCCCCCCTTGCAGTAGAGGTGTGTCCCAGCTCCTTGGGATATTTTTGTAATGAGCTGGTCCCAAGGAGAAAACAATTTCTAAGAGTTAATGAAAAGCTCCTTTTGTGCCTCCTACTTTAATTTGATCCTCTAAGCTTGAATCCCAGAGGATGTTTGTGTGTTGAATTCTGAGGGTGAGGGAGTGTTTTTTTCTCTTAGTTCTCAAAGGTCAGACAGCAAGCCTTAGTCATGCTAATGGAGATCTAACCTTTCATGGAATCAGAGTGTTTTCTAGTTCAAGGGATTTTTTTCGGAATGTTCCAAGTAAGGCCTTTGTCTCCAAAGTACAGTGATAATTACTGTCAAAGTCAAAACCTTAACTCAGGTCTTCTGACTCGATGCCCAGTTCTTTTTTTACCCACAGCACTCTCATGTAATATTTGGTTGGGTCGGTGGTTCTTTCAGCACCAACCATCATTCTTGGTACATAGTAGTAGTAGCATAATTGTTGAATTAATAAAGAAATAACAGATCTTCTACTGACCAATTCTTCCTTTTCCCTTCAGTATATCAGAGAGTAAAAAAAACCAAATACACAGAATGTGTTTTTGAAACCAGAAAAGTCAATGTTCATGCTTACTACATGCATTAATCACTAAGACTATTAACTATAACTAAAGCTAGAAATTTTTAACTCTTGAGTTCTCCATCATTTTGAGTTTTCAGACAGTGTTATCAGCATGAATAAATGACTTTGGGATCTCTGCCACTCAAGTCATTTAATCAAGTGGAAGTTGAATCTTGGAAAAATTATTGTCCATTCTTAGCACAATCCCTAAAGAATATAAAATCCTGGAATCCAGCTGGTAGAAAAGACTAAATCTGAATGAACTATTGTATAGGCAATATCACATATAAAGGTGGAAGGTCAGATACATTTCCAAAATAAGGCAATTTGCCCCAACTGGGGTGGCTCAGTAGGTTGGGTGTTGTCTCACAAATAGAAAAGTTGTCAGTTCAATTCCTGGTTAGGGTACATGCCTGGGTTGTGGACCAGGTCCCTGGTTGGGGGTGTGTGAGAGGCAACCCATTGATATTTCTCTCACACATCAATGCTTCTCTCCCTCTCTGTCTCCCATCCTTCCCCTCTCTCTAAAAATAAAAAAATAAAACCTTTAAAAAATAAGATAATTTTTGTGGCTAGCACATGTATCTGCTTAGAAACAGAAGACTTCCAAGTAATATTAGGGTATGTGTGTATTGAAAGTGATAACTAAATTGGATTCACTGCTGCTGTGATTACTTAAGGGGTCAAACCTTTAATCTTTCAAAGTCCTGGGAGCAGGACTCTAGGGCAGTTGTTCCCAATATATCTGGTACCAGGGACTGGCTTCGTGGAAGACAGTGAGCTCAGGCAGTAATGTGAAGCCTCGCTGGCACCCTCTGCTCACCTCCTGCTGTGTGGCCTGATTCCTAACAGGCCATGGACCAGTACCGGTGCTCTAGAGGACATCTGTTGTTTTCTGATGCAGTACAAAAATTCACCCTCCTCCTAGGAGTACTCTGCTTAACCTCTGGGAAACTCCCTCCTCCATTCTCCACCTCTGTGGTGTGGGCAAGGATGTGCTGACAGATGGGACCTGGACTTCACACATGGCTAGTTAGTTGTCCCAGAGTCAATGAGTCATAATGAAGGATCTTTATAAGACACATAAGACAGAGATTCTTACTCTTTACCTGGGAGGTAGACTTGAGAGTTTACAGGGACTTGGCCTACTGCTGCCATATTGCTACCACATATACCCCAAGGCTGAAACTAGCATAGCAAAAGGTGGAGCCAAGAGACTGGGGGGAAATTAGATCCAGATGATTTCAACTGAAGCCTGAATCTGTGGTAGGCAGTTAGACAGGCATGAACAGAGCAAGGGTGATGGGCCAAGTCAGGTCACCAAGGCAGAAAGCCATACATGCCTAGCAATGGGCAAAACTGGGATAACAAGGTCCTCACCCCCAAGGTGACCTTTCCTCCCCTAGCAAATTGCTAGGTCACATGGTTTAGACCCCCTGATCTCTTATATTGCTGGTCATGCTGTTCTGACTGTACCCTGGCCTTTCCTCCCCTGGCATGTCACTAGTCATGTGATAGACCCCCTTGAAGGAAGAACAAGGGGCCAAAGAGTGGGCTTATGTGACTTCCCTGTGGCCCCTTGCACAGCCACTCCCTTAAGCTTTAACCCCTAGGGATAACATCTAGGCCTCAGCTGTGTTTCAGCTCTAGACCCAGAAAAGCAGCAAAACCAGACAAGCGCTGAACAATTGGTGGAGACCATGATCCTAAAAAGACACACCTGGAAAGCTGATGAATATTCTATTGAGATGCTTCCTGGGACCTGTCCTAAATTCCCAGCCTTAAAAGTTCCTAGGACAGAGGACCCAGTTCACTCTCCCTCTTGGGAGCATGCCTGTACCTTTCCTGTTTCCCTCTTCTCCCCCTCACCTTGTGTTACCTTTAAATTTCCTCTCCTGAGCTCTAAGGGCCCTTTCTTTTGACTCTGTAACTTGTTTCCTAAGTCCGTTTCTTCTACAACTCACTTATTCTACCTCTGTGACTTTCTAAATAAACTTTCTCTTATTGTTGGAGTCTTGCCTCTGAATTCTTTCTAAGCCAAGACTCAAGTCTGAGGTTGAGTCTTGGCTGGAGTCTTGGCTCAGCTGAGGTTGCTGAATCGAGGCCTGGTCTGACTTCGCTGGTCTAACATCCGGTGCCATTCTGGCGCCAACAAATCCACTTGCCTGAAGCCAGCACTAGGTGTAAGGGTTAAGATTTGAACCCATAGTATCCCTTTTTGCTTAAAGCAGGTTTATGTTGAATTTTTCTGCCACTGGTAGTCAAGGGGATTCTACTTTGCTTCTCTTCTGGTATTTTCTCCTGAACAGTTTTCTACTGTACAGACAATAGACACCCAGGCAACAGGAAGACAAGGTGATCTTCCCTGGTTTCTCTCTAATTTCCACCCTGCCATCATCAGCCTAATGTTTTTAAAACATAACTTAGGTTAAGAAACAAGTGTTTTAACTAAGATCACATAGCTAAGAGCTGGTGAAGCTAAAACCATGGCCTGAGATTCTGGACTCAAATACTTTGCTGTTCATTTATCATACTTTTGATCGTTGACCCCTTTTTTGGCTGTAGCCATATGCTTTAGAGCTGCAATGTACAATACAGTAACTGCTAGTCTCATGCAGCTACTTAAATTTATATTAATTGAAGTTGAATAACATTTAAAATCAGGTCCTCAGTCACTCTAGTCCCATTCTGAGCAGACACTAGGCATATGTGGGTAGTGACTGCCATATTGGACAACACAGATATAGAACATTTCCATTGCCAGAGAAAGTTCTGATGGACAGCATTTGCTCTAGAGACAGATTTCCTTCTCTGCCCAAAGTCACTAGTGTCGGAAAACCTGATAGAATCTTTCCTCTCTTCAAATGGCAAACGAGGTCAATAGGTGGAGGGCCAACAGACGGACTATGAGCCATTCAATCATCTATTCCATACTCTCTAAACACTTACACGGGAGTGGTAGGCTCTAACTACTTATCTCTGGGATGCGTAAATCTGAAACATGCTACTTAGTGAGGAATGATTAATCTGTTGTTATATTAAGCATTTTGAAATTATTATGTAAATACATATCAATTAAACATTATGAATATAGTAGCAACTACTCTGTGCTTACTATATGAATATAGATTTCTTAGGATTTTGAAGAATATGATGTTTCATTTTCAGGCTAGTGATTCATTGAGAATACATTTCTTATCCTGACTGCTGCGGCTGAGTTGGTTGCATATTGACCTGCAAATCAAAAGTTGCTGGTTTGATTCCCGGTCAGGGCACATGCCTGGATGCCTGGCTTGCGGGTTCAGTCCCCGTTTGGGGTGTATATGAAAGATCGATGTTTCTCTCACACATCGATGTTTCTCTCCCTCTCTTTCTCCCTCCCATCTCCTCTCTCTAAAAATAAATAAATAAAATCTTTAAAAAAATTTTTTAAAGAATATATTTCTTAATGACATGCTCACACATCATCATTCTCCAAGCAGGAACTGTCTTCCTAGGTCTGGGCCCATTTCCCTTTCAGATTGAAACTAGCAGGGGAAAGCGATCTAATCGTTTTAAATCAAATAGGAAGGAAAGCTCTCCAGCTGAAAATTTGTAGCAGATATTCAAACTGGGAAATGATAACTAAGGTATAAAATAAGCTGTTATTGGACAGAATATACAAATGAAAGATTATATTGTCACCAAGACACCACAAGTGAGTTATTCTTCCAGGAAAAAAAGCTAACTTTGATTCGTTCTATGTCAAATAAAAAAAAATGATGAATGGATATACGCAGCACCCACGGTGGCCATTTCTTTTTGGTTTGACATAAACAGTTTGTATTTGCAAACATTCCCCATTCACTTATGTGGGATAATTTTTTAAAAAACACACAGTTTTCACAGTATTGGAGAAGGAGGGGTCAGTTTTCAGCCCCAGTGCTTCCTCGTTGGATGGGTAATTTGGTACCAGAAGGTAGCCATGGCGACCATAAAAGTTACTCATGTGACTAATGATGCAACTAATGATGCCCACAATTACTTAATTGCAGGCATGCTTAACTGCTTTTGCCATTTTTGGAGAGTGCTTATGGCTAATTGTGGCTGCAAGTGGGTAACTACAGGTGCGATCAGATGTGTTCCTAATTTTTACATTTGTGTTGACAGCAGCAGATTAAACCGTCCCTTCTAAAGAGGGGAGTTATAAAAGGAAGGCCGAAATTAGTTCTTTCAAATCCAGAGAGGACAGAACAGCCTCCAACATGAAAACAAAACGAGCCACGTAATATTTAAGCAGAGGAAAGCTCTGCTCGTCAGCTGACCTTCAGGCAGAGCCTGGCCCCATCCATGCATCTTTCCCTTGTCCCTGAGGTTTTTGCACTTGGAGTCCTGCTACTGCCCCTTCCAAGAGGGCCTTTCGCTTTTCCTTACAACTTTACAACTCCCGTCCCATCATGGGGTAGGTACTATCTTTTAGTGTTACATTGTCTGCGTAGTCATTTACCTTACAAATACTTTGTACGCATGGTGTAATATACATACGTACAAGTGGACTCTAATCTATAAGGTGAGCTTATAGATTAGAGTGGTTAGTTTTAAAGTTCTCTTATCAGGAATTAACTCCCCAAAGATGACTACGTAATACTTCAAATATTCTTATCAAAATTTCACTTGAAGTTTTTAAATTCATAGAAGGAATGTTAGAAATAGTTTTGAACAGGTTAAAAATAAGCCATGGTCCAAGACATATGGCTGGTTAGAAAGACAGAAGCCTCACTGCTCTTGCGTGGAAGAGTATATGGCACCGGCAAGTTCAGCGCTCTGCCTTTTGGCACAGTGACTGGGGTCCAGTGTTCCCTTGGTCTTGGCATCTCTCATTCACGAAGGCTGTGACTTGATCCTATGAAGGCTGGCTGGTCCCATCACCACCCTGTGTCCACCGTAAAGCTATTATGCTTACGTTACTTGTAATGCCTAAAGCAGAGAATGGGTCCCCAAAACTTCAAGAACTGATTGTAGGATTATTCTTGCACTTCTTTGGCTGGAAAACATTTGTAGTTGTGGCAGAACTTGGTCTAAGACCTCTCTTGGTATAGAGGTTGTAATGTAGAGGATGTATGTCACCACCCACATTTCAGCACCAAAGACGACTGATTTCTACCCAAAGGTCCTGGCGTTTGTTGAGTGACCAAATTAGCCTGGTTCAGTTCAGAACATCTTGATTTCTCTTTAAATACCTCAGGCTTATATTTCCAAAACAAATGAAATTTTAAAAAACTATGCTATATGCAGTTATAATATAAATAATAAAATGAAACACAAGGTCATAAAGGAAATATGCAGAGATATGGACACATTTTCTAGGTACAGGAAACCACCTACTCCCGAGGGAGGACATGAAATGACTCCCTTCACCCACTCTTGCCTGGCATCTGGATCTTCTAGGCTCTCCTAGGCTCTGCCTTCCTCCAAATGCTGTGTATGATCTTTTTCCTGCCTCATAAAAGATGCTGGTTAATCACTCAGACTCCTCCGTACTGCACAAACAGTATCAAATAGCCATTATGTGTGCTGGACACTGTTCTGGGCAGCGTGGTGACTCAGTGGGATGAACTGACAGGCTCCTCGGTCCCTTGCTCGCTTAGTCACCCACGCTGCTTGACCCACTGCCAAGCGTGGGGACTGACAAGCAGAGAAAATGAAGTAGAGAAAATGTGGCCACCAGAACTCTCTTAGGGAGAACTCTCTATTTGATTAGAAGAAATACTTTGAAATGACATCTGGAGTGGAAGGTGAAGTCCCAGGGGCCCTCTGCATCAAGAAAAATGTCTGCTAAACTGCTTTGCATGAGACAGGGAGAGGAATAGTGTTGCTCCTAAGAGAGGGCAGAAAAGGGGAGAGCGAGAGGTGGAGGAAAGGGAGTACAACCGCAGTGCCACACCAGACTGGTGTCTGCTGCGTGGTAACCCTTCGTGGTGATGCACAAATCTTTGCTAAGATGTATACTAAGTGAATGGGAGGTTTAGTTTGCAGGATATCTTAGAGAGATCGGTGAAGAGGTTGAGTTTGGTATCTGGACTGAAGCTGCACACTACCTCCCTTTTTTTGGTTTGAGGCAATCTCTCTCTCTCACACACACACACAGGCACACACACTGTCCTACCCACCACTGTACTGTACCACCCGCCCCTGCCCCAAACACACATTGTGATAGAGAAGGCACACTGGGTGGAGGCAGGGAAAAGGAGAATGACTCTATCACACAGTGACATTACAGGCTGAGGCTAGCAGTGGGCTTGGAGAAGTGGGCATGGTGCCCAGGGCTTGGGCAGCCATGAGTCAGAGGCTGATTAGACAATGCAAATCAACAACTTACACAGTTGTTGAATGTACCTGTGATTTTACTCAGGCCAGTGTCCCTTCAGTGGTAGGCAATGTAGCCTACTGGTGAAAAGGGTGGAGTCTGGAATCAATCACAGGTATTATGGGCTGGATTGTAATGGGCCACCTGTTGGGAAGCTGGATCCCTAATATCAAGGGTCAATCTCTTAGCACCCTGCTCCCTCCACGCTGGACCTCACCCTGATCCTTTTCAGAGGTGGGAAACCAAACCTTCCTCACAAGCAGCTTCCTCACAAAACCCCCAATGGGTTTTGTTGCTGTTTTGTTTTTGTATTTTTACCTTTTTATTGTAGAGTAACTCAAACATACACAGAAGTAGACAAATTGGTTTAAGAGCCTTGGGTGTTGATCAATCAGCTCATGACCAGGCCTGTCTATCCACCTCTACCTCCTATGTTCTTTTTTAAAAAAATTCCAGAAGTTATACAATTTCACCACTAATATTTAATTATGTATCTTTAAAAGAGACAGATTCTTTTTTTACCATTATCACATGACCCACGTAATTAGTAACAATATCACACCATTCTTTAAAAATTTTTTTTATTGATTGATTATTTAGAGAGAGAGAGAGGAAGGGAGAGAGATTGTTCCACTTGTTTATGCACTCACTGGTTGTTTCTTGTATGTGCCCTGACTGGGGATCAAACCCACGATGTTGGTATATTAGGATGATGTTCTAACCAAATGAGATACCCATCCAGGACTTCAAAATATTCTTAATATTATTATAATATTCAGTCAGTATTCAAATTTCCTTTCTTATAAATTCATAATTTTTAAATTGTTTTTTGAAATAAGATGGAAATTATTGTCATTATTTTAAAAAGATCCACACGAGGCAATATGTTGTAGGACTCTTAGTCTACAGCTTTGTCTTTATTTGTTGAAGAAATCCACTTGTTTACTCTGTAGAGTTTCCCACAGTCTGGATTTTTCATTCGTCCCTGTCGTGACATTTAACATGTTACTCTGTCCTCTGCATATCTTGCACATTAGTGGATAGAACTAGAGTCTTGATCAAACTCGAGTTCAATTTTTTAGCCAGACTACTTCATAAGTGGTGTTACGTTCTTCCATCAGAAAGTGGATAGAATGGTTGTCTGGTTGACTCTCCCCTGCTTGTTTTCCCCTCTTTCTTTATGTCATTCCTTCTTTCCTTTCTGTATCTCATCTTTCTGATTCCCGGCACACGGGAGCTGGAGTTCAGGGGTGTGGAGTGAGGAATTGCCAGCCCTTCTGCCTCCTCCTGGGGCATTGCCCTGCCTTGTCCCCTTACTCCCTGTCTATGCTGTCAACATGACTCTTCATTCCTTTGGGGACATTATGATGCTGCTAAATCTCTTCTCAGGGGTGAGTGGGCAATAGACATGCTGAGAAAAGTTTGGAGGACAACATTTAACAGATTTTGCTCTTCCATACTAAGGGGTGCAAAGTTTGAGTCCTGCCTGACTTTTTTGTGATTTAGATGGCAAACAGCTGTCAGGCAGGTGAGGGACTCCTAGACAGGAAGTAGCTGAAGTTCTTCATTCCTGACCCATGCAGAATGGGAATGTAATTTCCAAATACAATTTGGTGCCCAAAGTTCACATTAAATTCTTGAAGCCTGAAGTTCAGCCATAGTTGAATCCTGTAAGAATGTTCTAGCTCTGGCTGGCGTTGTTCAGTGGTTGGAGTGTTGTCCAGTAACTGAAAGGTTGCAGGTTCGATCCCTGTCAGGGCACATACCTAGGTTTCAGGTTCATCCCAGGTTCAGTCGCAGCTGTGGGCACTTGTGACCCCAGGTCTGGACACATACAATCCCTGGTACCAGTGTGGATCCCCGGTTTGGGTACGTAGGGAGACAACGAATCAACGCTTCTCCCTCACTGATGTTTCTCTACCTCCCTTTCTCTTTCCCTCTCTCTCTTTAAAAGACAAATGAAAATGTCCTCGGGTGAGAATTAAAAAAAAAGAAGAATGTTCTAGATCCCCTAGACCCTGGTCAACAAGGTGCTGCCATATACAAAGGATTTGTTCACCCATTTATTGCCCACACTAATATTGCCCACTTGCCCAAGTTCCAGGCTGGTTTGTTGCTTAGAAGCTTAGAAAGAAGGGAAAAAAATAAGTTATTACAACTAGCCTTTCTACAGAATAACCTTTTTTTAGATTCAGCAACATTTATAGAGCACCTGTTTCTATTTGACTCTACCCAGTTTCTTCATCAACTAATTTTACCTTGTTGGGTCCTGAGTGTAGCAGATTCTGTTGATGCGTCAGTTTTACCTCTTTGTGCCCCCTCCCCACCCTCCCTGCGGGTTCACACACAGCTGGATAAGATAGCCCTTGGGCACACTGGCAGGTTCCTACCTTACATGCCCATAGTTCTCTGCTTCTCTTCCTGAGGGTTTTCTCCTGTTCTACAAGAAATTACCAGTCTGCTTAGGGCATTGTGAAGGTGGTAGTTATTTAAGGCTCCCACAGGCAAATCTCAACCACCGAGAGATGAGAGTCCACGGGAAAATAACCTACGCTTCCCCATCCCTCAGAGGGAGCATTCTGAGATGTGTTCTACATGGTCCTCCAGGGAGTTCTTAGCATGTTGGTTCATAGTGGACTTCCTTGCTCATTGATGTACCTTCTGTTGACTTTTCTCCCTTCCCAGTCTTACTTTCTTCACTGTCTCACTTGAACTTCCTGGTATTCCTTCAAATAAGCTACCGATATTCAACTCCTTGTGTCAGGGGCCGTTTTTTTGGTGGGGGTGGGGGAGGGGCAAGGGGACAGAAAGTAAGAGAGGAAATAATTTTGTAAGCTACTTTAAAATCTTTTGGAACAAGTGATTGTCAATAATGAAACACATTTTTAAATATTAAGTGCTGAGTACATTATATGTTCATGATCTCTAATCCCATGTATTGATAGCCCCATTTTTCAGATGATAAAACTGAGACTAAAGGACATTACAAGAATCGCTCAAGATCATATAACTAGTGAGAGCGGAGATGCAAGTCCACAGCTGCCATCAACATTGTCTTGCCTCTTGTTCTCCATTTTCCTTCAGGTGAAAGATTTCCTCTAACAGCCAGTAGATTCTGAATTGTTCTGTTTGCTTATCTATATTTTGAATGGGAGAATTTCCTGCCAGTTGAACTTCAAGTTGTAAGTAAAAAGGTCCATCTTGATGTGGTCTCCTAGCAACAATTTATGGAACACTTTAAAGCAATTATTCTCCTCAAGCACGTTTCCAAATGTTGAAGCATATTCATTCACTTCGATCATTAAAATTCCCAAGAACATTCACTGTGGAGCACACAGTTCTGGTAATTATAAGCTTGTCAACAGGTTGCTTAGTGAGCTGAGAGGAGGACAGACCGCATTCCCCTCAAGGAGCTGAGGCCTTTGTTTCCAGCCTAGCAGGGCAGGGCAAATCACTCTTCTCTGAAGAAGTCTTAATTGACTTGTGGGGTGGGGCAAGGGAGAAGAATATTTAAACCCAAGCTAGCCATCTGTAAAATGTCAAGTCCGTGGCAACACAAGATTTGAAACTGAAGGCCCAGTCAGCTCTCTACTCCTCCTCCTCTGGACCCACCCTTTAGCTCAGCCTAGATCTGGACAATCAAAGTTGGGCAGAAGACCCATTTCCTCCCTTAAAATGGTTACTTAAAAATGCAGTTCTCAAAAATACTTAGTTAATGAACAAATCACGTTGTAACAATGATGTAAATTTTGAAAATATGAATTAAAAAATCACAATACCTCGACAATAATAAGTCAACTTTATTTTTCCATATTCTCAATTAATCCTTTCTCCTATACGTATATACTTTTAGACTAGGGCTGGGCAAACTATTTTTTGGAACAAATAGTGCTATTTTAGGATTTTCATGACACGCAGTCTTTGTTGAAACCACTCTGCCATAAACAGCACATAAGCGAATGAGCATGGCCATGTCCCAATAAAACTTTATTTACAAAAAGAAGTGCCCATGGCCAGCTCTGTTTGCTGATCCCTGTTTTAGACCATTGTTCCTGTAATTTAGATGAAAGTATTTGTTTGGCCATTCCTGAACCAAAGTTCTAACTTTCTGAAGCTATTTTAAATCTTTAATTATCTAATTCCACTTATTGTTATTTTCCCCAGATCCTAAAATTATGAAGCTGAAGTTCCCTCCCATGATGGCTTGTTATTAGTAATACAAGAAATTCAATGAATTTACTGATTACAAAGATACAGAATATCTCTTTTCAGTGGGCTTCCAGGATGGCTCTTAAAAGAAAAATATTCATTCTGCCTGGGCTTATGAGCTTACTTTTTGAGATGATGTTAATGGAAAGCGCATACAATAAGGGTGACTTTGATAAAATAATCACCTCTAGTCTCACTAACCTAATAAGTACATTTCTAGTTTTTGTCCACCTGCAAATGTATTTTTACAAGGTTTATATGTTATAGTCATTAACGTGACTTTTTAATCTCTTTTAACCTAGAAGAGAATCCTGACATTTTTCACCTCTACATTGACTTTTTGTAGTGACTGGGGTTCTTGTCTTCATTCCACAGTCTGGGTCATCTGATTGTTTCCTTGTGGTGTCATTTAGTCTGTTTATCTCCTGGGCTTGCCAACACCTAAAATGATAAAGATGTTTCACCATTCGCCCTATCAACTTTGATTCATTAGACATCCTCTGATATATAAAAATATGTCCCATTTGTCATAGTAGACAAGATCTACTTTGGAACCAGAGAGGTTTTACATCTGGAGACCTTGGGAACATTATTTAATTTCATTAAAAAAATTTTTTAAAGGAAGTTGAATGCATTTTATTTTATTTTATTGAAGATTTTATTTATTTAATTTTAGAGAGAGGGGAAGGGAGGGAGACAGAGAGGGAGAGAAACATCAATGTGTGGTTGCCTTTCACACACCCCCTACTGGGGACCTGGCCTACAACCCAGGCATGTGCCCTGAATGGGAATCAAACCCGTGACCCTTTGGTTCACATCCCATGCTCAATGCACTCAGCTACACCAGCCAGGGCAAAAAAAAAAAAAAAAAAAAAGACTTTTTTATTGTTGTTCAATTATTTAATTTCTTTGAGCCTCAGTGAAAAGGGGAGTGAAAGACACTCAATAAACGTTTTTTTCTCTTTGCCTGGCTTGTAGGTTCTTCAGGATCTCACAATGCACCCCCATGATACAGGGTGGGGCAAAGGTAGGTTCACAGTTGTTTGTATGGAAAATAACACAACAATTAATAAATAACAATACAAGTATGAACTCTGGGTTTCGCATACTCACAACTGTCAACCTCCTTTTGCCCCACCCTGTAGGTATCTCGAGCACGTTGGAAGAGCTTGTGTTTCCTAAGTAAGACAGCAGCAGCAAGATGGCAATCATTTCAGCCGAGACAGTATCATCATAATGCAATATTAGCCACTGCGATCTTCTATCATTTCCTTTCTGGAGAGTTATGACTGTGGCATTGGGGATTTAAGACCTACAGCCGGAACACTACTTACTACAAATCTCTCACAAAGCTGCTGCAATAAATCTCGTAGAGGAAAGTCATTGCATAAAAAAATCCCCAACTCCAGGGAGCTAGCCATTTATTTTCCCAGAAAAGAAGGGCCGTGATGAGAGACACTCCATGCTCCTTTAACTCCATGGAACAGAACCCAACAAAGCATTCATCATGGAAAACAGAGTGATGGGCCCACTGAGACGAGCTGGGAAAGGAAGATGGAAAGAGAAGCACCCGTACCCAAGCCTGCTCAGGGACTTCCTCTTAGCCTGAGGATTGGCTTGGCCTAGAATCAGAACAGCCGGGCGTGTAGTTCCTGAAGACAAACTATCTTCAGAAAAAATACTAAATGATCTAAACCTGAGCCCAATCTTGTCCACAGATTTGTCTGCGTAGTGTTTAAAACATTATCTAGTTCCTAATATTTAAAAATGGAAAATTTGACAGGGAAAGATTAAATCCAGGTTTCTCCTGCGTCTAAACAGATCAGAATATCTGACAACAAGGGGTGAGATTCCTGCATTCCCGCCCTCTTTAGATTGTGTGCATGCTCCAATGGGCCACACAGCTTCCCTCCCACCATACACACCCTTTAGCCACTGCAGTTTGCAGTCTCTGTACTAACCCATCCCCCTGGGGGCCATTCTCTCACCCTTCACTCCCACCTCTGTTCTTGCATCAAAGGTGAACTTAGTGAATAGAAAATACAGCTGACTGATCCCTCTTAGCCCAAGACCTCATATACATGTAGAAGGTGTTCTAACCTAGCAGGGAAGCAGCCTGTGGTGAAGCAGAGAGTGTGGGCTTTGCTTAGAGGCAGACTTCAGCTTGAATCCCATCTCTCTTTTACCCTGGGATGTTGCCCAACTTGCTAATTTCTTTCCTCTTGAAACTTTGCTCAAAATTTGCTCATTGCAAATGGCTAAAATAAGATCTCCCACCTTTGGTGAGGACTAAATGTAGTAATGTATATAAAGTGCCTGACGCCTTGAACATGCCATCTTTTTCCAACTTCTATGGCCTCATGCTTTCTTAGTTCACCCCTTCTCTTGGTTTCTTTGCTTTATCTTTTCTATCTCTTTGAAGGCACCCCTTCCTGGAACATTCCATAGATGTCAGTGTTCCTCAGGATTCTATCCTTGACTTGACCTCTGCACCCCCACCCCACACTTACCTCAGATACACAAATTGATAAGTAGGTTTCAGCACAATATGATTTTCTGTCTTTTTGCTTGTAACTTCATTGCAGAAACATTTTTTCTTTGCTGTGACACGTTCTCCTAAATAAACATTTAATTGCTGCAAATAGACCAGTGCATGAATAGATTGTAATTCACCTAATCATTCCTGTAATATTGGACATTTAGGTTATTCTAATTTGAAAAGGGAGGAATGCCAAGAATTTTTTTTTACCTGGCATTTTTCTGCTTTGGGTTATTTCTCAGTATAGTCCCATTTTTTTCCTAGTATACTCTACCTCCCTCTTGACTTTTTCTTTGCCTGCCCTCTCTCTCCTCCTTGGGGCCCTCATGTATCCAGAGGTTTAAAGTGTTTCTCTGGTGTCAACTTGAAGAAGAGACGCTGTGGTATCAATAAAGAAAATAGTCATAAGCTTTGACAGTTTGTCAGAAAGGCCCTAAGTAAGCCCACTGTCCATTTGGAACTGAGAAGCAACAGCTTAATGTATAGCTACTTTCAATGCGGGAACAGTGAACTCCTAGGATCTTTGCATATGTGACACCCAGGTGGGACAATGGCTTCAAAAGAGGGGATAGCTTGTCTTCTCTCCTCATATGGAAAGTCCTGGTATAGAGTCAGAGAAAACTGCCTCTGGATTGAAGAAAGAATAAATCCCATCCAGCTGAGAGAAAATGTTAATTTGGAAGTAAAGGAGGAAATGTTGGATTCAGTTAATGAATTTTAAGTGCTTGCTATGTGCCAGGCATATTGACTAGACAGTACCATTGGTCTGGGACAGCTTGGCTGTTGAACGGAAATGCCCTGATAAAAGTTAGAAATACAAAGTCAGCTGTGACAGGGGAGACGGGTGCAGCCTCAAACGTAGGGTAGGCTGCCAAAAAGGAAGTAGTGGGTAAACGGATGTTTGCGACAATTTGTGTGTTGGTAATTCAATGAGTGGCTAGATGGCTGTGCTGGGACTCTGCTTCTCCTTATGGAGTGATGTCCCACCTGGAGTCACCAGGGTAAATTAATGAAGACAAACAACAATCCTACACAAAGTAGTTTTGGGGACTTTATGGTCCATGTGAAGCCAGCTGGCGGCACCAAAGTAGGCAAAGAAATGTCTCCAAGTCAACTCAAGGTAATAAGCCTTTTCCCACAAAGTTTTTATAGGTTAATTCCTTTTCCCTCATTGTACTATCTTCTCCACCAGATTTAGCAACCCCTTCCTGTCGTAGATTAACAACCATATCCTTTAAGTGGGACTATTACTGAGAGAGGCAGGCAGAGGAACATTCGCTATTTCTCTCTGAAGAGCCCATTCACATGCTATTTCTCTTGTGACTGCTCAGTAACTTGGACCCCAAGCAGTCAGTCGAGGTTTCCGGCCCCTCCTGACATCTTGGAACCGAAGATACAACTTAAATGGACACAATTCTTCACTGAATTTGAATAGCAAAACCCATTAAGTCTTTAACAAGGGAGGCATAAGGCTTCCTAACTGGTTAACAATGTTTCGTAAACAACAACAAAAAAATCTCTAGCCAAGAGAGAATCCAGACCTGCCTTCAGCTGCTTTGATTCTTTAAAATGGAAGATGCAGCGTGTTTGAGAGAGTAAAAAAAGAAAGTCTTCAAGTTCTCTGTCTCACAGGCTAGGACAGTGAAACTAAATAAACCCGGTTCTACTTGGGTGCTCTCCTTTCAGCCTAAGTAAAATCTATAGGTCTGTTGCCAAAGTAATAAAATATGGAGGGAGAATTTTGGCTGATTTTTCTTTCCTTACTTTCTTCTTATTTTTAGTTTTTCTTTGAAGAAAAATTTTCAATTACAGTTGATATACATTATAATATTTGTCTCAGGTGTACAGATAGGGATTAAATATTCATATAACTTACAAAGCGTTCCCGATATTTCCATTACCCACTTGGCACCACACATAGTTATTATAATATTATTGGCTATATTTCTAATGCTGTACTTTACATTCCCAGGACTGTCTTGTAATACCAATTTGTGCCTTTTAATCTCTTAACCTTTTTCACTCAGTCCCTCGACCCACTTCCCCTCTGACAACCATCAGTCTGTTCTCTGTATCTATGAGACTGTTTGCTTTTTTGTTCACTTATTTTGTTCCTTATATTCCACATATAAGTGAAATCATATGGTATTTGTCTTTCTCTGACTGACTTATTTCACTTAGCATAATACCCTCTAGGTCCACCCATACTGTTACAAATGGTAAGATTTCATTCTGTTTTATGGCCAAGCAATATTCCATTGCACATATGTCCCATCACTTTTCTACCTACTCGTCTAACCATGGGCACTTGGGTTGCTTCCATATCTTGGCCATTGTAAATAATGCTGCAATGAACCTAGGGTGCTTATATTCTTTGAAATTAGTGTTTTGGGTTTCTTCAAATGGCCTCCAAGGGGTCTAGACCACAGAAGAAAAATTCTAGAGTCAGGAGTTTGGTGTTGTCGTTGTTTTGAGACTTAGAAAAATTTCAGTGTGTCGATGAAGTGAATGCATTCCCAACTCCTCTGATACAGGAAATAAAACTTTAACTTGAAGTCAAATTGCAGGGACACCCAGGAAAAGTTTGTAAACCCAGCAAAATTCCAATTCAGCTGCTCTCTGGAGTTCTTTACAAGCACTTCAAATCCTGTGCTGCTTCTTCCCTTGGCTCAAGTGCCTGTGTAGCATGAGAGAGTTCACCAGCCAAGTTTATGGCTGGAATGCAGAGTGGCTTAGTTTCCTGGATCACTCCTCTCAATCAGCCACCCCACTGTTGCCTCCTATCTGTGATTGTGAAAGCAATTGACTTCTGACCTACAGAACTGTAAGCTAACAAGTGGGTGCGGTTTTAAGCTACTAAGTTTACGATAATTTGTGACAGCGATAGAAAATGAATACACCTAAACTTCCTCCTTCAGTACTCAGGAAAACACCAGGAGAAGGCCCATTACTCAGCTAGCTACACACTCCAGGAAACAAGGGCGTCTCCAGAACACAGCACTCATACTGCCCTCTGGTGTAGCGCTCTGGTAAAACAGGCATGTGCAAGTATTACGAAACTCAGAAAGCATCTCATCTGAATCCTGAATCCTGAGTCATGAAACTGTGGAAATATTGAGGCCAACCTACCACAGATGTCTCTTCTTTTTAAAGTAAAGCAGATCCAACCGAACAGTTTCACCACATCTAAAGTTCCCTAAAACATGCCGTGAGAAACCTATCCCACACAGTAACATCACATTAACGATAACAGCATAAAAAAAGGGACCACTTATGAAGGGCTGCTTATCAAGGACTCACATCCTCCCATGGATTTACAAATTTGGATTTACCAAAACATTATAAAAATAATACAGGGAGTTCCCATATCAGTTTTTCGTATTATTAATATCATACATTGGTTTGGTATATTTGTCAAAATTAAGAGGCTTGAGGATAACTCCCCCCTCCTTAAGAGCAGAGTAACTGCATACATTTTTTGGAATTTTTCTGCACAGGAGATTTTTTTCTTCTACACCCTTTATTTATTCAATCATTTATTTATATCAGTATAAACTCGTGGATATTTATTCTATATTTTGGGTTATTAAACAATACTACTTTATTTTGTTGCACATAATTTGATTTTAAAATTCTGCTTTTTACAGTCTATTGCTTGTGGTCTTGGTTCTGTGACGTGGAGATGGCAATTGACCAGAACCTAAAATCCCGTATACTGGAATTGTTTCCTGCCACAGCTACATCCTTTTAAGATTCCCAAAGGACATAAATGCCAGAGGATAAGGCCAGGAAAGGAATTTTCCCTATCACTAGATTGATATCTGGTTTCTGCCAAAGTACAAGAGAAGTTCCAAAAGCTGAAAACATGACTCTCTTAAAAAATATGGAATAAACACGCGTCAAGGATTTGTACTGAACTCATTAATTAGTGAGGGAAGCAGAGAGATGGCAAAGCTGGTTCAAAGAGTAGCTGAGGAAGAGGGTTTGTGTAGGACCCCAACAGAATGAGATCACTGGGTCAGAAACAAAAACTGGTTCACTGTCCTCCAGGGCAATGAAACCACAGCCTTTGGGGTTATCGTATCTACTACTCAGAAATCTTCTGCATCTCGGCCAATCAGAGATCTGGGAGTGAACAGTGCAATGTTACTGAGTCTGCCCCTTAATTAATAGTAAATAGCATAGTCACAGAACGCTACCTTCTCGTAAGAAATCCAATAATTCTGGGCTAGGCCCGTAAAACAATGGTACAGTGTGGCATTGAGAGGAATCTCTCACATTTCGGATAATTTCTCTTAACCACTCATTCCCTCATGTCATCTCCTGTGAAAGAGCAAGAAAGCATTTTGCCAGCCTGGTGGCCTCGGGCTGGGCTCCGCTGTGGTTCCACTCCAGAAGGTCCTCCCTAGGGGGAGGTGGCCCCAGGCCTCTCTTATGCCTCCAGTCTAGGGACAGAGCAGATTGCAGAGAGGCCAGGGAGAGCCCCAGGGGGTCTCTGCACTTGAGTTTCTTTCCTTCTCACATTAAAAACACTTTTCTGCACTGTGGTCCAAGTAATATCAAATCTGATCAATTCCTATCAGCACGGTTTCCTAGATGGAGGGGATAGAACGAGGCTTGGCAGAGTGGACGGAACCTTGGTTTTTCTCTAGAAAGCAAAATGCCCTACATGGTTTCCAATTGTTAATCTCACACCACAGGACTGATTTGTGTTTAACGCCCTTTAGACTGAGTGGTGAGGGCAGGACTGTGGCTCGCACAGCTCTGCCTTCTTCACAGCGCCCGGCCTCAGGCCTGGCGTATTGTGGGCCCTCTATAAATGCAGCCGTGTGAATAAGGGGAGGTTCTGATTCAGGGGTTTTGTTCAAAAACGGGATCACGCAGGAGAGTGTTTTGAGAAGGCCATGGTAATGGTTGCTATTTGTGAGGCCATGCTGAAAGGGGATGGTGTGACTGTCTCGAGGACACACTATTCCAGAAGAAGTAGCTTTCAGAGGCACAAGAAAGACTTTTATTTTTTTTTTAACATGACGCAGATGGCCACACCAAATAATAATAATTATGATACTACATTTTCTAGAAATGAGACCAGGCCTGACAGTGTCTGGCTTTAGATTATAAATTGTCTCATTATCAGAAAAAATATATTTATTGAAACACAGCAATGATTAATGGTTCAATATAAGCCTGTTGTAAAAATCAGGCAGTTGCTTGTATGTGTGGTATCTGGTGCATAGCTTCTCAATAGGGATAATTTTGTTCCAAGATGAGCATCAGGGACAGGAAATCGGACGTTGGGGTCCTGGTCAGATCATCTGGAAAATAAGGCTAATTGGGATGCCTCCCTCAGAGGTTTGCTTCATTAAGGTTTAGTTGAGAGCTCAGAAAGTTTGAATCAAAGACTCCTCAGCACTGTGCTTGACTTTATTATTAAAATACAAAACTCCAAACTGCTTAGGCTGTTCGACTTGCTTTTCCAGCCTCTCTTTTTCTGTTACATTAAGGCTTCCCTAGGAATCTGTGTAGGTTCAGCTCACCACCTCTTTACTTCCTTCTTCAGAAGCATTTTGAATATTAGTTAGCATAGAACATGATGCAAGATATCCCCAAGGTCACAAATGACAAGAGGATGCACTAGAAGAGCAACTGGAGCAGCGCTTACAACAGCGGTCAGCCTGGTGGAAAGAACACAGGCCCTAGGGTCAGACAGCTCTGCAGTAGAATCAGGGGTCTAAAGCATACTAGCTGGGTGACCTTGGACACCTTATTTAGTGTTATCGGACCTCAATTTCCTCGTTCAGAAGAATGGGAATAATCCCTGCTTTATAGTGCGGCTTCAGGAATTCGAAATCCTGAGCGGAAGGTTGTTGAAGCATGGCAGGTACTTAATAGAGAAGAGCAGTTATTATCGCCCTTCCCCCAATGCCGCAGGTCGGGGAGCTTGGTGGGGAGACGTGCAAGTTTGGGAATTCTTTCCTTCAGGGTGTCCTGAGCTGGGAACACGGATAATAAGGATCTCCCGTTATAAACATCATGGAAGCACCCATAGGCAGCTGTACACTCCTCAGTTTTCTTGAGCTTGACCAGCATCAGCTGTAAAATAAGTATGCCTAACATGTTTAAAGCTAAAAAAAGAAAGCAGGCCATGGAGTGAGTGAAAACCAGACGATGGGCCTTAAAGAAACATTGCAGTCGTTGCTTTCAAGCAGAGTGCAGATGCCCCGCCCTCATAACCGGGAATGGAGGCTCACTGAAACACCAGGCAGGAGCGGTTAGGAGCGCAGACTGAGCCGTATTCCCTGACACACTCTGAATGTGCTTGTTTCCTTACCTGACATCGAGTGTTGTCGGTCAAGAGAGACTAAGTCACGCTGCAGTAACAAACAACTCCAACAATCTCAATGACAGACACAGACCAATGTTTGTTTCTTGCTCACCCCGCGTGTCCTTCGTGAGTCAGCCGTGGCTCTCTGCTCCACGCCGTCTTCACCCTCAGACTCAGGCTGACAGAGCAGCCACACCGCCAGACACCATGGCCAGGGGAAGGAGAACAGGGCAGAACACACACTCTCACTTAGAGCGTCTTCCAGGAAACGACATGTGACTTGTCTGTCCTCATTTTATTGGCTAAAGAAAAATTCCATGGTTACTCCTTACTCCAACAGGGAGGGGATGTTTAAGTTTGCTGCAAGCAGGAGCACTGCAGGGAGGGAAACCAAAATATTTGGTGAATAATAATCTTACCACAGGCAAAGATAACAATAATAAAAGTCCCCACCGAATTGGTTGCCTTGACAACTAGATGAGTTAATCTTATATATAATGCACTCACAAGAGTGGCACACGTTAAGATACGTGTTTCCTGTTGATATCATTGCCGAACATTGCACAGTGCGTTAGTGACAGCGCTGAAATAGATCCCAGGTGTTGTAATTGAAAGGAAAAAAATTGCGTGTACTGAGAACTCGGGATCCACAGACAACCAAGGAACAAAACACATGTAAAAGACAATGTTAAAGCAGGTTTTATTTCATTTGGGGGTTAAACAACAAATGTGTATTTTCTCACAGTTCTGGAAGCTGGAAGTCTAAGATCGGGGCTAGTTTCCGGAGAGACCTTTCTTCCAGACTTTGAGACAGTTGCTTTCTCTCTGGACCTTCCTCTGTGCACATACTCCTGTGTCTTTTACTCTTTTTCTAAGGACTCAGTCCTGCTGGATTAGGGAAGTGGGTTTTAAAAAGAGAGAGAGAGGGCATGGGAGCTGAGGCAGAAGGTATAGAGGGAAAGGTGAATAAGGAAAAAGAAAGGGGAGACCCCGCCCATCAAAGCCCCGGGAGAGAAAGCTTCTGGAGGACAGGGAGACTCAGCAACTGATGTCGCTGGGCCACAGGGCACTAACTGCCTCTGTCAACACCCTCCTTTTCCTTGGACTAAAGTCATTCCAGTAGGTTTGTTATGCTTTCGTGAAAATGCTGAGCTCCTTCAGCTGCTAGTGACTCCTGCACACTCCTTTAGTCATTCTCATCAACCTTGAGTTAGGGCTGGATAGGATGTTCAGAGCACTCAGGAGAAAATACATTTCACCTGGCTTCCAGCCTTAGAGGGGCTCGGAGTGCTCAGTGCTGGGCTGGAGTCAAGGTGAAAGCGAGGCTCCAGAGAGACGCTGGCATGCTCTCTCCCCAGGCGCAGAAGGTCGGGGCGTTATCTGGATCTTGCTATAGTAAGTGTGTTGACATCTATGACCCCATTATATTCACAACAACTCTGTATTATTATGTCAGCTCCATTTTACACATGGAGAAACTAGGGCACAGATTAACTAACTTGCTGGGGCTCAAGGTTTGAGAAAGCCGCTGAGCTGGGATTTGAATCCAGGCCGTTTGCTCCAGAGTCCATGCTCTTGATGACTGTAACCTAGCACCGGCCTTTCTAATGCCTGCTTGTGGCGCTACTTCAATATTTTTTTTTCCCTGTGGCTGAATAAAGCAAGCAAGCCCCTGAGTTGGGGCTCTGGACATGCAAAACCTAGAACTTAGTTTGAGGGGCTCATTTATCCCACCTCCCAATAGTAAGGACACTTTTTGCTTATGATGAATGATTGCATTTGGAAAATGTTCTCAATTGTTATTATTCCATTGGCTCCATTCTACATTAATTTGTTTCCAGAAACATAACCAGCACAAACACTACAAGTTTTTTTCTCGCCTAGCGGCAGAGTGTTGGTTGGTCTCAGTAAAAGGTGCCCCTTTGGGAGGTGGCTTCCTTGAGCCCTTGGACCCAGAATCATCTCTCTGGTTTGTGCATCATTCTCTTCACTGATTGCCTGCTCTGGGCTCCCACCAGCAGCTTGCCTCCCCTTGACAATCATTAACTGTCACAGCCTAATTTTATTGCTGAGTCAGACAATCAGTTTTAATTGCCTGTTTCCCCCTCCAGCTGTGTCTCTTCCTTGCAGGAGGAAAAAAACCCCTCCCTGTTAGGGCTTGGTGCCTGCCCATCCTCCTGGATCAGATGCCCAGGGTGATAGTGCACGTCCCTGAGAGAATCTCCTGCAACTTCTGAGCCCTCAGGTCCCCCTTTTTCCTGGGCTGTACTGGAGGAAGAGGAGGGTTTGTTTGCATGCTGACCCTCACCTAGCCTGCCCGCACCCCAACTTCACTTTGTCGTCTTCTAGTGGTTGGCCAGTGCTGTGCCCATGTCCTATTTTTGTCCCTGCAGACTTGCTGTCACTCTTCCCCATGCTGCTACTTGCCCTGGGAGGTGGACCTGTTTGGACCCCATCAGAGGCCTCCTTTGCTTTCCTTCCATCTGGGTCCAGCAGGTGAGATGTCTGGGCAGGACCTGGGAAGGTCAGGATGTTTAGTCCCCTGGCGTTCTCCCTGCGGGAGCTCCTCAGATTCTCTGATGGCAGGTCAGAGCTCCTCTCCAGGGGGGCCCTTTTCTCAGGCCTCTTTCGAGTGTGGCTCAGCTCCCTCCCTTGACCGTTGAGTGTGGGATAGTTTGGATTATTGGCCTCCATTCCTTGCCCCTCCTGGTATCCATGCTGTTTGCCTGGATGTGATTTTGTAGTTGTTCCCATAAAAAGAGGGGTGTATTTCCCCTGCCCCTGGGCTTGGCTCTATGACTTACTTTGGTCAATGGAATGTGGGTAGAACCAATTGTTTATGCCAGTTTCAAGCTCAGGCCTTGGGAAGCATCATGTTTCTGTGTGCCTTTTTGTGCGTCTGCCATCTCCACGAGAAGAGCTTTCCTTGGGCACTGCTGCCTTGTCCTTCTGGGCCCCAGGATGACCCCCTCTGGAAGAGACCAGAGCGCAGTCTGCAGCCGGGAGCCAAGCCCAGCTGGGCAGCAGCTTGAAGCAGAGCCCTACACTGAGGCAGATGAGCTGTAGTCAGCCCACGTGCCCATGAGAAATACGTGCTCATTGCTGCTTTCTGCCCAGATTGTGTGACAAAGGGCGGGGCACCAGGGCTACTGCAGTGTTCCCATGCTCTCCCACACTCTGCTCTTACACCATAAACATTCCCTCATTTACCCCTGGGGAATCATCCCAATTTGAGTGTCATCTGCTCTCTGTAGTGACACTGAATGGATGATGCAGACACAGGGCCCGGTTCCTCCCCAACATTATATCACATGGCCAGCAAAGCTCAAATATGACGCGTGATACCAGCTGCCTCCCTCTTCTTCATTTCCCATTTGCTACTCTACATTCAACTGAATTCCTAATCTTAGAAGCAAATAATGACATCTGATTTTTATTCTTTTTAATATGTGAATTTGTTTTGAATTTTTCAACTTTTTATCTGGAAACAATTTTCAAACATATACACAAGTAGAGATATTATGATAAACACCATTGTATCCATGGCTCAGCTTTAACAATGATCCACATTTGCCAACCTTATTTCACCTATTCCCTTTTTCCCCCTCTTCTAAATTTGGTGACCTTTCAATGTCAGAGGGAACCCAGGGGTCCGATCGTAGGTCTGACCCCCTGTGACCTCTCTGCAGCAGGTGCTGCTGTTGCTCACCTTTTCTTCTCTACCCTTGCTGTCTCCTGGGTCAGCTTTTCTATCCCCTGCTCTCTGTTTCCGACTTTTGATTCCTGGCCTGGCTTTTAAACATCAGTGTTCCCAGGGCCCTGTCCTTCACTGTTTTCCTTCTCTCTATGGCCTTTTCCTAGGTAGGCTGGTCTATTCCCAGGGCTTAAATCAGCCAGCCTGCTCCACTTTCCTGGGCCAGACTTTCTCTCTGCCCACTGGGTGCCTTCTCTTGGACGTTGCATGTACGTCACACTGAGCACATCTGGCCTAAACCAAACTCAGCGACTTCTTCTTGAAGCTTCTCCTTCTCCACCTCTTCTTCTGCGTTTCCTGTCTCGGTTCAGACCTTCTCCAGTGTCCAGTCACATAACTAGATGTTGCATACCTCTCTCTGACCCAGACCTGGCGATTCCACTTCGGAACAGTCTTTCTAGTTCATCCCGTTTCCACCTCCACCTCCTTGGTTCAGGCCGTCATCATCTCTCACTTGGGGCGTTCTATACCCCCTCTGACCGGCCCCAGGGCGGTTCCTCTCCTGAGTGCCAGTATCATCTGTCTAAGCCACATGCGCCGTCATGCTAACCCGAGCCCAACTTACAAATCTTCTATGGCTCCATTCAAAATACAGGGCCTGGCACAAATAACGCCCTTTTAAAAAAATTACAAAATCATTTATTACAAAATTATAAGCATGTAATTCTGTAACATAACAATATCATACTCAAGCACACCATATGACATTTTAGGTGAAATGTTCAAATTAAAACTATAAATTATACACCCATATTATTACCCTACCAACCACACTCAAGCAGGACTTCCTTCTGCGGGACCCTGTATATTCTAAACATTATTGGCGTGGTATTGAAGCCTCTTCACCACCATTCCTTCTGACCTCACTTCCTGGACCCTGTCCTCCAAAGACGTGGCGCTGCTTGTTTTGCCCCTGAGATACCACATGATTTCATGCGGCCTTTGCTCAGGCTGGTCACTGTTATATATATTTTTTAAGATTAAAGAAAAGGAGGCTCTGGTTCTCAGACACTAACTTCAAAGTGCCCTTTCCACAGCTCTGGAATCCCCTCTGCCCTTTTGAAATTCTCGCTGGCATTTAAATTTCTTGTTCCTGCCAAAGGAAATAAACATGGTGTTTAATTTTTTGAGCAGTCTCATTAGAGTTTTTCTTTTCCAAAGGGGCCCATTTGGTGTTGCAGTGGGTATTGTCTCCATAGAAATCCAGGCAGCATCACGTTCGTGAGTCGTCTGTAGGACTTTGAGTGCCCCCCAGGCAGGAATGGTGTGTTACTCATCTTTTTAGATACCCCCACTGCCCGGCGTATAGGAAATATTTAGAAAGTGTTTGAACTGCATCTAAATTAGCATTGGGACCAGGAAGTGAGATCTGGAGAGGGCACAACTGTTGCCAGCCAATTGCGGAGGAAGCTGCCAAACATGTAATCTTTGAACTGAGAGGCTGGGGTCACCCCGTTCCCTGCAGTGAGGACCTCCAAGCCTGTCAGATGTCAGTTGCATTGGCAAAGCTGGGAGTTCAGGTGGAAGGTTGGATTTTTCTTCATTAAACTTGTCATTCCCCAAGGTGGGGCTCTGGCAGGAACCCAGTGAGATGTCAAGCCGAGACAGCTGTTGCCAAACCTGGCGGAGGCTTTTCAGACAGCCGGGGATACAGCTGCTGCATCAGACTTCCTGCGCAACAGCCTCCTCTTCTTTGAGGAGGTCGAATGCTTAACAAATATAGAGCGACAGTGAGGCAGGCAGGGTACGATGACCGAGGCCGAACTGGGTCCGAGACAGACCATGTGGATTTGAGCCTCAGCTCTGGTTCGTATTAGCTGTGTAGACTTTGAGCGGCTTGTGTCACCCCTCTGAGCCTCGTTTTCCTCATTTGTAATACTGGTCCCTGGCCCCGAATGAGATCATGTATATGGAAATGTTTTATAAACTGTAGGTCACCGTTCAAATATTGGATAAAATCAGACTGTATTAAAACTGTGTTCAGTTTTCAAAACTCACAGGTGCACTAAGTGTAGAATGGTCAAGTCCATATGCGTTAGCTCACTGTCTGTTATATGTCCAGCTCTCTGCTCTCAACTGTGATAGGTGCACAAGTTTATGGTGTCAGTTTCCTGACTCTAAGAAATTTACAATCTAGTTGGGAGATGGGATCAATTTATTGTTCACTCCCCATGTTTCTATAGAGGGGAAGAAATTTCTACTCCACAATCAAGGTGGAATATTTCTCTCCATTTCTCTTCTCATTCTTCTTGAGAGAGGAGGGGTAATTTATATGATTGGTGAGCTTGGGCAAAGGGACTGAGCATGGTGGCTCAGCACCTTTCTTCTCTGTTTCTGAATTAGGGTCATTGGGAATGCAGGCTTTCTCTACTCTTTGCCACAAAGTAAGCCTTTGGGCGGCTTGTGGGTGGAAGGAGAGCAGTATTTGGCCAGCTCTCGCAGTGACTGTGTGGGTAGGTTAAGTTCTGGGGGGCAGTATTGTGGGGGTGCATTGTATCTTGGCACTTAATACCAGTTCCTGCCTTTGATCCCATCCTAAGGTATGTTTCTTGAAACCTTCGACATCTAAATTTCCTGCCATTTTGGGGAAGCACTTGCTACTTACCCACAGGGCCTGGACTTACTTCAGGATCTAACCACCTCTCCAAGTTTAGAATATTTAAACTAGACCAGTGTCTTAGGAATCCTGGAGTCTCCCCAGTGGGGCTTGCCACTCCAAGTCCTACAGTCAGTTTGGAATGCCCTCTACATCGGAGTCGATACAGTGCTTCCTTGTGCTTGGTTTTGAACTGTTAAGTACGTTTTGTTGTTGTTTATGCTATTTGGGGTTTGTTGACATTCTCAGATTTGTGACTTAATGTTTTCCACCCAGTTTGGGGAGTTTTTGGCCTTTATTTCCTAAATTAGTCATGGTTCCACCAGAGAAACAGACCATTAGGTTATACAGTAGGATATGTGTCCAGTCGGACAGGTGTGTGTAAAAAGATTTGTTGCAAGGAATTGGCTTAAATGATCATGAAGCCTGGCTAGACGAGTCTGAAATGTGCAGGGCAGGCTGACAAGGAGGGCAGGCTGGAATCTCTGGGGGCAGGAACGGATGCTGTAGTCTGTGGAACGTCTTTTTTCCTCAGGGAAATCAGCCCTGTTCTTAAGGCCTCTCACCTGATTGGATAGGACTCACCCAGGTGATGCAGGATGATCTCCTTTATATAAAGGCGACTGATTATAGATGTTGATCACATATAAAAAATACCTTCACAACAACACTAGATTAGTGTTTGCTTGAACAACTGGGTGCAATATTTAACAGTACAATATTATTTATATTAATACTAACCTTCTTTAAAACTTTTCAAATCATCATACATATAAAATATGAAATGCAAACGCATGTGTAGAGTGACAATGAAATAAATGCACTCATGGACTAACTATCCAGTGTAAGAAATAAAATATTAGTAATTTGAAGTCGTATGAGCATTTTTTCAGTTGTCTCCCTCCCTGCTATATGAATATTTAAAACTTGAAAAACAATACAATACCTTGTTATGTAAAAGTATAAAAACATGCAAACAATGATGAACACCAAATTGAAGACAGTGGTTACCTCTGGGGAGGAAAGGAGTGGGAGAGGATAGGAGTACACAGTGGTTTCAATCACATATGTAAGGTTTTATTTATTTTTTTAAATGATGTCAAGCAAATGGGGCAGAATCTTTAGATCTGATTAGGTGTTTGCTGTGTTATTCTCAGAGGGCTTAAAGGCAGAGCAGCACGATGGATTGAGTGCACAGGTTCTGGGGCCAAACTGGTTTTGAATCAATTTTGGCTGCGTGACTCGCTAACTGTAGAAGTTATACAAATTACTTAGCCTCTCTGTTACTCGGCTTTCCTTATCTGTAAAATGTAGATCATAAAAATTTTTATTAATAGTACAGTTGTGAGGATCGCATGAAGTAGTTTACAGAAAACATCGGAACAGTGTTTGGTATATGATAAGTGCACAATAAATGTTGTTATTAGTGATAATTTTTACATATCTCATAAATTTATCTTAAGAAACTGCAAACACACACAAACATACATGCTGACCCTGAAACTATAGGGTCAAAATCATTTGTTTGAAAATTTGGGGCCAGAGATGTTTCATAATTCTGAATTTTTTATTGTTTATTATGCAACATCACTAGAGGGGTCTGGAGCCACACTCTTTGGTTAAATACATTATTATTTCTGCAATGAAAATTATGAATACTCACCAAATGCAGTAAATTAAGACTCTGAAAAGATTCAGGTCAGTTCACGTCAAGTTTTATCACGAAGTGAGTTTGTTGCAAACTTTCCAAGAACTTTGAGTTTTCAGGATGTTTTGGAATCTGGAATTGCATATACAGAAGTTTGTGAACCTGTGCATTTTACAATGCATTCATTTTAGGAATACCAGTTTGTCCTTGGAAAAAAATGAGGCAGAGCTATCCGTGTTGAAATGAATAGTTAAGGCATATTGTTAAGTAATAATACCAGTTATGTTATACTACTTGGCAATTGCGCAAACAATACATATTACATGATTCCTGTTATATTTATACAAACAGGCTTCCACATTTTCATATGATAGTTGCATCAAAAGGGGACTGGTAGGATACTTACCAAACTGGTGAGAGTAGTCGCCTCTGGAGAGGACAGTGGGGAGGCTGAACAAAGGGGAGGCTGCTGCATGTTTCTCTATACACTTTTGAATATTTTTAGTCTTTTATAAAAAGGTGTTCACCTCTATTTGGGTAATAAAAATAGAAAAAGTGCTTGGAAAATATACTGAGGCAGTATCGTGGAGGACCCGAGAAGTTTGTGTTTAAATCAATGGATGGAAGGAGCTGTGGATGTTTTTGAGCAGAGTAGCAGCAGCAGGCTCAGGAGAGAACTTGAAACTATATGGTTTGGGTTTCAGTATGGGAAGGAAAGATATCTCAGAATCAGTCACAGAAATTTTCCACCTGAGTTCCAGCCTCAGGATAAGAAGAGTAAGACTCTGGATTATTGTCCCCTTGTTTGTAGTTAATGAAGAACCCAATAGATGATTTGTAGGAACAACAGAAATGAACTTGAAGGGCTTATTAACCACTCTCAGAGAGACCCCTAATGTTTTGGTGTCACAGAAAGCAAGAAAGGAGAGAATTTCATTAAGGAACTGACCAACGGGGTCAGGGGGTGCTTCCATTTTTGCTTCTATCCAATTTGCTGTCCAAACAGCAGCCACAGCAATCTGTGTAAAGCACAACCCTGGTTGTGTTGCAGCTTCAGTGGTTTTCCTAGGATCTTCCTAAGTAGAGCTGGTGAGAAAGAGCTCTCGGTTCCTTTCTGGTTGTAAACCTAGAGCTCCCTGGGGTCCCCTCTCTTCCCCTGCTTGGAGAAGCCAGGTTGGGAAAGAGATGCTGACAAAACAGAGAGCAGCAGAGATAAAAAACAGAGACAGGGAAGACTAACAATATTTAAGCCCCTAATCCAGTCTCACTTTGAGGCCTTGTATGCCATAGCTCTTTTTGAATTTAGTTACAACATTTTTGCCTATGCTATTTTGAGTTGGATTTCTATCTCTGGGACCCCGAAGAATCCTGAGTAGTAAACTCCCCTTAGAACATTTAACTGGGACTCAACTTTTATCTGTTGGCAGCACTTTTGAATTGTTCTTTTGTCTATGGCCATACCCCCTGAACGTGCCCAATATCACCTGAATTGTTCTTTTGGTGAGGTTTATGAGGATTTATGGCATCTAAAGTCTATATGTCTGATATATATATATATATATATATATATATATATATATATATATATGGAATTCTTCACAGCTAAAGGGGGGAAGTACTAGGAGGTGACTCAAGATGTCATGAGGTTTATATCTTAAGATACATCCTGTCACTGTGTTAGTCATTAGGGCTGCTTACCATCATTCCAGTTCCCCTTTCTGTCATTACTGTTCTTGACATTGAATGTGACCATGTGATTTGCTTTGACAAATGAAATGCAAGTGGAAGTGACATAGGAGACTTCTGGACAGAATCTTCAAGAGGTTGTGTGCAATTTGCATGCTCCTTTCCTTTGACTCTGGAGATGGTGAGACACATGTTGGGGTAAGACCTCCATCATCTGAGCGACTATGATGCCTGAACCCCTACTGCCAGCCTACTTTGGTCATGTGACTGAGAAACAAATGTTTATTAAGTCACTGAAATTTTGGGGTTGTTTGTTACCACCATATGACCTATCCTATCCTTATTGATAGAACCATTTTTAAAAAACCCTGACTATTATAAGTTCTAGAAGACATTGAATTTGGGCATGGGCATCTATAATAAAAATAATCATGAAAACAATGGAAGTAAAGATTTCAACTGTTGTCTACAAGAATCATTTCTCCCAACTCCCTCAGATTTTGTAGATCTTATGTTACTTTTTTTGTAAGGTTTGCTAATTACTTGCCTCAAATTTATATCAAAGCCCTAGATACAGATTTTATTTTGCTGTATTTTAAAAAAATTAAATATTTTATTGTTCATGCTATTACAGTTGTCTGAATTTTCCCCTTTGCCCCCCTGCACCCAGCCCACCCCCCACTCCCACAGTCAGTCCCTCACCGCTGTCCATGTCCATGGGTCACCCATCTATGTTCTTTGACCAATCCCTTTACCTTCTTTGAACCAGTCCCCACCTCTCCTTGCCCCTCTTGCAGTTGCCAGTCTGTTCCATGTTTCTATGCCTCTGGTTTGATTTTGCTCATTAGTTTATTTTGTTCATTAGATTCCACTTATAAAAGTGAGATCATACGGTATTTGTCTTTCACTGACTGGCTTATTTCACTTAGCATATTAGTCTCCAGTTCCATCCCTGCTGTCGTAAAAGGTAAGAATTTTTTTCTTTACTGCTGTGTAGTATTCCATTGTGTAAATTTACCACAGTTGGGTTTTTTTAAATCCACTCGTGTACTGATGGGCACTAAGGCTGTTTCCAGCACTTGGCTATTGTAATAACGGTGCTATGAACATGGGGTGCCCATGTTCTTTTGAATTAGTGTTTCGGGAGTCTTAGGTTATATTCACAGCAGTGGAACCACTGAGTCAAAAGGCAATTACATTGTTAATATTGTGAGGAAACTCCATACTGTTTTCCACAGTGGCTGCACCAGTCTGCATTTCCAAGAATGGATGCACTAGGGTTCCCTTTTCTCCGCATCCTGGCCAGAATTTGTTTGTTGATTTATTAATGATAGCCATTGTGGCAGGTATGAGGTGATATCTGTTATTGTTGGTGACTTCTGGCCTTTACAAAACATTTTTCATTATTAGCTTCTCAAGTACATTCAATGTAGGTATACTGAAAACAAAAGTCAGTTGGTTTTTTAATAAAGGGAAGCCTTCTAGCCTTTCAGTTTGCATTTTTATTTATGGTGGTTTGTTGTATTTTCCTTCAATCTTTGTACCAGCCTCATTCTTAAGAAAGTGCTTGTTTGGGTTTCCAGGACAGAATTTTATATGTGGAGTGAATGGGTTTTAGGCATATGTTCTACATTATTTCTTGGAGAGAAGCTACAAAGGTGATTTCTAATGGATTTGGGGTGAGTTGCACTCACTCAACCTCAGAGGCAGAGGTTGCAATTATATCCTAATGCACAGTGCATTTGCAGCTCTGTGTCCTATGTGGATATGCAAAATCACTGCATAAGGTCATCTTATGATAATTAGAAATTCTCTCTTTTTTGCAGTTGTACTCTCTTCTTCAAGTTGGAATTCTTCAGTTTTCCCAAAGTCGATATACAGATTTTGTGATATATCTTATGTATTGTTGCTTGCTATAGGAGAAGACAATTATATGGAAGTAGTACCTTGATGCCAACATGTCGGGAGCCCCTAGATCCACAGAGACACTTTTTCAATGTTTTTGAGGAGACGTTAACAATGTTACAAGATGCCAAGATCCCCAAAAAAGATGAAATAATCAGACGAGGTCTTCACAAAGTGGTAGCTCCAGCTTGGAGGTGCAATTCAAATTTGTAGATAGTTTAGTGTGTGTGTGTGTGTGTGTATCATGTGTGCATGTGGGTATGTGCATGCATCTTGAATTTAGAGATGGGTCTGTTCGGTTACATTGCCGATCACTTGACACCAGGGGCTCTCACAAAGTTGATAAAATTTGTACAGTTCTGAGAGCCAAACTGCCTTTAGTCTCTTTAATCATCTAGGGAAGCTGGGGAGGCCACAGCTAGGAAGGGGAAAGGAAATCCCAGAAGTGGTAACATGGATCAATGTACAGAATGATACTTGTACAGAAATCTGGCAAGAATAATGTAACTGTAGCTTTTATTGACCTTCCACTGGTCTGCCAAGTATTAAGAGCTCAATATAGACACTATGTTATTGATGAATCTACAAAATCTGCATTTTAATACTTCTCAAGCATTCAGTATTGATAGAATTAGTCTTATTTCTAATAATTTAAATCAGTAAATAAAAATGGATGCCTGCCCTCCCACAACTAGAGGGTTAGTGTCCTCTTGGGTGCTGATGATTTGGTTTTAATGTCACGGCCTAAGAGTGACCTCAATAATTGGCTGAGTAATTAATCATCATCAGTGCTTTTGATGCAAAGAATTACAAAGCTAATATCATTATCATTGGCAGACATTTCTCAAAGTCAATTGATTTAAATAAATAACGAAATAAAAACACCAATTACAATAAAGCAGAACCCAAATCCATGTAACGAATTTAGCCTTTCTGTTTTCTTGGGGCTAATTCATCCTGCCAAATCCAATGGGAAGCCATGTGATTTACTGATATATATTTTCTTTTTTTTATTGTATTTTTCCATCACTATTTATTTATCCACCCTATATCCCTCCCACCCCCAATCACCACACTGTTGTCCAAATTCAACAGAAGGGACGATTCCCAAGGTCACTTTATGAACCCAGCATTATCCTAATTCCAAAACCAGATAAAGACACTTCAAAAAAAAGGAAAATTTTAAGTCAATATTCCTGATGTACATAGATGCTAAAATCCTCAACAAAATATTAGCAAACCAAACACACCAATACATCAAAAAATTATATTCCATGATCAAGTGGGATTTATTCTGGGAATGTGAGGTTGGTACAACATTCACAAATCAACAAATGTGATTCACCATGTAAACAAAATGAAGGATAAAAACCACATGATCATATCAACAGATGCAGAAAACACATTTGATAAAATCCAGCACCCATTTATGATTAAAAAACTCTCAGCAAAGTGGGAATAGAGGGAAATACCTAAACATAATAAAGGCCATATGTAATAAATCCACTGCCAGCATCATACTCAATGGGAAAAACTACAAGTGTCCCCCTTAAGACTGGGAATAAGGCAGGGATATCCACTTTCACCTCTCTTATTTAACATAGTACTGGAAGTCCTAACCACAGCAATCAGACAAGAAGAAGAAATATTTAAAAGGCATCCAAATTGGAAAGGAATAAGTAAAACTGTCTTTATTTGCAGATGACATGATACTGTACATAGAGAACCCTAAAGATTCTACCAAGGAACTACTGGGACTGATAAATTAATTCAGTAAAGTATAGGATACAAAATCAATATCCAGAAAGCAGTTGCATTTTTATATGCCAATAATGAGCTATGAAAAGGGAAGTGAAGAAAACAATTCCAATCACAATTGCTTCAAAAAGCATAACATACCTAGAAATAAATTTAACCAAGGATGTAAAAGACCTGCACTCAGAGAATTATAAGACAGTGAGGGAAGAAACTGAAGAAGATACAGGTAAGTGGAAGCACATACTCTGTTTGTGGATAGGAAGAATTAACATCATTAAAATGTCCATACTACCCAAAGCAATTTATAGATTCAACACAATTCCTATCAATGTATCAATGATATGTTTCATAGAACCAGACCAAATATTTCAAAAATGTATATGGGCCACAAAGGGCCCCGAATAGCAACAGCAATCTTGAGAAAAGAGAATAAAGTTGAAGGAATCATGTTACCTAATATCAAACTGTACTATAGGGCCATAGTAATCAAAACAGCATGGAACTGGCATAAAAACAGACACATAGATCAATGGAACAGAATAGAGAGCACAGAAATAAATCCACAGATTTATAGTCGATTGATATTCAACAGAGGAAAGAAGCACATACAATGGGCCAAAGATAGTTTAATCAAGAAATGGTATTGTGAAAATTGGACAGATACATACAGAAAAATGAAATTAGACCACCTTCCTATGCCCCGCACAATAATAAATTCAAAGTGGATTAAGGACTTAAATGTTAGACCCAAACCATAAAATTCCTAGAAGAAAACATAGGCAGTAAAATCTCAGACATTGCTTGTAGCAATATTTTTTCTGATCTATCTCCTCAGGCAAGGGAAACAAAAGAAAAAAAACAAATGGGCTTGATATATTATTGAGAGTTTTTAATAACCATTGGGGTGACTGGTAACATCTGCTTTCTATATTTTCTAGTTCAGAATAATTTCAACCATGCTTTGTGGAACATAACTTTGTCTGGAGGGATCCAAGCTGCTTCCTGAAGAAAAACAAAACAAAACAAAACAAAACAATTTTGCCAGTGGGTTCATCCCTGGAGAAGGGGTGACTTTTGGTTCAGATGGAGATCCTGGCTAGGTATCTTAGTTTTTAAAAGACGGCAGCAGGGAAAATTGGGACAACTATATTAGAACAACAATTAAAAATAAAAATAAATAAAATAGGGCAACAACATTAATACCTATGCAAGTATGTTCTGACGCAGTGGTATGCTGGTGATGGTTTCCTCGGGCTTGTAACTGTGTACATCACTTCCTACATCCATGGTCAATGATGTTAAGTTCGTAGCTTGAAATTGTCAAAGCAGAAGTATTTACCCCAGAAGTTCTCCCTGAGGGTGATTCTGCCCCCTAGGAGACATTTGCCAATCTCTAGAGACCTACTTTGTCACAACTGGGGGTTTGCTACTGACATCTAGTGGGTAGAAGCCAGAGATGCTGCTCAATATCCTATAGTACAACTGACAGCACCCCATAGCAAAGATCAAGCCCAAACCAGCTGAGGATGAGAAACTCCGATTTATACCATGTAATTTGGCAGACATAATAAGTCAGATCATTTTTTTCAGTGCCAGTTTACCAACCACTAACCCCCAAAATAAATTCTAACACCATCATTACTGTACAATTTCTAATTCCTACCAGAAGGCTGCTGGGAGATGCTGTCCCCTGGGTAATTCATATGGAGCATGGGTTGGCAAACATTTTCTGTAAAGGGCAGATATAAATATTGTAGGCTTTGAAGACCATATGGGATCTGTTGCAACTACTTATGCCTGCCATTATGGTATGAAAGCATCCATGGACAATATGTAAATGGATGAGCATGGCTTGGCTCCAATAAAACTGTATTTACCAAGCAGGGTGGTAATATGCTCACCCCTGACTTAGACTATTAGCTAAGCCCCATCTCTTAACAACTGTCTCTGATGCTAAATTTTAGATTTTATTAGAGGTATAAGAAATTTACCAAATTATATTTGCTGCAACATTTGGTACAAAAAAAGTCAGAACATTTTCCACTGGGTCATTATGTGCTTCATTTGTAAGGCCCCACAGGAAAAATTTCTTAAAATGCATGGCTTCCCACTTAGGAACTAATTATGCTTACTTTTCTGTGATTTTACTCTGTATATTAGGAGGCACAAAACTATAATTGATATTCACCTATAGTTATTGCCTAACTTTTCTAATAAGAATCAGCTGCAGGTGCTTAAAAACTACAGGCTGCTGAGCTCCACCCCAGAGTTCCTGAATCTTTTCTTCTTCGGGCTGGGGGGGGGGGGGGGCGGGGCGTAGCTAGGTGAGTGCTTCTCAAACCTTCTCATACAAGTCACCTGGGAATCTTGTTAAAATGCACATTCTGATCCAGTAGGTCTGGGTTAGGGCATGAAATTCTGCATTTCTGAGAAGCTCCCAGATGATGCTGATGTTGTTGGTATTGGAACCACAGTTTGAGTAGCAAGGTCCTAGAATATCAATACTTTGGTAGCAAATTCTCCCAAGATGATTCTTATCACTGAACTGTAGCTCAGCTGTTTTTCCTTATAGCTATTATGTTTGTGCTCTGCTTTTTCATGGTCTTCGTTTCTGCTTTAAATTATAATTTGAAATTTCATTATGTATGTTCTTATTTTAACTCTCTTAAATCCTTTGGAGGGGGTGGGAGGGGAGATAGAAATAAATATAAGAGAAATAACTTCAAATGCACTTTTTTTTACAATTGTGAAATATAAGTTTAGTCTGATTCTAACTAGTTGTACAAATAATCCAGACACAACAAGTAATCTGATTGATTTTATGGTGTTTCTTTAGGACTGGGGTTTTTCACTGCTTTCAAATTTGGGATCCTCAAATTTGAAGTTAGGGAATGCGTTTATGTCTGACTTTATGTGTATCTATCTATTCAGGCTTAGACACCTTCTCCATTTCTTGCTGATCCTATGGGCCATTATGAAAAGGTCTTCAAGATGCCAGTTGCTTAAATTTATATTCTCTAATCTTGTCCATGAAGAGTTAAGCTCAGGGTCAAGTTTCTTCTTAAATGCTGCTGTTACACCAATGGTCTTCCACAGTGAAGTGAGACAGCTGACAGACGACAGAGGAGAACCTGAGGGCCTCTGAGGAATCACTGCGCTTCTGTTACTAGCATAGAAACCCTCCGGTCCTCAGTGCCTGGACGGCCACGGTTCTACTTCCAGGCCTGGCTCTGCCCCTACCACCTACCCGCCTCGCAATGCATGATGGGGCGCCCCTTTAGTCAGACCCAGCTGCTCCCATGACAAGAAACGCAGCAGAGGCCAAGTGCAATTGGACCTGAAAGCACTTTTAAAAATCCACTCCTTCAGTTCGTATTTCGGAATCAATAGGAATTTTTGTGTCCATCACTTTGTGTGATCTCAAAGATTGGAAAGTAAAAGCTATCCCCTTTAGAATTTAACAGTTGTTACTCTTCCTTCTCCTATGGAACTTTGGGATTAAAATGCCCAGGTTCAGCCTGTCTTTTCAGTCTTGCTGTTTGTTTCCCCTTGAAGCCCTTAGCAACGGGCAAGCGATAGCAACGGGGCCAGGGGACTGTGTTGAGTGGCAGAGGCTGGACCTTCCCGCCCCAGATAACGAGTGTCAGCCACCGGCTGCACTGCGACTTGGGCCGTTGACCACCTTCGCAGTGTCTCCTAGAGCTGTGAACGGAAGCCGGGAGGACTCCCTGCACCACACCCTGCGGGGGTCAGGCGGTCCCTGAGGGGTCAGGCCCCGCCCTGATGTGCAGGTGTTGGAGGGCAGCCCTCTCTGCTCTTGGAGCCTGACTGAGCAAGTATGTTAAATTTCCTTTGACACTAGGTGGCAGAATATAATTAAGATGTCAGATTTTTTTCCCCATAACATTGGAAGGTGTTTCTAGTTCCTTCCTAATGACCTCTTTTTATTGCTTTGCAATATTTGCAAATGTCACTTAGGGGTGAGGCAATGAAATAAAATTTGCTTCTGCAAATATTTGCTATACTTAGCCAGGATTTTACTTATTTTATTTAACTGGCTTGCCTCTTAGCGGGAAGCACCCTTAACATAAAGCACATTCTCTTCCTAAGGGCTACTATTTGGACAATTCAGGCTTCTTATCTTGACATGTTACTTTGTTATTCTTTTGCAGCAAATTTAAAATATTGTTTCACTTCATTTATACATATTCCAGTGTACTCCTTTATCTCTAAAATAAGGATTATCGAATTTGTACAATTTTGATGATGAACACAATCAAAATAATGAAATATATTACTGTGGATCATAGTGTAAGGATGTGCACAATTAGCCACAGAAACCCAGTTTTGTAGGGGGTGGGAGGTGGTAGTGTGCGTGTGGTCTCACTGGAGTGGGTCAGTTTCCCTGCCTGTGGAATCTGAGATTCACTCTGCTGGGGAAAATGCATCCCTTACCCAATGTGGATCCCCCTTCAGCCCTCAGATGAGTGTTTGGAGAGTTTAAATGAACAGAAAGCAATAGACCTAAGGTGTGGTTGACATATACATGTTGTGAGTCTCCTCCAGTGTTAATCTTTTCACATGCCCTCTGCCCCACTTTCAGTCATCAGAGGGGAGGAGAGTCTACAGCTGAATCTCTGGTGGCTGGGCATCCTCACTTCTGGAGTCTCAGTCCTGTTTCTGTGGTTTCAGTCTTGTGTTTCATTTCCTGGTCTTCCAAGGGTCAGTCTCAGCTCTCAGCTCTTCATGGTGGTTTCCTTGCTCATTTTGCTCATTTTGCCTGATTAGCGCTGGCCTATGGTACCCTTTTTACCCCTTTGCCTTAGTGGGATTGGGTGCACCTTTTCTGCAAGGGTTGCTGTATTTTCCTCTCTTCTTACTTCCTCTTCAAATTCCCATTGTTACATGAAGGCCCCAGTTGATTCCCCTTTCCACAGT
>CM052540.1:21416304-21445828 GCA_028533065.1 Trachops cirrhosus
TGTATCCATATAGTTCAAATACATATGCAAATATTTAAAAACAATTTTCTACATATACTATATACCTTCCTAGCCCCATTACTCTTCACCCATCCCCATGTTCACCAAAGGCAACCACTGCTGTTAGTTTCCTGTGTGTCCTTCCAGAATTTCTGTGTGCATACATGAGCAAACATAAATACCTTTTCCTTTCTCCCTTCTTCTTACCCCAAAGATAGCATATTATACTAATAGGTCTGAATGTTGTTTTTTTTAACTCATTATTATAATTTAATGGTTAATAAAATGGACTCTGGAATCAGAATGCCTGCATTCAAATCCCAGTTGTAGAATTTACTACATGTGTGAACTTGGAAATTTATTTAACTCCTCATTGCTTTATTTTCTACACCTGTATCTGAGGTTTTCCAAATCTTACAACTTTATCATATACTAAAATCTCTTATGGACATTCTATTCTGTTCCACTGGTTTGTCTATTCATGTACCATTGCCACACTGTTTTAACTGTCTAGTAGGGTTAGTCCCCATATGGGGATTTGAAGGAGGAATGGACTTCTCCAGGCAGAGATGATGACAGCAGCAATGACAGTGAATATTATTAGTATAAACTACTATGTGACATCACCATCATTTTATTTTAGGCCTATTGTGTGCAAAATTCTGTAACTAACTCCTTGCTTACTCTAGATTTTTATTATGCTTGTTTTCCCTTTGTTCTGAAATTATTACCTATTTATTTTAGATTTGCTCATTGTAGGTAACTTTTAAGCCACTTTAAATCCTTTTAGAAAAATCGAGAGGCATAAATTGAAAGAGAACCAGGAACTATATTAGGTGCTTTGCATAATCAATCCCTAATCCCCTCTTCTGGTCAAGATGGTGGCATAGGCAGACATGGCTCACTTTTTGCACAACCATATCAAAATTACAACTAAAATACAGAACCACCATCACTCAGAACCATCAGAAATCAAGTTGAATGAAAATCTGACAACAACGGAATTAAAGAAACCACGCCCATCCAGACTAAGCCAGGAAGCTGTGTCATATCTGAGACTCAATCAACCTGGCTAAAACTGTCTGATCCACCTTGGAGATTCTAGACACTCCACCCCACCCAATTTATGGGCCCACCCAAGCTTCTTTTCCATAGGAATGGCTAGTCTTGGCCCATGCTTCACAACTTCCTAAATCTTATCAGACAAGCAATAGCTGGCCTCAGTGAGCCCCAGGCCCAGCTCTAACAACAGCCAACCTAGTTCATAGCTTGGTTTCACCTGGGAATCTCCAAGCCCAGCATAAGTAGCAGCCATCTCAGATTGCTTTATACCTTAGGAAGGGCAGCCTGGGCAAAACACAGGTGGGGGCTGACCTGGGCCTGTACCACTCGGGAAACTGCAGGAAGCAGTGCACCCAGTGGACAGCTACACACCACATTGGAGCACCACCAAGCTGCCATTGCACAGCTGATCCACTACAGAGGGCAGAGGTTGGTGGTCAGTGGTCACAGTCAATCCTTGAGCTGACTAGCCTGGGTAAATCCCTCCTATTGATCTGCCAGTAGCACCAAGGCCACATTACCAAGACACGAGTCAAAACAGCTCTACCTGATACATAGAAACAAACACGTGGAGGCTGTCAAAATGAGGAGACAAAAAAACATGGCCCAAATGAAAGAACAGATCAAATCTCCAGAAAAAGTGGTAAACAAAATGGAGATAAGCAATCTATCAAATGTAGAGTTCAGACACTCAAGGAACTTAGTGAGGACCTCAGCAGCATAAAAAAGACCCAGTCAGAAATGAAGGATACGCTAATTGAAATAAAGAACAACTTATAGGGAATCAACAATAGACTGACTGGATGAAAATGAGAATCAAATCAATGATTCAAAACATAAGGAAGCGAAGACAACCAATCAGAACAAGAAGAAGAAAAGAGAATCCAAAAAATGAGGATAGTATAAGCAGCCTCTGGGACAACTTCAAGAGATCCAACATTCACCTCATAGGGGTACCAGAAAGAGGAGAAAGAGCAAGAAAATGGAAATCCATTTGAAAAAAAAAATGAAAGGTAGCTTCCCTGATTTAGTGAAGGAAATAGACATACAAACCCAGGAAGCACAGAGTCCCAAACAAGATGGATGCAAAGAGGCCCACTCCAAAATGCATCATAATTAAAATGCCAAAGGTTAAAGATAAATAGAGAATCTTAAAAGTGGCAAGAGAAAAGAAGTTAGTTACCTACAGAGGAGTTCCCATAAGACTGTCAGCTGATTTCTCAAAAGAAACTTGGCAGGCTAGAAAGGATTGGCAAGAGATATTCAAAGTCATGAAAAGCAGGGATCTATAGCCAAGATTGTCCTACTCAGCAAAGCTATCATTTAAAATCAAAAAGCAAATAAAGAGCTGTCCAGATAAGAAAAAACTAAAGGAGTTCCTCATCACCAAACCATTATTATATCAAATGTTAAAGGAACTTGTTTAAGAAAAAGAAAAAGACCAAAACTATGAACAATAAAATGGCAATAAATACAAATCTATCAACAACTGAATCTACAAAACTAAGCAAACAGGAAGAACAGAGACAGAATCATGGGTATAAAGAGTGTTTTGATGGTTGCCATATGGGAGAAAGGTGTGGGAGAATGGGAGAAGAGGTATAAAATGGTAGTCACAGAATAACCATGGGGATGTAAAGTACAGTATAGGAAGTAGAGTAGCCAAAGAACTTATGCACCTGACCCATGGACATGAACAAAGGGGTGGGGATTGCCCGAGGGAGTGGGGGGTACTAGGTGGAGTGGGGGCAAAGTAGAAAAAATCAGGACAACTGTAATAGCATAATCAATAAAATATAATTAAAAAATTCCTAATCTTCATAACAACTCTACAAGGTACATATTATTGTTCCTTTTTATTAAAGACACTGAAGGTTAGAGAGGTCAAGTGATTTTCTCAAAGCTATACAGCAAATAAGTGTAGATTTTGAATTCAAACCGAGGTCCTTGGTGATTCCTGGTGCTTCTTTAAACTATACTGGATGAAGTTCTTTATTAGGGTACTTAAAAGCATAGCAGAAAGAACAGCTCAGAAAGAAACTGGACCCATAATAGCAAACAATTATATATATATTTTTTCCTAATGGCATATATATATATGATATATGTATATATATAGTGTGTGATTTTGGTGTTAGCTCATTAATTCACCAAACATATCCAGAGTCTACCATGTCAGGCACTGTGCTAAGGTGCTGAGGATACAATGACAAATGGGATCTGGTCTCCAGCCCTTAACACCTCCTGTGAGAATTTGCTAGCAGGCTTTCCTGTTCTGGACCCTTTTCATCTGTTGCACCCTAAGGAATATCTAGTCTATTTCTTCATCTTGTGCTGCTTTGCGCCCAACTTTTTCATTTCAAAGCTGATAACACATTTATTATTAACTCACGGCAGCTTCCTGGAGTGTTGTTTTAAAGATTATGACTCTATATCTGGAATCAGTGGCAAAGAGTGCAGTAGCTAGTCATGCCTGCCATGGGGGCAGGAGTGAGAAATGAAGGCAAACAAGTCATATGCTTGTCGTACCTGAACTAGTTGTCCGGAATGATCAGTTTCTCTCTGCAGTTGTTATATATTATACCAACTGTATGTTATGGCTTGAACTCACCATTTCTTAAATTGCTGATAAGCTATTCATCTCTGGGGAGGCCCTGAAGTAAAGAAATCCATTTAACTTGGTTGAAACTCAGTTTCTCAAACATATGTTTTGTCCAAGGAATCTTGTCTCTTCTTTATTATTAATTGCACAATCCATAGCTCCAGTTCTGTAAGTATATTCACCATGGCTGCAAGTGCCTTTGATTTCCCAGTGTTGTAATAGTGACTTTTGTTGGGAAGGGAAAGTCCTGGGCTGAACACTACTCTGTTCTACGGAAGCCCTTTATTCATTAATTTCTCCCTCTATCTTGCTCTTTAAAAGTCCTCTTGCTACCACAGCTGGAGTTAAAAATGGTCACTGGTTGCCCATCTGGAGTTTTAGTGATTAACTTTTTCAAGACTGTATACAGTTGAGTTCTTGTATCTCTGGGGTATATTAGAAGGTAGTTCTGTTCATTCTGTTTGTTGGCTGAAAGCCATGCTAATTAATGAAAAACTTCCTCTAAGAACTTAATTCTCAAATGGCTGTTGCCTCATGAGAAATACATTTGAATGGCTGGGCAGGTTTCTCTTTGATCAGCGGTGGTTACCTCTCCTGCCACAGAGGGTAGGGAGGTGGTGACAGCTGTGCTGCATGTGGTGCAGTCACAGAAGGAGTATTGCACTTGGAGTCACTAGCTCTGGGTACAAGTCTTAGTACTGTTGCTTGGTCGATATGTGAACTTGAGCCAATCACTTAAACTCTGAACACTAGTTGACTTAACTATAAAATGATGGTTATAACAACAATTCTGATTTCCCTACTTTAGAGAGTTTTTGAGAGGGCTAAATGAAATGACATATAGAAAGCCCCTTTGCAAAAGCGTGTTTTTATTATTAGATGTCTGGGTTTACATTTGTCCCTGCTCGTTTTTCCATTGTTCTTGTCTCAACCAGAAATAATATGTGAAATATGGTCTTTCTGGCAGCTTTTCCATATGTGCTTTTTATGAAAAGCTAGTAGACCAAACACCTGATCCTAAGTCCAACTTGGTTTGGTGGTAGACTTCCTCTCATTTTTTCTTTCACACTCCTTTTTTTCACCATTGTTCATAGATTTTGAGCTTAGTGTTGACCCTAACTCATAAATTATGCCTCAATGTTAATATCTTTTAACAAGTCTGTGAAGAGAAGGAAAAAAGAGTTACTCTCCTCTTCTTCAAACTTTTAAAGAAGTTTAGTTGAATAAATGCTTCAGCCAGCTGAGGCTCTGGGAGAAATGACAGCCTAAGGGCAAATGTGATAGAGTGTTAGAATAGAATTTCCTATTGGACAAAATGCTGAGGGTCTATACTTTGTGCCTTAACTTAATGAAGATGTGAGCAGTTATAAAGTGGGGCGCCCTTACACACAGCACAGCTTTCTGGCATCTCATTGGCTCTGTTTCACTTGCTCTTTTTCTTCAGTCAGTTTCTCTTTCCTTTCTGGAACAACTGTCACATTCCTTCCCTACTGGCCTGCAGGGTGTTTACACCCAGACCCCCTTCAAAGAAGAACCCAGGAAGTGGGTCAGCAGACTGACTCCCACTGTTAGCTCCTTTTTCAGTCTGCTTCAGCAGCAGGCTGCCACCTCACCGAGGTCACACCCTTCCCAGGGTGACCCACATCCAGCGACTGAGTGAGGTGGAGGTACAAAGGCAGAGCCGGTTCAGCCTCCTGTGAGACACGCAGGGCTCCGCTCACCCCGGAGCTCCCAGCCTGGCTAGCCGACGGTTTGGTGGGCTTGCGTGCGTCACAGGTGCGGTTCTTCTGACCCATCCTGCTTCCTCCTCCTTTGTTTCACAGGCATTGATCTCTTATGAATACCCTTTTTAAAAATGTTTTAAAAAAACTTTATAGAGATATAGTTTACATACCATAACATTCACCCCTTTCAAAATGTTCAACTCAGTGGTTTTTAGTGTATTTACAAAGCTGTGCAACCATCACCACTATTTAATTCCAGAACAAGTTTATGACCCCCAAAGACACTCCATACCTGTTAGCAGCAGCTCCCTGTTAACACCTCTCCCAGCCTCTGGTAACCATTAATGTAGTTTCTGTCTGTATAGATTTGACTATTCTGGAAGTTTTGTATAAATGGACCATACAACATGTGGTGTTTTGTGGCTGGCTTCTTTTACAAAATATAATGGTTTCAAATTTTATCCTTGGTGAAGCATGCATCAGTACTTTATTTCTTTTCATGGATGAATACTATTCCAGAATGTAGTATATAGATATATTTTATTTACCCATTCATCAGCTGATGTATATTTGGTTGTTCTAATAAACATCTTGCACCCCAAACTCCATCTCAGCATCTATTTCTTGGGAGCCCAGCCTGAAAACTACCCACGTTTAGAGCTCTAGGTTCTCAACTTCTATACCAATGAGGATTATGAAGAACTTCTTTTAGTAAAGGTGGTTCTACCCAAAGAGCAATTTTGTACCAGATGCCAAGATAATGAAAAGCTCTCTATCTTATTACCATAAGTACTGTAGGCCAACCTGTTGGCTGCTTGGTCTTAGAGTAGGCCTGTTTGGGGAAGAGACTGAGTGTATTGAAATCTGGTTAAAAAAGAAGACAGAAGGGCCAGGTGAGAGGTAAGGCAAGAGAGACCAGTAGAGGCTACATTGTGAATGGCATTTATGGCATAATGAGATATTTAGACCCTTTCTGTTGGGAGGTGGAGACTCATGGAAGGCAGGTGAGGTGTGATTAGTTGTGCTTTCACTTCATTTGTGGATTCCAAATGGTGGGCAACTCTTCTATCAGCAAATATGGTGAGTTGGCTGGAGTTTGGGTCAGAGAAGATGCTGGAAATGGAGAGATAAACTGTAGGTTGAAGAAGGGGTTAGAATGCAATCAGCAGTGGGGAGCATGCAAATGAGACTCTAGGAAAGGTGGAAAGGAAGCATGGAAAAAGAGACAATGTGGTATATTGGAAAGAATATGGCCTCGGGTGTGATACACCTGGGTTTTCATTCCTCGTTCATCCTTTAGCAGCTTCTTAACTTTAGGCAGATTACCTAACTTCTCCTCATCTTTAAAAGAAGGCTAATAATCCTTACCTCTTAGCACTGTTTTGTGACTGAAGTGACAACCTATATAAGGTGACCAGCTCCTCTTAGCTCACTTCCCCTGTTCCTGTAATCAGGGCAGCAGGTCTGAGAAGCAGGACCCAGGACGGAGATCCAGAGTTGGGTCATCAGATAATAAGGTCTCAGGTCAAGGGTGGTCAGGGGGAGCTGGGGACCAAGGAGCAGGAAGTGGGAAGGAAAGGAAGCCAAGAACCCATGCAATTGCTGGGTTGAGCCCAGGCAGAAGCATATGTGTCTGGATTATATTTCTCTGGACCTTTGTCCTTTTTGAAGTTCAGAACAACCTCTCCCTGACCCACTAACTCAGGCCTCTCTGCAGCTTCAAATAGTCAGCACTGGGGTTTGTGTGGATGGTGGAGTCTGACCAAACTCACACTTTTAGACCTCTTACAGCTGGATGAAGTGAAGCCAAAGGTCTTTTTTTCCACAGGTGTACCTGACTAGTGCTAAAGAGTGTACCAGCTTCCTTTCTTGCTTTCCTTTTATTTTTAAAAATTCCCTTTCACCAGCCCATGTCTTGATCTTGAAAAAGAGTTATTTTGAATCTTCAAATTTTCCATCCCAAGTGATATATGGTTGAGACCCAAGACCGCTGAGGCTCCTTGCCATCCCATGGTGCTGGGACTGAAATTCAAGTGGACTTTGGCAGCTTCTTTTTGAGTCATCTTGGACACCAGCCATCTGAGAAGTTCATCTCATCCCTCTTGTAGTTAGCCACTTATCAGCTATTTGGAGATGATGCCAGCCTCTAAAAATAATGAAACAGTACTGAAAACTGTGTATCTGACCCCTTGGAGAATCACTCATCTCGTGTGCTGACAGTGCCAGCCTCCAGAAACATGAAAGTGGCACAAAATCTGTGCGTGTGACCTGCTGAAGATCACTCACTGGCACCTCCACATTCAAGAGTGCGAAGATAATTGAAGTATGTAATAAGGAACCTGAGGCCTTACAAAAACCCGAAATACTTTCTTTGATACTTACCAGAATTTGTGGGTAGTTGATTGTCCTATGGTCATTTATTTGGCCAGCCTTTGAACAGTGCCTCCTCATATTCAGAAACTTATGAAGATATAATTTTTTTGTGGACCAAAGATGTTAAAATAGCAGTGACTTCACATGATATGATGTAACTTCTGATGGGAGCTGTGCCAGGAACTGGAGAGGCAAGGTGGGCACAAATAGTTGGAACCCAAGTTACCGGTATATGGGTTCTGTTAGAGATGTGTAGACACCGTGGCATGTGGTACGCCCTGAAGGAGAAGGGACTAAACAAAAAGCATCCTAGAGAGGACCCCCGGGCTCCAGTGTATGGAATAAGAGATTTTTTGGTGAAGTTCTCAAAACTGACCAGCCATTCTAGGAATACACAGTGTGGTGGTGGCTTTGTACTCTGCCAATTTAGCTTAAGGTCTAACTGCTATAATGAATCCTTTATTCTTTATCACTCACCATGATTCTGCTTCTTTAATCATCCCTTGGCTGATACACACAGTAAATCTCAGTTCAGCCTGTGATGATGATGTTAAGTAGCAAAGAATAATGTATTTACAAATGCTACCATCTATGAAGGCAGTCTTTTGGGTTGACTTGGAAACTGGCTGCCTCACCCCAGCTTCCCACTCAGCAAGTCATATCTCCAACTCCCATATTATGGTTTAAAGGCAATTGTTTAATTCAAGGCACTACCTTCTAGGAGCTCCTGGTAGAATCTAGGTGCTGTTCTAAGAGTTTTGCATGCCTCAATTCATGGAATCCTTACAACCTATGAGGTTGGCCCAAGGGTTATCCCTATTGTGTGGTTTAGGAAACCAAGGCACAAAATGGTTAAGTAACATGTCTCAGAATGAGAGATATTTCTCCAGACTTCTCATTTTGCTAACTTTTCATTTTGAAATAGAGGTTCTTGATATGCATCTGTTTAACTGCTGGCTATCTCATATGTCTTTCCCACCAGAGACTGAGTTCCCTAAGCCACAGACACAGGGCTCTGACCCTTTCAGACCTCCCTGGGGAGAAGACCTTGAACATGAATGCAGCCCTGGGAGAGAGTTTCCTGGGCCTGCTTCCCCCCTTTCCACTAGCACTGTGGGAGTCCATCTGTTGCCAGAGTAGGCCATGCAGAAGGTGGGACTCCAGCTTTCAGAAAATAGTTGACTGAGCCTTGAGAAGAGAGAGAGCAGGGAAGATACAGGGCTAGTATTGCCATCGAAGATGTTCCAGGGCTTCCACAGTCTCTCCCCAACCTGTCTCCCCCAGGTTTTTTCCCATCTGTCACACCCAGAAGCAACAAATGACTCCTGGGAATGAACTCATTGCCATCTTCTGTGCCATGATGCCCTCTGCTCCCTCACTCTGCCAACTCACTCCTAATGACTTCAAGACCCAGCTAAATGTCACCCTCTGAGATATATTCCTCTAGGCTAGTGCACCTCATGACTTTAAAATGCATGGAGCCCCTGTGCAAGGTCTTCTCACTGGGAGACCTTGCTAAACAGCAGACTTTAATTCAGTATGTCTCAGGCAGGGCCTGAGACTCTGCATTTATTGTATAACAAGTTCCTGGGGCATATAGATGCTGTTGGTCTATGAACCACACATTGAGTACTAAGGCTTTAGAGCTCATGTTTCCTTTAGTCCTTTTGGAAACTTAGGGTGTGGAAGCTATTTTAAGGGAAATGATGTTTTACACCAACACAAGCTAATTCGGGATTCAGCAATTTATAAATTCTTTTAGGAGATATGTAGGGTGACCAAGGCCCTGGTTTGCCTGGCAGTTTGGGCTACCCTGGCACATGGGACTTTGAGTGTTAAAACCTGGAAAGTTCTGAGTTGGTCTCCATACCTCTGGGGGTTACAGCTGGGTGCTGGCTATGTATCCCCTTCCTTACAACCTTCACACCAACAGAGGTGAGGTCATAGACAAAATTTTGTTCAAGTTACAAATGTTTGCCAGCTCGTAGATACAAGAACAATCCTTCAATTGGCTCTTCAGGCTTTTGGGAAGACCCATTCACTGCTCTAGGCACTGCAACTAGCATTAACATGATAGGTTCTTTCTAAAGTAGACTTAAGGATATTAAGGAGATGACCCAGCTGACCTTGCAGTAGGTTCAAGTGACAGCCTCTGTGGAGAGAGACACAGGAGCAAGGAAACACTAGGCCTCAGGCACTGCCCCCAAGGTGTTCGAGTGCTGTTGAGTTTTTCTACTTTATTCAAGTGCTAGCATGGATAGGTGTGGTTCTGGAGCTGGTGAGAGGGGTTTCAGAGCAGACCTGACCTGGCCTCAGGTTCAGCCAGGAAATCAGCTCTGTGCCTTCCTCAGACTTCATTAGATTCAGGTTTTATTGGTCTTTGTGATATGAGGATGGGTGGGAGGTCACCTTAAGAAGTGACCACCACTCAAAGATATCTTACTCCACACCCAAAATATCCCAGATGCAATCCCCTTGTTCTGTTTAACACCAGGAAGAAAGCAGTCTGGAATTAATCTCTTTGTGCTCTAGAGAGCACACAAAACAAGAGGCTTCAGAGGAATCCAATCGTGTGGGGCTCTGGGACTGCACTGGAACAGCTGAAGGTTTTTTCTAGGGAGGAAGGAGGCTCTCTTTCTGATAAGCCTCAGTTAAAAAAAGTTTTTTTAAAAAAAAACTTCTATTGGTTTTCCTGGAAGAAAGGCAAACAAACCAAGAGTTTCCTCGTTTCTAGGCCTTTCAGAAGGAACCAGCTGGGGGATAAGAGGCTGCTGGGATGGAGGTTCTGTAAACAGGTTTTTCAGAGCAAGTGTTAGCATTAGCGGAGCTCTCCTCCTCCCTGTGGGTCTGTATTCCAACCTCTGACATCATTTCAGCAAAACAACTTCACCTCTCACCTACTTTCTGTGTTTTCCTGCTGTTTGGTTCATGCTTTGTGTGCACACATGAGCAACTCTTGATGATTTTGTTTGTTTATACCATTTCTTCCTCAACAAAGAGAAAGAATAGAAGTCCTCAGTGAGGCTGTGGGAGTTAGGAAACCAAGAGACCAGCAGGGTATGAGGATGTCTCTTTTGGAAGGCAGCCCAAGGATGTTCAGATTCTGGACCAGAGTCCTAAAGACCCTTCACGTCCTGGCTGAAGAAACCGAGACTTGAAGAGGAGAAACGGCTTGTTTGAGGCCAGTAATGAAGTGATTAGATTTGAAAGAAGGCTTTTTCACTGCTCTCAGTTGAACCTCATGGAGTCTTCACAATTCCATATCCACATATATTCAAACAGATGCTTGAATTCTGGTCTCTATGTTTTTGCGAGTGGCCATATGGCTACCCCTGACGGCTGCTGGCATCATCTGGTGATGGCGCGCTCACCACTGTCCCAGAAAGGGGAGCGTCAGTTGGTGATTTCCTTGGGTGTGTGATATTTTGACCAGCATTGTGTTCTGAACTCTCTCTTCCTAATATATATATATTAGTTTCAATGAGAATTACATCCATGTTGATGAATTTTTATTGAGAAGGTATTTCCCAGAGCAAACTTCATTTAACTTTGGTCATTTATTTGTGGGATACCTAAGGACCTTTACTTTTCACAAGGGATGGGGCCTCTTCTGAACATAACCCCCTTATTTGGGGCAGAATGTCTCATATCTCTGTTTTGTAGAAAAATGATGATATGAGCTATGGAATAAAATTCTTAAAAAGGTATTTGTAAATTTATATTTTTTATAAATTAAATATTTAAAATAGAGGAATTTACTACTCAAAGTAACCAATGGAAAATATATTACTAAGTAGAAGATCCATACTTATATAACACAAATCAATTTTTTATTGGTGTGTATCTTATAAATTATTTAGGGAAGATGTATATAAATACCTTAATGATGTTTATTTTATGTGTAAAGTTTTGGGAGAACTTCATTTTTTATTTTGCTAGTTTGTGTTTTCTAAATTTCTATATCGAACAGCATCCTAACAACAAAAAGCCTCAAAATCACCAATGATGAATCCTTTAATAAAGAACACTTTTGGTAGAGAGAATAAGCATTATACATGCCTCCTTTTTTTTTGTAAACTAGGGAGATTCTCTGTCATCCTCTGTGAGAAATATAATTTCTCTCCCTTCTTTGATCAAAAACCTACTATGATACCTGCCTACATATCAAGGCTTAACTTTTCTGCCTTATTATTAAATACCCTATGTAATCTGACTCCATTTTATCTCTCAGATTTACAACCTAATGCTGGTGCCTTTCTGTTAATGCTCATCTTAGTCAGGCTCATTTCTTGTCTCCAGTCCTCTCCTTCATGATCTTTTCTGCTTCAGGTGTCTTTGCTTATTTTTTTTCCAGATTGCAATATTCTTTCTAGCTCTCTAAATTCAAGGTCATTTGTTCTGCAAGATCCCACACTGATTTTTTTTTCTGACTTCCCATGGCAGTTCTAGCCTATAATGTACCATTTAAGGTTTACTGATTGTGTGTGCTTACCTGGCTTGGCCCTGGGTACTGTGTGGCAGAGGCAAGTTTAGGTTGCTAGCTGAAGGGTTTGAATACTGGGAAGACATGCTAAAAGGGAAGAAGTGGCCAGGAATGAAGCAGTGAATTGGAATCCAGAGAAACAGACCAGGTAGACATTGGTTAGACTGGCTGAGCAAATAAATGACTAGAGAGATGCTAGAATAAGAGGATGGGCAGTGAGGTGTGGATAAACAGAGAGAAGGTGGTGGCTGTCTTTGTCCTCTCATGTTGGACTTGGTGTGGTCTGCTTGGGCTGAGGACTGATTGCCACTGCACACTGGCACTCTCTTTAAGAGAGAAAGCAAGGAATTATATGGGGGCTTTTTGGAGAACTCTACCTTTTCCATGCCACCATATAGTCAGTGCCATGAGAAGTGCAGGTGATTCAGACACCATTTATAACCAAGTAGAAGAAACTCAGACTAGAAGTAGCTTAGGTAAACATTGCAAATTTACTTGCTCGAGGAATCCAATAATCGTTTTAATAATTAAACTCCAGGGGGCATGGCTGCAACCTGGCCTCAGAAACAACTGAGTCCCTAGACTTGGATGCTGCCAAGACTCTCTTTTTCTTTTCTTTTTTTTTTTTTTTTTTAAATATCCCTAACCTCTGCTTCCATTTGCATTTTAATCTTCTCTTCTGCAGACAGGTTTCTTCCACATGGTTGTACATGTAGCTACTAAAAGTTCCTAAAGTTTACATTTTTTTACTTCTACCCTCACATAAAGACCAATTTTCATAGTCCAGTTGGGAGAATCCCAAGGAAGAGCACTGATTGTGCCCCCTTGGGTTAAGTGCCCACCCATGACTTATCAAACTTGTGGGGGAAGACAAGGCCATGTAAGAAGATGCCATGTGGATAGGGGGCAGATAAGTGGTTCCTGGGAAGAGGGATTCTGGGCAAACAGTCCCACGTGTGCCCAATACAATAGCATTGCAGCAATTGCGTGCACAGTAATGCTCAGTACAGGCATGTTGATCAGAATGCTGGAAACCAGGAAGGAAGAACTATGGTTTAGCATACCACCTTTTCTATTGTTAGAACAAAGTCAACAAGTCTTTATTGGGAGTTGCTCCCTGGTGACTTGATAATTGTTGGACTCGCCTGTGATTGTTTACACTGTCATTTTTTCCCCTGCTGCATTAACCCCAGGACCTCCAGCTCCATTCAGACACCCAACAATCCTGACATTTCTCTGCCGCAAAGAAATGTTGACAGCTTATACTGTTATATTGGTCTTAATGACTGCGAGCCACTTCATTTCCCAGAGGGAGGATGGTGAGTCAGCAACACTGCGGGCCACCAGCAACCTTAAGCTCTGGATGGAATGTTTCTGGGGAGCAAGTGTGTGAGAAAAGGAGCCTGACGCTATTCCTCTGAGAGGAAGGCCATTAGCTCATCCTGGGAAGGTCAGCTGGATGGCAGAAAGGGCGTAGGAGAAGCATTAGCATAAAGTGCCTTACTCTAGACAGGTCATCCCCAGCACTGGGGGCATTAAAGTCAGTAAATTCCGGTTCGTAAGGCTGGTAGAGAGTCAGCCATTTGGAAATGAAATTAGTGATAAAGCTGTGTGGTAGGGACACATGACAGCATGATATGAAGGCTCAGACACACAATACAATTTACAGATGATGTATTACAGAATTGTACACTTGAAACCCACATAATTTTATTAACAAATGTCACCCCAATAAATTCAATAAAAAAAATAAGACCCAGACATGCCTAAGTATCCTTGTTTCATCTCCACTTTCTAGAAGCATTTGCTATTGTTATTGTTCTCTCCTTTTATTATTCTGACTCCTGATTGATCTGGGCTCCCCAGCTGCCTCCCTTCCTCCTCTATTTCTAATAGCCACTGGGCTTTCACCCACATTTTCTGCAGGATTTATGCTTTATTTCTCTCTTCTGGCATATCAATGTTTGTTGGGCTCTCCTGTGGTCCCTTGACTTATCCTTTGAGCCCTTTTTAAAGGACCCGTTCTGGAGGTGCTTCATCCAGGTGATGCTGGGCAGCTAAGCTCCGCATCCCTCTTTGGCACCTGGCTCCACGCTTGCTGGTGCAGCTCCCTCTGTGGTGGGTGGAGCTGCCTTCTCTTCCGGTCCAGACAGTGCTCTGTAGGACTTCATCCAGTCCATTTTGTGGTGAGTGCCTCCTCTCCAGACCGAGTTGCACTCACCTCTGTACCCTCTGCCTGTGACACAGAGCCTGGTATGGAGAAAGCTCAGCCATGAATATTAAGGGTTAGGGGAATGCTCACTGTGGTCTCTGACGGTGGCCTGGACCTCTGTTTCCTTGCTTGTCCTTTGGGTTCACACGCAGTTTATCACCACGCTATTTCCCATTCTTCTTTTCCACCTGCTTTCCTTCCTTCCCCCACCAGTCTGACTGGGAGACAGTATAGTGTAGTGGTTAAGAATGAGGATTCTAACAAGATTATCTGGCTTTAAATTCTGGCTTTATTACTTATTAGCTGTGTAACTATTGGCAAGGTACTTCCTTTTTCTGTGCCTCAGTTTCTTCATCTATCAAATGGGAATAATAATAAGACCAACTTCATAGGGCTGTTGGGAAGATTAAATGTGTTAATATGAGTAATGTGCTTGGCATAACATGTGGTAGGTAGCAGGCATTCTAGAAGCACTTGCTATTGTCATTGCTCTTTACTTTTACTATTTACTCCATAAGGGTCTCTGACTTTGTTCCCTCCTGCATTCTTGGGTGAATCCCCAACCTGTCCTCTCCTTGCACTCAGCTTTTATGCTTCAGTCTCAGTCACTGGTCCAACCAGCCAAACATATGCAAATACACATTTCTAATTGGCTAACACTGAGCTGTAGCCCAGGAGACATACAGCCTCAGTTTTTATAACTGTCAACATCACCTCCTCTACTCTTAGTTCTTTTTTCAGGCCAAGTTCTGGACCAAACCTTGCCCTTTTAATGGTTGATTAGGGGAGCTATAAAGGAATAAGATTTATTATTATTATTTCAGCTGCTAGACTAAGGGTTGGCAAATTTTTTTGTTGTAAAGGGCCAGATAGTAAATATTTGGGCTTTGCAGGCCACACATGGTCTCTGTCTATTTGTCCTCCTCTTCTTTCCCCTCCTTCTTCTTCACAACTCTTTAAAAATCTAAAAACCATTCTTAATTTGAATTAAGGATTGTTGTATTAAAAGAGGTCATGCCCTGGCTGATGTGGCTCATTTGGTTGGAGTGTCATCCTGCAACCAAAGTTTGCAGGTTCAATTCCTGGTCAGGGCACATAGCTAGGTTCCAGGAGTGTACAGGAGGACGCCAATCGATGCTTCTCTCTTGCATCGATATTTCTCTCTCTCCCTTCTTCTCTCTAAAAAAACAATGAAAAAATGTCCTCAGGTGAGGAATAAAAAGAGGTCACATGCCACGTTTGGTTCTCAGGCCATAATTTGTGTACTCCTGTGCTATGTCCTAGGTTCCATGAGGGCAGGAACAAATTTGTCTTGTCACATCCATGGCCTAGTGCTAGCCTGGCTCATGGTCCTCTATTGGTACTTGTTGAATGAACAAATAAATGAATAAGTGGGTTCAACTGAGTCTCTGGGTTTAAAATTAGGGAGAAAGATTCCCTGTGTGAATTCCATAGTGAACAGGGAAACCCCAAGGAAGGATTCTATTAAGTTGACTTCTTGCCCTATCTGTAGTTACCCAAGGGCACGAGGAGTATGCCTTAACCTAAGTACGAAATGCAATTCTACTCCCTTCTCCCAGTCAAGAGCAGAGTTTCCCTGCAGCCTTAGTTCCATAATAAATTATACCAGGGTGTGCTGGTAAATGTTCAACAACCAGCAACCCAAAGGACAAGCAAATAATACCTAATTTACAATGTTTGTCAATTTCTATGGTGTTAATACTTCAACCATGGCCAATTTTGGTCTACAAGCCACTAACTTGAAGTTGGGAAGAGAGATACACAATCAGCTCTTCCTAGTGGTAGCATACCATTGAACTATACCCTCCTCCCTGCAGGAGCAGCCCTAAAGGCCACACAGCTCCTAGGAGAAAACTTGAAAGAAAGCTTAGCTCTCACAATCTTTCCCTCAGGATTAGAATTTTCTCTGTGTTTTGCTGGATAGGTATCTTGCCCTCCCAGGCTTCCTGGATTTCAGCCTTTGTCTGCTTTGATCCCCAACCCCTGACTGATCATCTGGCCCCTTGACTCCATGGGTTCTTATAGAACACCGATGGCTGTACACTTCCTGATCCACCCTAGCTTCCTGGCTGTCACATATTTGATGTGCTTCTGAGCATTGAGAAGCATAGCAGCTCTGACTCCTGCAGGGTCGTCTGGTTCCCAGGCTGTGATCTGCTTTGGCCACTTCCTCCAGTTCTTGCAACACACCTCACTTGATTGCCTGGAAGTTAACTCTCTTCCTACTGACTGGGAACTTAGTTCCCACCTCAATTCTTCTTTCCTTGTCCTGGCTCCTATCTAATTAGCTCTATCTGCTAAACCTGTACATAGTCTTCACTCTTATTGATTCACACAAAAAAATCCTTACTGGATAATTTCTGTGTGCCAGGCTGTGTAGGCACTGGGGATACATCGGTGAACAAAATAAGTAAGGATTCTCTACCCTTGGGGAGCTTATACTAAAGTATGAGGAGACGTATTTCAAACAATAGGCATAATAAATAAGGCATAATTATAACAGAAGGTGATAAGTATGATGGGAAAAGGGCATAGGGGAAGATGGGTTGACAGTGCTAATAGGAGGCAGATGGTTAAAATGGCCTCATTGAGAAAGGGGTGTCTGAGCAAAGCCTTTAAAAAGGTTCCCTGTACTCAACATCAACACCGGATCATACAGGTGTGTAGCTGACTTCAGCTTGAGAACTTCCGGGGCTTTGTGTTTCTAACAAGGGGAGTATTTCCAGTAGGAGAGAGGCAGAAAGAGTTGTGATGATATGGTTGGGCTTTGGCAAAGGAACATGGCTTTGAGTTCTTTCTCTGTGGCCAGTGAGGGAAGCAATAGGGGTTTACCTAACCCAACTAGACCATGAGTTTCTTGAGGTCAGGGACCGGATCTGTCTTGTTCATCCTATTGCCCTGTGCCTAGCATAGTAGTATCTGCACATGGTAGATGTTCTATTGATACTTGTTAAATGAATTAGTTAATGCAAAGTTAAGTCTTTAGTTTTCTTATTAGTCCTATTGTCCAGGGAAATTCCTTTCTGAGCTCTCAATTCCTCATGTGTAAAATGGGGACGTTAATAATTATAATACCAGTACTCACCTCACACTGCTCTGTGTGAATTAAATTGTAATAATTTATAATACATGTGGAACACTTGGCATAGCACCTGGCACGCAGCAGGTGCTTACTCAGTAAATGTTATAAATGGTCACTGTTGCTGTTAGAGTCAGTGTACAGTTAATGTTCTCCAACTAAGAGACGCTATTATGGAAAGATTCCTTGCTTCCTTAATAACTTGGTCCCATCAAGCAAACCTGCACAATGCCTCTTCAAACCTTTGAGGAAGTGTGAGCGGTGTGCATGGGGTAAATGGTGGGTAGGGTGGGGGATTCAGGAGCCTGGGGGCAGAGGAAAGAGCCTGGGAGCAGGGCTGAAGGGTCCCTGGAGCTCTGGGGCCGGAGCTGAGGCTGTTGTATAAACAGACAGGCCCTCAGTCAGAGCAGGGAAGTGGAGTTCCAGTGTCCAGATAACACAGGGCAAGGGCTTAATGGAACATCAGCTGAGATTAAGGACAAGAGTGGTTATAGGGCAAGGGCATCACTGGTGGGGTCTGGAGACAAGGCTTGGACTCTGTGACCTATGCCAGGGTCTTTCTCCATCTTAACATATCTTCTCAGGGACTTAAAGCCAAGTCCTTGGCTTTGCCAACAGTTCCTAGTTGGACTGACTCTCTTGCCCCTTTGATTGTCTCCCATCAGGCCTCCTAGGTTTACCTCTCCTGAAGCATTCAGTCTGGGTAAGAACCCTTGCTGTCCCTGTGGCCACGGCCAGGGGCATCACCTGTGAACTCATTGGGAATGTAGCCACCACTGCAGTCGTTCTCAGTGAGCGTGGAGAGTCACCGAATGCTGTTACACAGAAGGCAGCATCCTCACCAATAGGCCCAGGCAGTAGAGGCTTCTCTTCCGACTCAGCTCCCGGCTGGAAGCAGATGTTTAAGGGCGTCAGTTGTCATCAGATAGTTGGGCAACATTTGTTTAGGACACACTGCACGTCTGTCCCTGTAATGAGGGAGACAGAACTTCAATGCAGAAAAGATAATGATCCTCATCAGAATCTCTGATTAGTTCCTGAGGTCTGATTCCTAGAAGTAATTTCATCACAAGAAAAAAAAATTTGTGACTGTATAGTGACAGATATTAACTAGACTTATTGTGGTGATCATTTTGCAATATATGCAATAATAATGAACCATTATGTTGTACACTTCAAATTAATATAATGTTATATGTCAGCTATACCTCATTAAAAAGGATGTACTGATTCACATGTTCATTCATTGCATTTGATTATGCTCATTTCGTCACACCTTTGCCAGTAGTGGGCATTATTAAAAGTTTTAAATATATATAATGGAGAGGTAAAGTGGCATTTCTTTGATTAAATTTCCTTTTTTTGTTTTAATTGACAGGGAGGTTAAACATTTAAAAATGTTTGTGTCCTGGCTAGGTGGCTCAGTTGGTTGGAGCATCCTCCTGTATACCAAAAAAAAGTTGTGGATTTGACCTCTGGCCAGGGCACACACCTAGGCTGTGGGTTGATTCCCAGTTAGGATGCATGTGGGAGATTTTTGTTACATAGCTGTTTTTCTCTCTCTCTCTCTCTAAAAAAAAAAATATATATATATATAAAATCATTTATATATTACATATATATAAAATGTTTGTTGGCTATAGGAATAATACTTGGTATCCTCTCTAGGGTGGGTCTGGAGGAATATTGATTTAATATTTTTTGGTTGAATTTTATTTATGTTATTTAAATACCCATACAGTCAAATTTACATTTTGTTGTTATATACTTTTGTGATTTTGACCAGTATACAGAGTCATGTAACTAAGACAGTCATGTATTTTGCTATGTATAATGCACACTTTTTTGACCAAATTTTTGAGGGAAAAATAAGGATGCGGATTATACATGGGAATTAGCACTAAAATGTGAGTGTGCAATTATACACACCAAAATATGGGTAAACAGTTTCCCCTCAAATACCCTGAGACTTTTCCAGAATGATATAACAATGCCTTTAATAGAGCAAAAAATTAATTTTAAGTCCAATTTATTAATATTTTTATTTTATATATTGTGTTTTGTTGTCCTGCTAAGAACTCTTTGCCTAGTCCTAGGTCAAAAATATTTTCTCCTATTTTTATTCTAAAGGACATTTTAGAATTTTACATTTTACATTTTATGCCTATAATCCATTTTGTTAAATTTTGTGAGGGTGTGAGGTGTTAGTCAATATTTATATTTTTGGCAAAAAAATGCAACTAAACCATACACAAGAATAAACTCAAAATGGATAAGAGACTTAAATATAAGTCATGACACCATAAATGTCCCAGTGGAAAACATAGGTAGTAAAATTTCAGACATCCCACATAGCAATATTTTTGTCAATATATCTCCTAGGGCAAGGGAAATAAAGGAAAGAAAAAACAAATGGGACTACATCAAATTAAAAAGTTTCTGCACGGTTAAAGAAACCATCATCAAAATGAAAAGAGAACCAACTGTATGGGAGAACATATTTGCCAATGATACCTCGGACAAGGGTCGATCTCCAAAATATATAAAGAACTCATACAACTCAACACCAGGAAGACAAACAACCCAATTAAAAATTGGGCAAAGGACCTGAATAGACACTTCTTCAAGGAGGACATACAGATGGCCCACAGACATATGAAAGGATGCTCAACATTACTAGCCATCAGAGAGATGCAAATTAAAACTACAGTGAGTTATCACCTCACACTGGTCAGAATGGCCATCATTAATAAATCAACAAACAACAAGTGCTGGTGAGGATGTGGGCAAAAGGGAACCCTAGTGCACTGTTGGTGGGAATGCAGACTGATGCAGCCACTGTGGGAAACAGTATGGCATTTCCTCAGAAAACTAAAAATGGAACTGCTTTATGACCCAGGAATTCTACTGCTGGGAATGTACCCTAAGAATCCTGAAACGCCAATGCAGAAGAACTTATGCACACCAGTGTTCATAGCAGCATTCTTTACAATAGCTAAGTATTGGAAACAGCCCAAGTGCTCAACAATAGATGAGTGGATTAAAAAACTATGGTACATTTACACCATGGAATACAACACAGCAGAAAGAAAGTAGGAATTCTTACCTTTGCAACAGCATGGATGGAACTGGAGACTATTATGCTAAGTGAAATAAGCTAGCGGTGAAAGACAAACACCAGGTAACCTCACTTATAAGTGGAATCTAATGAACAAAATAAACTAACAAGAAAAATAGAACCAGAGACATGGAAACACGGAACAGACTGACAGCAGCCAGAGGGGAGCAGGTAGGGGGATAAAGGTGGAAAGAAGGGGAAAGGACTAGTAAAAGAACATGTATGAATGACCCATGGACATGGATAATGGAGAGGGGGTTGACTGTGGGTGAGAGAGTTGTGCTTGGTGGAGGGGGGCAAAAGGGAAAAAACAAACTGGGACAACTGTGATAGAATAAACAATAAAAAAAGAAAAAATTAATGTTTTTGTACATTGATGTTCAATTATTTTGGCACCATGTGTTAAAAAGTCTACCCTCCTCCTATTTAATTGCCTTAGTACCTCTGTCAAAAATCAGTTGATCATAAGTGTTTTTTTGGGGGGGCTTTTTCTTTTGTTCCATTGATCTATCTTTCTGTCCTATCCCCAGTACCACGTGGTCTTCGTTATATCAAGTTCCTAGATTTTTACGTCTTCTAGAATGACATGTAACTGGAATCATATATAAAATTTAGTCTATCTTGTTCCACTTAGAATACTGAGTGCTGTTGAAATGAATCCAAGTTGTTGTGTGTGTCAATCTTCCATTCATTTTTATTGTTCAATAGCATTTCATTAGTTGGATATACTAGAGGTTGTTCAACCACTCACTTGCTGTTTTTTTTTTTAAGTTGGTTTGGCTATTCTAGTTCTTTTGCCTTTTTTTAGATTTTAGAATCAAGTTATAAATATCTTGCTTATAAATATCAGCTTGCAAAACTTGCTCCCTTGATTAGGATAATGGGATTTCTATTAAGCTAGAGATCAATTAAAGGAGAATGGACATTAACAATATTAATTTTTCCCGTCTATGAACATGATATAACTTTTGATGTATTTAACACTTTTAACATTTCTTTCATCAGTATTTTCTCCTTTTTAGCTTATACTTAAGTATTTTGTATTTTGGAATTGTCAGTGGTATTATTGTTAAAATTTCAGTTTCAAATTCTACACAAAGAACTGAGGTGTCCCAGCAGAAAACTAGTACCCACCGCCAGACCTGTGAGTGAAGCTGTCTTTGATGTTCTAGCCCCAACTGAGTTCCTAGCTGATTGTAGCCATATGAATGAACCCAGCTGACACTGCAGGGAGCTGAAGAACTGCCCATCTGAGCCCAGCCAACCCACAAAACTGTGAGAAATAACGTATCTTTGTTGTTTTAAACCACTAAGTTTTGAGGATGTTGATCATGAAACAATAGATAACAGATCTAAACCAAACGTTCACTTACTCAGCCCTGTGTGCCATGACCAGGCTATGAGTTCTGGGCTTTTATATTTCTTCCTGAGTTTCCTTGTTGGCAGTCAGACTCAGGCCTTGCATCCCCAGGGACAGCAGCTGGCTGCCAAGTCACAGCATTCCCTCTTGCACATTTAGCAGTGGTGTAGTCCAAATGGCCTGCATCTTTGCTTACATTCATGTTTGGTGGCTGAAAGGCCTCTGCCAGCTTTGCTGTGCTGACCTGGTGCGACTGCTTGCTCACTTAGCAGGTAACTGCCTGTCTCCGTGGGTCTCCACCTCCATGCCCTCTCACCGGTCTGGTTGAAAGCCTGCGGGAATGGCCTCCTTCCCAGCTCTTGATATGAGATTCTCTTTCCATGTGGCGTGTTTCACACTGCTGCAAGTGGATCAGTATTCCTCAGGTCTGAAGCCCCAGCTATAGTTCCAAGAACTGGCAGCTGTTTAAACTTGACCAAGAACCTGCAGAGTGGTTGAATTTTATTACCTGTTCAGTAGAAGGACTTGGAACCCTGGAGATAATGTTAATTAGTTTTTAAAAAAGTCAGTCAGGACAAGTACTTCCTGGCCTGTTCTTACTAATTGTGCAATCTGGGACAAGTTCCCAGGCTCCTGTAAACCACACTTTCTTTACCTGTACAATCGGGGTGATGATACTTGATAAGAAAATGGATATGCATTGCTGAGCAACATGCCTGGCACATTAGCAACTGCTTAATAGTAGTAGTTATTATAATTAATATTAGGGTCAGAGATATAGTCATAGGGATGTAAAGCACAGCATAGGAATTATAGATAATAATATTGCAATAACTATGCATCGTGCCAGCTGGGCACTGGAAATATCAGGGGGAACACTTTGTAAAGTAGGTGACTGTCTAACCAATATGTTGTATACCTAAAACTAATACAAAATACTATTAAATGTAAATTGTAATGAAAATAAAATTTTTAAAATTAAAGTAAATAGGCCCTGGCTGGTGTTGCTCAGTGGATTGAACACGGACCTGCGAACCAAAGGGTTGCTGGTTCAGTTCCCAGTCAGGGCACATGCCTGGGCTGTGGGCCAGGTCCCCAGTAAGGGGTGTGCGAGAGGCAACCATACATTGATGTTTCTCTCCTTCTCCTTCTCTTTCCTTCCCCTCTATCTAAAAATAAATAAATAAAATCTTTTAAAAATTAAAATAAATAAATAAAAATATGTTCCTCAAAAAATAAAATAAAGTCAGAGATAGATATGGCCCTTAGAGATGATCTAATCTAAGACCCACATTCTTCAGCAGGAGAAAGTGAGGCTCAGAGAGACCGAGTGACTTACCCACGTCATCACAACTCATTAATAGTGGAACAAAAGCTAGACAACTAGTTTTCCAACCTCTAATCTCATGCCTTTCCAACTCTATCACAATTCTTTGGTTTAGGAGGCCCTTGAGAAAACAAACAAACAAACAAACAAAATGGGAAAGGAAGAAACTACCAACTTTATTAAAGTGCCTACTTTATTGGTGCTTTTATATATATCATGTCATTTTATCCCCATAGTAATTCTATAAATTGTTATCTCCACTTTATAGATGAAGATACTGGGGCTTGGAGAAATTAAGATCTTGCCTAAAGACCCCACTGGAAGTAGAATGGGGCTCCTACCCAGGCCTGCCAGACTCCCAAACCAGCCCACATCCCTCCCTTGTCTCCTGCCCTGTCTGGGTCAGGCTGGGAGCCTGAGAACCACAGGGAAGATGCATTTCTGTTGGGTCTGGCATCACTGTGGCTGCATTTCTTCTCAGTCCTCAGATGCAATAGCTGGTCTGCACGCAAGAGCCTTTTACTCTTCCTTCCACACAATCCTTTTAGCTGAAGCCGAGTGGCCAAAGCTTAACTGTAATTCTGCAAAACCGGCAGTGAAAGGCCTGGCCGGGGCCTGGGCCACTCACCCCAAACGTGATGTGCACAGAGAGTGGGGCTGACATTGTTTAGCTCTCTGCTCAGCAGAGCTCAGCCGGGCCTTCCAGTCTAAATTGAGCCCTTAATCGTTTTCCTGGCATTTGCTCAGACAGGATTTTATTTTCTAGTAATAAAAGCTCCTACATTGTAGAAAAAAAAATCTGCCTTTTTGTCCAGCTTTTGTGAGTGCTTAGCCACCTGTCCTGTTTCTCCCCCTTGTGTTTGTGCTTGGGGCAGCGCCAGGTCGTTTTGTGGCTGCTGTCAAGTTTGGGGAAGCTCTGGGTGGGCAGAAAAATGTGCTTGCGTCGTCTGTGCCTCTGCTCATTGCTGGCCACCTCCCATCTCATGGGCTCAGACATTTAACCTACAGGCTTGCCTTCAGGGTCTGCAGGTGGCAGAAGGAAGAAGGTCCCAGGAAAGAGGAATGAAGTGAGTAACCGAGGGATGACCACCTAAGCAGTCCTTGATGGCTTGTACTTGGCGACCTTAGTCTCTCCCTTATAAATTTTCAGTGGCCCCCCAGTGCATGAGGAGTCAAATGCATACTTTCCAAGATGGTAGTCAGACACTCCCACCTCCTCAGCCTCTTTTCTTTTGTTGTTGTTGGTGAAAATGATAAGAAAGAAAGAGAAAAGAAAACAGATACCTAAAAAAGTAAAAGTGAAACTCACCAGAATCTTCACCACCAGAACTAATGCTAATGTATTAGCATATATCTTTTCAGGCCTATATGTAAATACAGAGGCTTTTTCAGTCCCAATTTGCCTGTCTAGGTTTATCTTTTGACAATTCCTACAATGCACTAAATATTACCTACACAGAGTTTACCTTCTGTTACCATATCATGCACTTTCATGTTTCTATGACTTTGTACCTCTTTCTTTTCCCAAAATCCTCTTTACATACTGGCTGGCACCTAGTAAGGTTTAAGAAGTTAGTTATTTCCTCTTTACTTCCTTTCCTGCCTGGTCAGCTCCTACTTACTATTTAAAACTCTGCTGAAACCCCATTCCCTCCCCAAAACCGCGCTTGTCCACTCACCAGTTAGCCACTCACTACCCATTTTGGGACCCGTGGCTTTGCTGCCTCCCACCCCAACCCATCCTAGGACTGAGCTCTTCCAAGGCAGTCAGAGGCCATGTATCCTTCACTCAGAACCATGATTGGCATCCAGGATAGACTGGGGAATGGGCATCAGCTCTGTCAGAGGCAGCAGTTCGCTGCATGAAGCGGAGCCAGGGCATAGCAGGGGCCCAGATACAGCCAGAGTGGTTAGAGATCCCAAATTGCCAGGGAGACAAACCCCTGTTGTTTGCTAGGCTCCTCCCTGTCTGGCAAGAGCCAACTTTCAACTTCAGAGAGCATTATAATGCTGAGGGCTGTGTTGGTAGACCTTGGATGAATTGTTTACCCTCTCCTTGCTGAGTGAATGCAGGTGTCTGAGTGGTGTGTTCAATGCTGGGCACGTCTGACATGATGCTGGGGCCATAATTCTAGACTTAATGGCAGTGGGCCTCAGGGAAAGAAGAAAACCCAGCATACCCACCCTTGGCCAGACCTCTTGCCATATCTTTGAAAGGGTGCATTTTCTACTCCTTGGCTCACCTTTGCCCCAAGCTCCCTTCACCGCCCTCCCAGCCCATCCCCACTTAAGGAGGAAATTTTACCTTTTCTTGCTGGTATACAGTTGTTGCTTGTTCCCTCTCCTTTGCCAACCCCACCATACAGCTTCCGTGTCATAATCTTACACATCCCTCCACCAGCCCCTCCCTCCTCTTCCAGCTTTGGGAATACTGAGAGCCAGGAGAAATGGTTTACTGGATGCTGCAGCTGGTTTGGATTGAAAACATGAGTCTGGTGCTTTCCATGCCTTGGCTTACTTCTGGGTGGTCTTCATCAAGAGAAAGAACATCTAGCCTGGCTGGATAACACACCTCCATTCTCAGGCTCCCTGAAAAAATGTGGTCATAGAAGCAACTGGAAACAGCAGCTAATGGTACGTGAACTAGCATGACATCAAACGCTCAGCCTGACTTAATGTGACTTGAGTTTCTCCAGGCCTCTTCAGCCTGTGAGTATACTGTTAGGGTCATATTAGCAGCTATATTAGCACCTATATTTTGCTGACTTTTGCCTCTGAGACTTCATCTTCCAGGAGCATTTCATGGCTACCCACAGGTACTCTTCTCATTCTTCCTCTCATGCCATATGGGCAACATCTTTGGTCACTGGCAGCTTGGGGGTGAGTGCAGTGTGTGCCTTATGTGCTCATGTCTACACCAAGAACATTCTCCCCTTGTGTGGAACTTCTTCAGGTGACTGAGCAGCATTGAAGGCCCTGGGGTCCTCTGTGTACTGGGAAGAGCCCCCGTCCCCCATGCCTCCTTAACTTCCCCCTCCCTCCCCCTTACTCCTACCTCATTTTGCATCTTTCTTTGGCATCCTAAAGTGGCAGGAATAATGCCCCCTTCTGAAAACAGCTTCCTCAGCTTTTGTACGGGGCCCCTCTTTCTGCTGAGTTCTGAGACCAGCTGTGGGGCCAGGCCGGGCTGGGCCTAGATGTCTGAAGCGTCCCATGTGCTATCCACCCATCTTTGTCTCTTTTCCTGGCATGTGAGCAAAACCACTTCCTCATCCTCACTTGGAGTCACTCCCAGATGCTCCACATACCAGTTCATCAAACACAAGCAGGAAGGGCTGAAACGCAGCTTAGGCTCAAGTTGGGGCCCCATTAAAATGATAAATGTTTTCCCAGTTCTTTTGAGTTTACAGAACTCTTTCACATACATTATTCTCCTTAACCCTTGAAATAGCCCTTTGAAGTTGTGTTGTCTTTACTCATACTTTATGGGGAGTAAAACTGAAGTTCAGGCAGGTTAGGAAGTGTGGAGATGGCTACTTACTTAGTAAGCAACAGTCAGGAATTCAGTCCTGTTACAGAATCCTAGGCTCGCTCTTATAGAGTGACACTGTGCAGGACGTAGATAGTTGAGGGGGACGTAGATAAAGTCACAATGGCTGTGAGATCAGATGTGGCAATAGATGCAGCTGACTCCACCCAGAGGAGGCTGAAACCTCTGATAGAACAATGGCTAGAATTGTGCTGTCCAGGCAAAACGGCCATGATCTCCTCTCAAGAAGCTTATGAGACTTCTCTGGGTTTTTTGGCTGGTTCTCATTTTTCTTCTATGCTCCATAGCATCTGGCTAGGTCTCATCATACAGTAGTTATTGCTATTTTTGTGGGTGTACTGTCATGCTTGTTCTGCTGTTGGATACTTGAGAGCAGATGGCATCTTTGCATGCTCCAAGGCAAGAGCTATTAATGTAGCAGGTGCTCAATAAATGTTGGTGGAATGAAAGACTGTTTCTTAATGTCACCCCTTTAGATTCAGCTGTGGTCATTTCTTTCCTATTAGCACCTCTATCAGAGGGTGGGCATGGTGCATGATCAAGTAGAGTAACAAACCTATTGGTCTCCTGCCTCAATTTCCATGTCTTTATGTTACCCAGCTGCTTCATTTTGGGTCCATTCTTGAATTTCATTTCTAGTTGCCTCTCTCCCTCCCTCTCCTCCCTTCCCCCATATCTGAGTCCAAACCAATTCAGATAAGAAGTAGATGAACCACCTCAGTGTTATTAGTAGGACTTGGTGGCTACCCCCTGAACTTGGGGTTGGACGGGCTAGTGACATGTTTTCCCAAGTGACATCTGTCTTCTTCCCTGACCATTGCTGGTCTAAGCTACAGATCTGGCTTATTCCAGATCTCTAGTTCTCCAGTCCAAAGGCACTGTTCCCTTTAGGATTGGACATTGGCCCTGAACTCAGCCTGGGACTCAGTCCTGATACCCTATGTGGCACTTGCTAACTCTTCTCCCTGGAAGAGGAACCTGGATCTGCACACCAGACTCTTCTTGCTGCCCATGGGCAATTTGTCTACGAATAACCTCCCACCTGTCTGTCGGCCTGAGTAGGGAGAGCAGACAGGCTGTTTGGGTTCTTCTCTTTGTGCTTCACTCATTTGATTGGACTTGTTGCTTTAATCATGCTTGGGCTTGCCATTTCCTTTGGCCATTGTGCCTCATCCATCTGGCTGCCAGTCTGGTACTTGCCTTTGCAGTTGGACCCATTCCTCCTACTAAAGGTCTGCTTGTGCGCATCCAGAATCAGGATTTTGCTTTGTTTTCCCCGCCTCCTCTGCATGGCTGTGAGATGCCCATAGTGCCTTGTGTATACCCAAACTAAAAATCCATTTGGTTTTATCTTATTGTGCTCTTGAAGAGGTTTAGTGAGGAAGGGAGTTTGACACTAATTAGCTACAGTAAGAATTAATGATTGGGGTGATTTTTATTGATTTATCCTGCCTATTATCACTAGTGTTCTTGCTCACATTCATTCAGATTCCATATATTGCCTCCTAGAAGACTAATATAGTTGGTCTAATTCATGTCAGACATATCCCAGTCCTAAGGGTCCAGGTTCCTTTTGGGAGGTGTTATACTTCACAGGGCTAGATCTCCTACACAGTGATGAAACACAGGGAAATTGCACCTTGGCAATCACCATGGACTCTTTCAACATAATTGTTGTGAGAGGTTTAGTCATAGCTTTCTTAAATAGCAGTAAGTTGTAGTAGCATCTTTTAAAAAAGTGATATAGATTGGGTCAAATAAATTAATGTTTCCATCTAGAAACACAGGCAAGGAGATGCAAAGTAAGAGAAGTATGAAAGAACCATGTTACAATTTGACAATCAGTCAGGATCATAACCTCATTCTTTAGAGAACAAGAGAGCATTGGTTTTACCAATATCACTCTAATTAAATATTATTGTTTCATAAGAAGTCTGACAACTGGATAGCTCGAGATTCGCACAAGCCCCCCGGAATCTATGAGGAACGTCCACTTGATTTTCTAATAGACATTCCAAATCCACTTGTCCAAAACCGAACTTCTGATTTCACTGCCGCCCCCTCCCCTCCCACTTCCCATCCCTCTTTCAAACCTGCTTCCCTTAGCGCCATCTTCATTTTAGTTCACAGCAGCTCTCTCCTTTCTGTTGTTCAAGTCCTAAACCTTGGACTCACCCTTGACTCCTCTCTCTCTTTCACACCTCATATGCAATCTGTCAGAAATTCAATGAGCTTCATTTTCAAAATAAACTGAGAAGCTGATCATCTCCCACCATCTTCATCGTTATTTCCCTGGGCATAATTATCATTGCCTTTTACTTGGGGTACAGAAATAGCCTCCTACTAGATCTCTCTGATTCTATCACTGCCCTCTCTTCTTCCTTGCCTCTAGTTTATTCTAAACACAGTCTTTTCTTCAGCCATGGCTCCTAAGATCTGCTATGGCTCTCCAGCTAACAGAGTAAAAGCCAACGTCCTCTTCGTGGACTCCATAGTCTTCAGGCCCTCGGTTACCTCTGTGATCTCATCTCCTATGACTTTCCTCTTTGTTTCCTCCATTCTGGTCATGCTGCCCTTGCTGTTTCTTGAACATGCCAGTCATGTCTCTGCCTC
>CM052540.1:21446328-21465853 GCA_028533065.1 Trachops cirrhosus
TCAAGTAATAAACAAAAAATGTATCCCTTTGTCAGCAGATGTCACTGGAAGAGGCGCAAAAGCACCGCTGCAGCCACACGCGTGAGGACAGAGCTGGCAGCGTGGGGACTCTCTGCCATGGGCGGAGTGCCGGGCACATGTTTCTGGCGTGTCTCAGTTCAGGATATGTTCTGGATTCCGCTTCAGTAATGAAATGGGGGGAAAACTATTCTCTCTCTTCACTGAGGAGGAGATATTATGGAGAAATATAGTAATCACAAATATATTAATGACTTCTTTAGTAAAAGAACAGGTCAGGTAGAGGGAAAGAACCACAGAGTTTAATCACTGCATTGTTGAAAGGCAGTTATTGGGGGAAAACTTTCCAAGTCCTAGTGTTTAAACTTCCAAGAATGTAGGTGTGGTGAATCTTGTGAAACAAAACTTTAATAGTGAAAATTGTGTAATGATCTATAGCGGGGCTTGGCAAGTTGTTTCTGTGAAGAGGAAGATAGTGTTTTAGGCATTGCCCGCTATGGTCTCCGTCACAACTATTCAATTCTACCATTGTGGGGTGAGCTGGACCTGGCCCGAGGCTGTCGTTTTCTCACCTGTGCTTTATAAGGAGTGAGAAATAGCCATGAACATAGTGATTCACTGTTAGTCTTGTGTCAGAGCACTTAAAAATGTTGTTGAGGTTAAAGACAAATCTCCAGTTTCTTGACATTTATGTGATGACAAATGGCTGTCAGCAAGGTACAACCTAGCAGATAAATTAAAAGAAAAGTTAGCACAGGTAAATAAATAGCTTGTCTCTTCAAGGTTAAAACGACATTTAATAATGAGAAACAAACTGCTCTTTAGAAGAAACCCAGAGGGCATTTTTGAAAATGGCTCTTGGGGAATGTTTCTGTTGTTAGAGTGATTAGTTGTAGAAATTTTACGTTTGTCACCTGCATACTTAATAACCTTGGAAAAATAATTTTTTAATTTTTTAAACTCTTTCCAAAGAGTTTTAGTGGGTTTTGAATTTATTTGTTAAAAATATAAATAATTTGTTTGCAGAAATAATTTTTTGGCATGAAGAATGATGGGATTTTGTTAGCCAAACTTAAACAAAAACCTCTGCAGAAATGGTGGCTCGGACTGAAAAATGAAGGTTGTGACTTAGTGAGCGCAGTCGGTGAGACTCTTCCATCGGTTCCATGTAGAGCTTCCGTGTGAAGCTCTCTTCCGTCTATGAGAGTCATTACAATGAGCGTTGCTGTAAACTGCACTTCGACACAGACCTTCAAACTGCTGTGATGCCAAACCTTAATCAAGATTCTAAAACTAACAAAGATAATCACAAACATTGCTTATAGTTTTTTGTTCTAGAAATTAACAAAGTGAAGACAATTTAAAGATTTTAAAATGCGTACCTGGATTTTTAATGTTGATCATGTATAAGTTTTAACATGTAAAGTGGCAGCTGTAAAATACATACATACATACATACATACATACACATGTATTGGAGTCTGTATGCTAACCGGTTTTTAAAAAGATTCGTAGTGAGATATCCAAAAAGTCCAGATACCATTGTGTTGGTAGGGAGGTAGTATGGCAAAGCAAAACACTTGTAGACTTTGGCACCACATCGATGAGCTGTGATTAATAATAGAAACTACCACAGAGGTTGCTCACAGGGCTAGGCATCATGCAGATGTGTTGCAGAAACCACCTCCTTTTATTCTGTCCAAAGCCACATGTGGGAGGGCTGACATGGCTGCATCTCCTTTTATCTCCACCCAGCACATTTCCCAAGATGCTTTGGGGGAAGGTTGGGTGTTCCCCTTCTGTGAGTGTCTTGGCCCTCCCATCGATTCTTTTCAACTCTAAAAGTGCTGGTTGAGTCTTAGATTCTTAGGCTCTAAAAATTATTAAAGAGGATTTCTGGGGCATCCACTGATGAAAAGGAAAATAATCCATACAAATCACCCTTTGCCCTGACTGGTGTTGCTCAGTGGGTTGGGCGATGTCCTGCAAACCAAAAGGTGTTCGATTCGCAGTCAGGGAAGGTGGCTGGGTTGCAGTTCGGGCCCAGTTGTGTGTGTAAGAGGCAACGGATTGGTGTTTCTCTCACACATCACTGTTTCTATTCCACTTTCCCTCCCTTCCCTTCTCTCTAAAACTAAATACATAAAATCTTAAAACATTTAAAAAAATCACCTTTTAACACACTATATTATAGTCAACTCTCAGTTCAGTGGGAGTATTAGCAGGTTCAGAAAAACAGAATTATAGTCAACTCTCCATTATCTGGACACTATTACTGTAATTCTGTTGCTGGCTGGACCTGGGAAGGGTTTGTTTTTCCAGTGGGGCTGGGCTGGATAGAGGAAGTTTATTCTTCTAGGGAAGCTCAGAAAGAAGCTGGTCCCTTCTCATCCTCCTTCTCGTTGGAGGAGAGGCTGGTAACCTGAACTCATCCTTTGCTTCCTAATTACTAACCTTGTAGGTTAGTAATGTTTACCTTGTATAAGTTTTAACATAGAAAGGAGCACGTATATATTCCATAAATAAATAAATACACGTGTTGGGAGTGGGCAGGCCTGCCGCTCACAGCGCTCTGATGCACTTTGACCACCATGTATCCACCCTGGAAAGCGGAGTGTGGACTTTACCATTTCACAGCTAAGAAAATTGGCTTAGAGAGAGTGAGTAACGTGCTTACTGACAGGAACCTGGTGTCAGACTTGGGCCTGCGGCCCAGGTCTGGTTATTTCCAAAGCCCCTGTGTCTTCTACTGCTTTCCTACCACTTAATTTGTGGGTTTTAGTCCTACTGGAGCAGAGATATTTTTGGATGGAGGCTCTTCCTTCTTGACTCTGAAAACATATCATATTGGCAGATGTCAATTCTGCTTATTCCAAATGATACCCTGTGCTTCTCTTTTTCTGTGACTTTGCTGAGAGTCATGAGGGACTTTGAAAGTCATCCATTTCAATGCTCTCATTTTGCAATGAACAAAATTAATACCCAGAAAGATAAAATAACTTACCCAGCGTCCCCATGGTAATTAGTGTTGGCTATAAACCTGCTCTGTTTAAACTTCTGAACTCTTCACATTTTGGGAAAATTGATCCCAGAATATAAATGTGTGTGATTTAGCTTAAGTTTTACAACATCCACAGTTGAGCAACAGAGACATAATTATCTTTAAAAAAGCAGGCCAGACATGGTTTGCTATCAAACTCATTTGAAATTTTAAGCCTGTTTGGGGTGGCGCTGATAGTCTACTAACCCCGGGTTTGTTCTCATTTTTGTTTGCCTTGACTTGAAAAGATGAGTCATCTGATTCCCCAGAGTTTGGAAGCTTTTCTTATGTTTTTAATAAAACATCATGTAGATCTGGAACTCTTCTAACCATCACTACACTGTTTTCTATTACTCTCTGAGGCTGAATTTCTGAACAATTCTGACTAGGTTTTTTTTTAGGTTGCACCTAAACTTTTAGAATTACACATGATCCCTAACTTGCCCTTTCTTCTTATTATAAATAATAAGTGAATTTACTAAATAGCAGCTAAAATCAGAAGAATTAATTTTGTTTTCATTTATTTATTCAAACAATCAAAAATATATTGAGTACCTACCATGTGCCAGGACCTATGTTCATTCTGTCCTTGAAAAGGCATTTGTGATCTGGTAGAGGAGACATGCTCATAAAGATATGTGGCATTTGAAATGACACATGATGACTATTGTCATCAAGGTGTGTGGCACTGGGAAGCTTCTATTTGCTGGGAGGAGGAGGTAAAGACACTGGAGGAAGTGACATTTGATATGGGCATGAAAGGATAATGAGTTCATTAGGTGTGAAGTAGGGCAGGTATTCCAGAAGAAACAGGGACACGAGGATAGAGAAGAGTGGATTCCTATTGGGTACTAAAATCTTGGTGGCTCATAATGTAAATGTGGATGACTGCTGTTTCAACATATTGATCCATGAAGACTGATTGTAAGCTTTTAAAATCCATTTAAAAAATTAATTTTTTAAAGTCAAGTTGTAATTATTGTTTGGCATTGCTGTCTACCATTGTGCTTCACTGTGTTAGATGCTTTAAATTTTAATCCTCATAGCAATTCTGTGAAGTAGCTGCTGAGGAGAAAATGGAGCCTCAGGGAACTTAAATGCTTTGCCAAGGTCACTAAGCTAGTAAGAGACCTAGCAAGATTTTTACTCTTCAAATATACTCATATTCACTAAAGTCTTAATTTTTAATTGAAATAATTGTCTCTACCACCTTTAAGAATGATTTATTAGATGAACTTTAAAGTGTTATAGAAGAGAATTTAAAAAGAGCTCATCCAGCCCCTGCTGGTGTGGCTCAGTGGACTGAGTACCAGCCTGTGAACCAAAAGATCGCCCGTTTGATTCCCAGTCAGGGCACACATCTGGATTGCAGGCCAGATCCCCAGCTGGGGACCTGTGAAAGGCAAACAATTGATGTATCTGTTGCACATCAATGTTTTCTCCCTGTCTTTCTCTCTCCCTTCCTCTCTCTCTAAAACTAAATAAATAAAATCTTAAAAAAAGAGCTCATCTAAAGCTAGGCCTTAAGATATAGATCAAGAACTAGTCATCCAGAGCCCTGGGTGGGTGGCTCAGTTGGTTGGAGCATTAATCCAAGCAACAAAAGATTGTGGGTTCTAGCCCCAGTCCAGTGTGTACGGGATGTAACCTATTAATGTTTCTCACATCAGTGTTTCTCTCTTTCTCCATCTCTTTTCCTCTTTCTCTAAAATCAATAAAAACATATCCTTGGGTAAGGATTAAAACATGAAAAAGAACCTGTCACCCAGAGAGATTATGTGACATGCCCATGACATGGCCGGTTAGATATTGCATTTCCTTAGACACCGCTCTGATCCTTAACGCAGGATGGCAGTTGTGTGCCTGGGAGATATATAACTGAATAAGAAATAGTGCTTGCAGAGAGGTTCAATAGCTTACCCAAAGCTCCTTAGGAATATGGTCAGCATAAAACCCAGGCAATCTGTATCTAGAGCTCATGTTCTCAACTTTGCTGTTGGCAGTGGAAATGGGAACGGGAGGGGCAGCCTCATTTTAATTCTGCCATTATTTGCTCATAGACTTACTAAAGAAGTTCTTAAATATTTAGTACTTCAATGTACCCATCTGTAGTCACATTTTCCTAACACATCACCATTTATTAAGTACATTAATAAGCTTGACTTTGAAGGTACTTCACAACAACCCCGGGTGGTACAGACAGGGCAGGTTTTGTTATGCTTATTTTACTGATGAGGACCCAGGCTCCAAGAGCTAAAGGAATTGTTCAGCTTTGTGAAGATCAATGCAAAGATGGGATTAGAAGCCATAAAAAAAGTAATCACTGTCCCTAAGATGCTTATCGTATAGACGGAGGCACAATCATGTTTACAAATGAAAAGCCCATTGTGATATATCCCCTAAGAGTTACAGGGCAGAATGATTAAGGGTTCAGAGGAGAAGTCAGTCATGTTCTGTTGGATTTCTGTGAGGGAGTGATGTAAGTTGGGTTATAAATATGGGAACGATATGGACAGGCTTCTGGGGGAAGCATGAACAGAGGCCTCATATGTGAGCTTCTGCTTTATTCTCAGCTCCTGACAGCTGGCTCATTCATCACTGTATTTAAAGACTCAGACTGTCTAGGCCAGTCTGAACAAGAGGCAAGTAGCTTGGTGTCACCCCTTTCAGATCTGAAAGCTTCTATAATGTTCCCTGGGTTCCCATAATATTCCTGAAGCCATGGTCCTGTAGCTTTGGTTTCTTCTGTCCTGGTTATTAGACCACCCCCATTAGACGGCCTGCTCCCAAGTTTAATAGCCATGGACTTGCTGTTCCATGAACACACACATGGATATTTCCTGCCCTCACCATTAGATACCACTCATTGTTTACTCATTTGACCCTATGAAGTTAATCACTCAGGCAGCTCTGAGATCTAGCCCACCTTCCAGTCTGTCCTCTTCTCAAAATGCTTCAAGCACCTGATATCATCTGCCTGGGAGCTTGACAGAGAGAAGGGACTTCAGAATGGCCAGAGTACTGGACACACTTTCTGAACTGTAAGCTTTCTGAAAGTAGAACTATGTCTCATTACTCTGAGTCCCCTAAGCTATCAACCAAGTGTGAGGAATATTAATACTCATTGTGCATGAATAAACACAACAAATAGTAGAACATAATGCTAGAAGAATAGGTAAGAGTGAAGAAAAAATTTTATATATGTCCTCAAAAAGCAGAGACTTTCTTCACAATGGTGGTTGTTTCACTATTGGAAAGGAAGTAAACTAATAAAGAAGAAAAATAAATGGACTTTATAATGGTCCTTGATAAGAGTTTTTATCTGTTTTTTATTTGGTCCCTGACATTATCAACTATGAAACTGAGACCCAAATATATTAAGTGATTTGTTTAAGATTTCATAGTTAGCCAGTGGTAGGGCCAAGATTCTGATGAAGACTATTCGATTCTACTAGTTTTTGTTCCCATCAGCCAAAGTAGAAACATCATAACTTACAGGCTTCAAATAAAGTGCTGAGAATGATTTTGCCTTGGTAATGGAGAATAATTAGCACTATGCAAAACGTTGCACTGGTCCTTCTCAACAAATAGCAGAAGCAAAACTCAAAAGGATCAAACTGCTTTCAAGTAATTTCATGACACCCCAGAACAAAGATCAAGGATATTTATTTATTTTTTTTAAAGATTTTATTTATTTATTTTTAGAGAGGGGAAGGGAGTGAGAAAGAGAGGGAGAAAAACTTCAGTGTGTGGTTGCCTCCTACCAGGGACCTGGCCCACAGCCCAGGCATGTGCCTTGATGGGGAATTGAACCAGTGACCCTTTGGTTCACAGGCCAGTGCTCAATCCACTGAGCCACAACAGCCAGGGCAGACCAAGGATATTTATAGAACTGCAAAAATATCCATTGTTCAACAAAGTAAAACTTACAATGTTTGGCATGTAATCAAAATATGCCAAACATGCAAAGAAGCAGGAATATATTACCCATAATGAAAAGAAAAATGAACCAATTAAAAGTGACCCAGAAATGACATAGATGATAGAATTAGTAGACAAGAGAACAGAATGTTAATTATAACCATACTCATATGTTAAAGAATCTAGAATAAAAATTCATGATATTAAATAGAGATATTGAACATATAAAAATATATCTAAATGAACCTTCTAGAGATGATAATGATAATAGTTGAGATTAAAAATATACTGCATGGAATTAACAACAGATTAGACACTACCTAAGAATTGATTAGTGAACTTCAAGACATAGCAAAAGAAAATATCCAAAATGAAATATTCATAGAAAAGAACGTTTTATAACAAACAAACCAGGCAAATCATCAGTGAGCTATGGAAAAACTTTATTTATTTATTTATTTATTTATTTATATTTGGGATTTACATTTTTAGAGCAGTTTTAGGTTCATAGTAAAAAGAGGGGAAGGTACAGAGACTTCTCATATACTACTGAATTCTGCACATTCACAGCCTCCCCCATTATCAATGTTCCTCACCAGTGTGGTACATTTGTTACCATCAATGGGCCTATAGTAGCAGTCAGTTTGTGGTCGCAGCTAAGTCACCGGAAGGTTTGAGTGAGGTGCACATCCAAATGGCTTCTCTTTGTCTGTCTGGCAAGTTGGTGGGGACTAGTGAATAGGAGAAAATCTGAAGCTGTCTACCAGAGGCTTAATTTTCTTCCATAGGGCATATTCACATGGGTAGATTGGACTTCCTCACACTATGGTTATCTCAGAGTACCTGGAATTTTAATATGAAAGTTTGTTTCTGTATGTGTTTTCTAAGGGAGCCAGACAGAAACTGCATCACTCTTATAACTTAGCCTTGGAAGACTTGCAGCGTCACTTTGGCCACATCTATTGGTTGAAAGATGGTTCCAGGCCTCCTCAGATTGAAGGGAAGAGAGTGAATATTTAGAGTGATGGATCATTGTGTGAACATCTTTTTTTTCACTTTTTTATTATTATTAAAGATTTTGTTTATTTTTAGAGAGAGGGGAAAGGAAGGAGAAAGAGAGGGAGAGAAACACGATATGTGAGAGAAACAGTGATCAGTTGCCTCTCTCACACCCTGAACTGGGGACCTGAGCATGGCAATCTTTGGGGACTAACTACCATAAGCTGCAGGGGTGCTTGTTCTGGCACCAGTGACGGCATCAGCAAGGATTGGGGGTAACTCTTTAGAATGCTGAAGTTTCTACTGTAGACAAGACTATAGTCTTGAGAACAAACAGAACTGGCTCTTCATCCCTTTTGTATGTCTGCAGGCTGGAGGCCCTTTGGAAAATGAGGAAAGGGACTAGGTTGGGAATATTGCAAACTGGGGGCTTAAATGTTCTATTTTAGGGCACATGGCATCAGGGGGGCAAAAAAAAAATGCCTGTTTTATATAAAGGAAGAAACTGAAGCTCAGAGAGATTAAATAAGTTGTGTCTTGGTTCAAACCTTGATCTGGCTGCTGCCGAAAAGTCTTTAACATTAAGCTGGGGGTATAGAACTCAAAATGGCTAGGGGGCCAGGAAGGTTCAATAAATGCATCAAGCTAAAGTAAGACAACTGTCAAGAAGCGGCTTATATTGCAACCAAGCTGAACACCTGCCTAAACAAATTGCCTTTTAACATACTTGTAGACAAAAACCAAACTAACCAGTCAATCTCAGCCCAAGGGCAGTAGTGTAGGTAGTGTAAACGATACCTGTGGACCGTTAGGTGCTTTGTGCCTTTTCTATGGATGGAGCTGGGATTTTCTGATTGGTTTTTCATCACTTTTCTGTGGAATGGCACATAAAGATGTAAGTACTCCATTCAAAGCCCACATTCAAAGCCCACAGTCCTGCCCACGTGTGGTCAATTTATGACTTCTGTACTAAATTCTACTGCTGTTTCTCCAAATATGTCATTTAACTTAATCTTCAAAGAGCCTTGTGAGGCAAATATTATTATCTCCATTTCACTGATAAGGAACTGATTTCAGTGAGGTTATAGAACTTATGCAAGGTCACACTGTGTTAGAGCCAGAATTCAAAGCCAGTTCCATATGATCCAAAGTCCCTGATTTTTTTCTCTTCCAATGCTGTCTTCATTGCTTAACCCTTATTTATTTGCAAAATAAGGATAATAATACTTGCTCTGCCTACCTGAAAAGAAGACTGTGAAAATGAAATGAAAATGAATATTAAAATATGTGTCAAAGACTTGTCATTTGTAAATTGCTATACACAAGGAAGCTATTGGATTATTTTAATTTGTTTAACAAAAATATATTGAGAATTGACTATGGGTCAGACACTCATGCTGGAATACTGCAGTGAGCAAACCAGATTAAATACCCAGCATGCATGGAAGTAATATTTTATTGAAGAAGCCAGACAATAAACTAAATAAATATGTAAATTATATAACACTTTAGAAAATGATAAATGCTTATGAGAAAAACCAAGCAAGAAGGGAGGGAGACTGAGAGGGATGAGGACTAGGCCCACCCATGAATACATTGGGAAGCCTCTCATCCAGAAGAAGCCTCACATCCTCTTGACCGCGGTGGCAAAATGCAGCCTCCTGGTCAAATCACCAGGTGGCTGGGTATAGAGTAGAATTTTTTTTTAACATTTTTTAAAGGATTGTAAAAATAACAAAGAAGGATGTGTGACAGAGACCATATGAAGCCTGAAAAGCTTAAAATATTTACCATCTGGCCCTTTACAGACCCCCCCCCCCACACACACACACACAGACTTGGCCCACTTTTTATCCCACTGCTGTGGCAACCTGCTTTGCAGAGGTCTACCTCACGGCATCTGGCCTCAGCTGCACTGAGTATCTTTCTGCTTCCCCGGTCCCCATGCAAATCTGCCTGGGCATTCACACACATGCAGCCTGAAGGTGTGAAGCCCTTAACACTGTGGACAATGGGAGCTGATGGATGAATACCCCACTGTCTCCCTTTCCTCTCTTGGGAACATTTTCTCTTCTGTGCCACATTCTGTATACCTCCTCAGACGGGTCTGGTGGGATTAAGCTCTGATTGTTCAAAGTAGGACCAACTCAGTAATACTTTGGCTTTTCCTGTCTCTTTCCCTGCAGTAACTCACTCTTTCTCCCTGAAAGCTCTTGTCTCAGGCTCTGCTTTTGAGGGGGGAACCCAGACTAAGACTTAGACTAAGGAGTAGCCCTAGAAAACTGGCTCTTGGGCTGGAACTCTGGAATTGGACTCTGGTTCATCTTCTGTGTGCAGTGAGGAACCACTGAAATGTTTTGAGCAGGGGAGTAACCTGACCTGACCAATACTTTTAAAGGATTCATTTTAGCTATTATATTGAAATGGCTGCTAGGAAAGATGTTGGCCCTGGCAGTGATGATAGCAGTGAAGGTGTTGAGGAATGATTGTATTCTGGATATAACTTGAGTCAACTGAAGTTGTTGATGGATTGGATATGAGTTAATAGACAGAGATGTCAGGATAACTATACGTTTGGCTTGAGCAAGAGAAAAGGTTGAGCTGTGAGACTTCTGGTCACGATGGAGGCATAGGCATAGGATGCTTCGTAACTACAAAGAACTTCCAATAAGACTATCAGTTGATTTCACAAAAGAAACTTTGCAGGCAAGAAGGGGCTGGCAAGAATTATTCAAAGTGATGAAAAGCAAGGACCTACAACCTAGATTACTCTATCCAGCAAAGCTATCATTTAGAATGGAAAGGCAGATGAAGTGTTTTTCACAAGGCAAAGAGAAAGGAGTTCATCACCACCAAGCCATTATTACAGAAAATGTTAAAGGGACTTATTAAGAAAAAGAAGATCAAAACCATGAACATTAAAAAGGCAACAAATATCAACAACTAAGTCTAAAAAATAAAACAACAACAACAAAAACTAAGGAAACAATCAAAATAGGATCAGAATCATAGATATGGAGAACATTTGGAGGGATATCAGCTGGGAGGGAGAAAGAGGAGAATGGGGGAAATGGTGCAAGGATTAAGAAGCATAATTGGTAGGAACAAAATAGACGAGGGGAAGTTAAGAATAGTATAGGAACCGGAGAAGCCAAAGAACTTACACTCATGACCCATGGACGAGAACGAAGGGGGGAAGATTGATGGAGGGAAGAGGAAGTACCGGGTGGAGGGTTCAAAGAGAGAAACAACTGGGACAACTGTTGTAGCATAATCAATAAAATATACTTAAAAGACAAGAAAAGATTGAGCTGCTATTAAGTGGGATAGGAAATGCTATGGGAGGAACAGGATCGGAGAATCAGTGTGACAGGTCATTATTATTTTTTATTTATTAATTCCTTCGACTTGTCAAATATTAAATGAGTAACTACTCTGTGCCAAGGCATTGTGCTTGGTTCTGGGAATTAAATGGTGAATAAGAAAAAAAAATAGCTCAGTCTTCCTAGACAGTCAACGTCTAGTAAACTTGGTATTTATAATTCATTGCAATAAATGATATGGTGATTAGAGGAAGGGCCCCAAGATCAGAATGAAGGAAGAGGAGGAGAATGAAGGAAGGAGAAGAAGGAAGAGGAGAAAGAAAAACTTCCATGATATTAAACTTCTGTTATACATCTAGCTCCATATGAGCTGCTTTATCCCATTTAGTTTTATTTAGTCCTCTCTGTACCTCTGTGAGGTAGGTATTGAAAGAAGAAATGGAGCAGGGCCTTAATGGATCAAGGTGACATTGTCTCAGACTTTTTAAAAAGCATGTCTTGATTCTTTAATATGAAGAAAATATCTAGGCTTATGCTGAAAGCCTAGTGTAAATTCCTGCGGTAAAGGTAAGGTGAGGTCTTCTCAGTCTTTTCTCCTTTCCCTAAATTTAAACCCGCCCACATCTTGGGATGTCACCACTTTGACCAGCTACTTCACAGGAAATCAGAAGAATGGGTGCAAGGTGGCTAATCTTCCTTCCATGTGGGAGGAGGCCACTCTGTCCCTCTGACCACTCCTACCCCAGTGACGGAGGAGCAGGAGAGCACAGCCACCAGTATACAGAGGTGTTGAACCGACCCAGTCACTGTTTACAAGTCAGATGAATGTTTGGTTCTCTTGAGAGAGGAGGGAGGGAGACAAATGGGCAGAAGTGTGGGCAATTTCTTCTTCTTCCAAAAGTAGGATTACTGCCCTTTTATATGTGCGGGGTTTAGTAACTGGCCCAAACTCAGCGAAGTAGCAGAGCCCATATTCAACCCAGGTGTGCCTGACTTTTTTGGCTCTGGAGAACCAATGTCTGTGGCCTTTGAAAAGAGAACCTGTGGCCAAATGGAGAAAAATGCATGTGGCAGCTTAGAGGCTGGTTTTAAAGGCCTAGAGGGCACAGTCATTCTCAGAGGAATAGAGAGTGCCAGGACAAACGAAATGTATGGGTCATGCAGCTGAACATGCCCTGGAAATATTTGGCTTGCCAGATTTCAGCTCGTTGTTAGAAGAACTTAGGTCAAGAAAGCAAACTGAGATTGGCTAATTGTTACGCAGATTTCCTACCCTGCTGAAATACCTCCCATGTGGTTCTCCCTGGGTTTTAACTTGTCGTGCTCCTGATTATGTCTTTTAATAATTTTTAAAATTTATGAAAATAAATCAGATTTTTTCAGATTATAGAAGCTATGACTTCTTATTATAACAAATCATAAAGTATCACAAATTATAGCAAAAAATATATAAATTATCCATAATATCACAACTCAGGTATTACAGTGACTTTATAGTACATATCCTTCCAGATTTTATTTTATTCATTTTTTTAGAGAGAGAGGGAAGGTCAGGAGAGAAGGGGACAAACAGTGACGGTTGCCTTTCATACGCAGCCTGACTAGAACCACACCTGCAACCCAGGCATGTGCCCTCACCAGGAATTGAACTGGCAACCTTTTGCTTTGTGGAACAATGCCCAACCAAGCTACATCACTCAGGGACAGATTTTTAAGCTATATCTGTGTTTGCAAATGGGGCATAGTATCTTTTCCCCTGGGGCTTCCTAGCGTATTCCAAATTTCAGGTCTCAGGACGGTCTCAGGCAATACAACCCCAGGAGGAGAATGAATCAGATCCACCATGAGAGCCTCATTTCCCTTTCTATCCTTCACTTGTGGAGTCTGAGGCAGCCCCATGAGGCAACCTGAGAGTCTAGAATGAAGACTCTGTGCCTGTTGAGGAGTTGGAAAAACAATGAAATAGAGAAGAGATGCCAATTCTGGAATATCCAGGCCTGTGGACTCTGTTTGGCTTGAAATATATGACTTGGAACCCGCACTAAAGTTTTGATCATTCTTCTGGCCTCCACGTGTGCTGTCAAGGCATTAGAGTAGGAGTCTGCAGAGTTTTTCTGTAATAAGCCAGAAAGTAAACATTTTAGGCTTTCTGGGCAATAGCGTCTTTGTTGCAACTATTCATCTCTGCTATTGTAGTACGAAATCAGCCATAGATAATATGTAAATAATGGTGAAGACTGTGTTTTGATAAAACTTTGTTGATAAAAACATATGGGAGGCTGGATTTGGCTAGAAGGCTATAATAGTTAAAGGAAGAACATTTGGGAAGAAACTCTAATATCTTTCCCCATCACCAAAGGCAAAACACTAGCCCTACACCCTGCCGTGCCCCCCCCCACAATCACACATTTGAGATGATGCTATATGTTCAATTTTCCAAATTGTGGTGAAATATATATACAGTAAAATGTATAATTTTAACCATTTTTAAGTGTATAGTTTAGAGGTGTTAAGTACATTCACATTGTTGTGCAACCATCACCACCATCCATCTCCAGAGCTTTTATCACCTTGCAAAATTGATACCAAGAGCCCATTAAACAGTAACTCCTCATTACCCACTCTCAGCCCCCAGCAAATACCTTCCTACTTTCTGTCTGTGATTTTGACTAGTCTAGGTATCTCATATAAGTAGAATCATACGTTATTTGTCCTTTTGTGACTGGTTTATTTCATTTCTCATGTCTTTAAGATTCGTCTATGTTGTAACATGTACCCGGCTATAGATTCAATTTTATAATATGTTAAAACTTAATATTTCCTGCATATTTCCCCTATATCTTTAAAAACCTTTGATAAATACCATTTTTAAAGATAGCAGGGTTCTGGTCATGATGGAGGCATAGATAGACACACTTCACCCCCTCACACAACCACAGAGAGAATTACAACTATATAACAAATAATAACAGGAGCCATTAGAAAATTTAAGTCCAACATCCAAGGATTTAAAGAAGCCACATTCATACAGATGGGTAGGAGTGACAGAGACACAGTGTGGTGCCAAGAGGCTGTGGGGGCAGTGGTGGCGGTGGTGGAACAGGCAGTTCCACATTCACATGTGGTGGATAAAAATTGGGAGGGAAACCTTGGGAGCAAGCAATCCCAGCCCTGGGCCAGACCATACAGCCCAGGGTTCCAAGGCTGGGAAGATAAAGCCATAACTTCTGGCTGTAAAAACCAGTGAGGTTTGGGGTGATGGAAGAAATTTCTGGATTTTCAGGAGAGTCCACTTAAAGGGCCCACATGGACTTAGAACATATGCAAACCCACGCACTCAGGGATTCACCACCAGGGCAACAGCTGGAAGTGTGTCAGTCGCATATAAGAATCGGGTGAAGTGACTGGAAATGGGGCAAGTGTCAGGCAAACCTTAAGAAACCAGGCAGTGATATTGTCCCCTCTCCAAGCCCTCCCCCACACAGAGCCACAAAGCGGTAAAGCAGGTTGCCCTGCCCTGGTGATTACCTAAGGCTCTGCCCCACACAATTTACAGGTACTTTTTCTAAGGACAGGGAGTCAAAGCAGCTCTACCTAATATACAGAAACAAACATAGGGAGGCTGCTGAATTGAGAAGACAATAAAATAAGGCCCAAAAGAAAGAACAAAATAAAACCTCAGAAAAAGAACTAAACGAAATGGAGGTAACCAACCTATCAGATTCAGAGTTCAAAACACTGGTGATCAGGATGTTCAAAGAACTCATTGAGCATGGGAAAAATGTAATGGAAGAAATGAAGGTTATACTAAGTAAAATAAAGAAAAAATCTATGGGGAACCAACAGAGGATAGGATGAAGCTGAGAATTAAATCAATGATTTGGAACACAAGGAAGGAAAAAGCATTCAAGCAAAACAGTAGGAAGAAAAAAGAATTTTAAAAAATTGAGGCTCTGGGACAACTTTAAATGTACCAACAGCTGAATCATAGGGGTACCAGAAGGAGAAGAAGAAGAGCAAGAAATTGAAAACATCTTTGAAAAAAATAATGAGAGAAAACTCCCCTAATTTGGCAAAGGAAATGGACATACAAGTCTAGGAAGCACAGAGAGTCCCAAACAAGTTGGACCCAAAGAGGATCACACCAAGACACATCATAATTAAAATGCCAAAGGTGAAAGGTAAAGAGAGGATCTTAAAAGCAGCAAGAGAAAAGCAGAGAGTTACCTACAAAGGAGTTCCCATAAGACTATCAGCTGATTTCACAAAAGAAACTTTGCAGGCTAGAAAGGACTGGCAAGAAGTATTCAAAGTAATGAAAAGCAAGGGTCTACAACCTAGATTACTCTATCCAGCCAAGCCATTACTTAGAATCAAAGGGCAGATAAAGTGCTTCCCAGACAAGGTAAAGTTAAAGGAGTTCATCACCACCAAGCCATTATTATAGGAAATGTTAAAGAGACTTAAGAAAAAGAAGATAAAAAACATGAATATTAAAAAGGCAACAAATTCACAACAATCAACAACTGAATCTAAAAAAACAAACTAAGTAAACAGCCAGAACAGGAACAGAATCATAGATATGGAGATTATCTGTAGTGTTATCAGCTGGGAGGGGGAAGAGGGAGAATGGAGGAAAAAGTGCGGGGATTAAGAAGCATAATTGGTAGGTCAGAGGGAAGTTAAGAATAGTATAAGAAATGGAGAGGCCAAAGAACTTATATGCATGACCCACAGACAAGAACTAAGGGAGGGATTGCTGGAGGGAAGGGGCATACTGGGCAGAGGAGGGCAAAGGGTGAAAAATTAGGGCAACTGTAATAGCATAATCAAAATATATTTTTAATAAAGCTGCATAGTATTCCATTGAGTTCAACAGACTGGAGAGGGATAGTCAGAAACTAGAACACTCTTGTGGAAGTGAGCTGGCTGCTCCCCTAAACACAGCAGATTGGGTCAGGGACCAATGTACTGGCAAAGGCTAGTCAACCATGTATAGGCTCCTCAGTAGACACGCTCTCTGTAGAATGGACCCAAAATTAGCCAATAAAATTCACTTGGAAAAGTATAATTGCAGGGCAAACAAAGTGAGACCCACACTGTGACGCAGTGTCAGGGAAGCTCCCAGTTAACTCCATCACAATGTCTGTCTTTTCTTTTTACCCTGATGACCTCAGCAGGCAGAGCCAGTATATCCGTCCATGGATGATTCATATTTATAAACATTTTTTTTCGCTGGACATTTAGGTGATTCCCAATGTTTTGCTAATATAAAACAATGCTCCAATAAGCGTTTTTGTGTATAAACCTTCTCTGCATATCTTATCACTTCCTTAGGGCAGTTGAGTGACTGCATTTTCAGCAGTAAATTTATTGTGAGTGGATTGACCCCTTGTTCCCCAAGAACCTTAAGGATCCGAGATGACTCTACTGCTAACCACACTGACTAGTCTCAAGGAGACCTGGCAAGATTCAATGAGACACGAAGCCTCCAGTCCTACACCTTTGTTCTGAGGGCAGGGCCTCAAGCTTGAAGGTGGAGGCCCGAATATCAGGCAGGACAGTAGGGCAAGAGGGATCAGGAAGAAGGACCCTCGACATAAGTCCAGACTGGTAAACTGAACCAGTTCATCGCGGATGGCATTGAGGGTGAGGGAGAAACAGGGAGGCCTCTGATGTGTGGTTTTACAAACTATAGGGCCTTCTCTTAGCTTAATGGATCCTTGGCCTGTTGCACCTGCAAGAATCTTGAAGGAAAAAAGTAATCTCACAGTAGTGCCACATATTGTGATACTGGCTGTTGTAGAATTATTCAGCCATATCCACTTCTCTCCACTGCCTGGGCATATATAGAAGGGTTTGCTTTCTCATACCTTCAGGTACTCAGAGCCATGTGACTAGTTCTAGCCAATGGACCATACACAGAAGTGTCATGGTGTCATTTCCAGGATGAACAGGAGATGGTGAAAAGTTGACTCTTCAGCTTTTCTTCCACTGTCTTAGAATCCTTGAAGACAAGACAGAACCTCCTTCAGTCTGGGTTCTTGAGTGCCTATATGGTGTTCTGCCTTCCACTAACCTATACTGGACATGTGTTGTGATAAGAAATAAAATTTTAAATTTTAAGTTGCTGAGTTCTTTGCATTATTGCCTATTCTATTTTGATTAATACACTGTCCCTGTATAAGGTAAAGTGGCAGCGTTGGAATTTAACTCTAAGTCTTTAGCTTGAAAGCCTGCATTATTATTCCTAAATCATGCCGATTTCTGGTTGGTGGGATCTTGTGAGACTGGTAGTTTTGACTATGAGTAATTTCTAAACTCATAGCATTGAGGGAGGGAACACAAGCTGATAATCCTTCCTGCTCCTGTCAGAAGTAGGGATTGATTTGGGAGGCTGACCCCACAGGCAGAGACATCAGTAGATTTAGAGTTAGGTCGCTGAGCTAGGCAAAGAGAAGGGAAATAAGAGGAGGATGAGGGTTGGTGATATTACCACTGAAAATCAAGTTATTTCATCTCTGAATAACAATGAACATTATTTTATTTTTTCTCTAATTTCCATCTGGATTATATTGGCGTTATGTGGACAGGCAAGTCATCAGGAAGTCACAGCCATCTTAGTGTCAAAAAGTTCATTCATCTGATGCAGAATAGAGTGACAACTCACTGAGAATTAGCATTCTGTTGGATTGAGTCACCATGCCTGTATGTCCTGCAGTCTCAGCATCTGATTATCTCTCCCAGGCCTAGGCTTCAGGTGGGCCCTAGTTGTAAGGTCCCTGTAGTTAGTTTCCAGAGTCTCTGGGGAACTTCTCAGCTCTGCCCGGATTCATCAGGCCAAATTCATTAACAGCTTTTAGTTTCCCCTGGACTTCTAGAGACTAGAAGAGGGAAGAATATTGTTGAGGAGTTCTCCATATTTTTTATTCAATTTTGAGCCTTGGGATCAACACTGGAACTTAAAGAGAATCACAGTGGAATTTTAAGGTTTCCCCAAAGGGAAAAAGGAAACACAAAATAATCACTTTCTTGAAAGCTCCATTTTATCACTTTAAAATGAGCATGGCACCTACCTTACAGGGTGGCAACAAAGATTAAATGACACACACTTAGTATAGTACCTGGCGGAAAGTGGGAGTTAAATAAACATTCATTCCCTTTCCTCCTAGTCCATTCCCAAACTATCTTATTTTTTGTTCAGATCTTGTAAGGCAACAGCATTACATATGACCACCTCATTTTTTAGCAGCACCCCACTGAGAGGTCAACAAGTACAGAATCACAAAAGCCATTGACATAAGTTCCTAGGACATGCAACTCAGTCAGGCAGAGCCTACCTGTGGGGCTTGCTCTCAATCTCTGAATTGGGGTCAACTCAGTTAGGCTAGTCCAAGAAAGGTCTGTAGGATGAGCAGGCAATGTAATGGAGATCCAAGAACAGCAGGCTCAATAGGGTCAAATGGCATGGTGATAGAGGTGTTGGTACCCCGGCACCTCTAAGGAGCTCAGCAGCAGACTTTAAGGATTTTTTCTAAAGTGCTCCCCAAGAAACGCCACACATATTGTCCCTTGGGTTCCCTTCTCGGTGTCTGCCCGCTTCTTTCGAACAACTGACTTGTACTTTGTATCCTCTGCCTTTTCTTGACCTCGTGGTTTTTGCTGATTTCTAGCTTGGCCTATTTATGGCTAATTGTGGTCTCTCCAGCTTCCCTCAGATTTGTGACTGTTAAGGTTCTTTAAGTATATTGCCTGATTCTATCAATAGTTCCCAATTAAAAATTTTAAGAGTAGAATTGGTATTTGTCTTTCACTGCCTGGCTTATTTCGCTTAGCATAATGCTTTCCAACTCCATCCATGCTGTTGCAAAGGGTATGAGTTCCTTCTTTCTTTCAGCTGCATAGAATTCCATTGTGTAAATGTACCATAGTTTTTTGATCCATTCATTTACTGATGGGCATCTAGGTGGCATCTAGGTTGTTTCCAGCACTTAGCTATTGTAAATTGTGCTGCTATGAACATTGGGGTGCATAGGTTCTTTTGGATTGGTGTTTCAGGATTCTTAGGATATAGACCCAGCAGTGGAATTGCTGGATCAAAGGGCAGGTCCATTTTTAGTTTTCTGAGGAAGTTCCATACTGTTTTCCACAGTGGTCATACCAGTCTGCAATCCCACCAACAATGCACTAGGGTCCCTTTTTCTCCACAACCTCTCCAACACTT
>CM052540.1:21466353-21485244 GCA_028533065.1 Trachops cirrhosus
AGGAGGGGAGGAATGGGTGGGTGGGCTGGAATGGGAATAAAGGATAGAAACTGTACTGAATAAACTAAAATAAAAATTAAAAAAAAATAAAAAGAAATAAATTAAAAAAAAAAAAAAGAGTAGAATTGGATTTGTCCTATCTGGGAAGGTCTCTTTTCCGGGCCATATATATATACCTCTATCTGCCTTGACGTCAGATACTAAGACCATTATGGCAGGAGGAAGGAGTTGAGGGTTTCAAGGAAGCCACAGATTTGCGTGGTGGAATTTAGAGCATGGCTCCCTGGGGGTGGAGTTCACAGAGAAAGTGTCTTCTAGAACTGGCTATGGATGTGGCAGACGTGGCTTGACTGACAGAGACTCATTGAATTTTGGGTTTTTCATAGTCCAGTTTAGAGATAGCCTTGTACATACTCTGAATTTGCATATGAGGACCTGAATTTCAGAGAGGTACAGTAACTTGCCCAGAGTCACATTGTTTAGGTGGTGGAGTAAAAATTAGAATTTGACTCGGTGTGTTTTCCAGTATGAGGCCTGTCCAGAATGCATCCAGCCATGAAATATAAAAAATAGAGACATTTATTGAAGAAGATACAAGACACAAGAAACACTGTACACAGGACAATGATGCCTCACTCCCCTTCAAAGTAGGAACCTTGGGACCTCACATAGTTCTCCCAATCGCCATCAGCTGCCCCATTGTAGTTCCTGAATCTCATCAGTGGTCTGAAATCTCTTCCCTTTAAGGTGATATATGTTTTGGGAAAAGCCAGAAGTCACAGAGCCCCAAATCTGGGCTGTAGGGGGACTGAGTCACCTGGGTGATTCGATGTTTCACCAAAAAACTCTGTGCGAGACATGATACATGAGTAGGTGTGTTATTGGGATGAAGCTGCCAGTCACCAGTTGCCCATAGCTGTGGCCTTCTGAATCATCCAAATAGTTTCTCTGGAGGAATGTTCACACTTAATGCAAAATTTGATGCAGATTCATTGCCCTACTCGCTCAGTTATTTTGAATCCGATAACCACAGAATACACATGCTCACTCAGTGGCATCTACTGCCCCCACTGACTAGTACAGTGAAGTCGTCATTCCTCACACATGTGCATTCCAGTCCACTCTCCTTGGCCACCAGGTTACATCAATGCCGCACAAACCGTTCTCATTATATTAACAATGGCTGGACTTTTCCCAGACAGACCTTGTATATTAGATATAAATGTTTTAAAAATTATATTTCTTGTCAGCCTCCTATGTGTGAGGCACTAGAACAAACCAAACCAACGTCCTTGCCCTTGTGGGTATACACTCTAGAGTGGGGAGAAAGGCAGTGAATTCAATCATGAAAAAATAAGTAAATTATATAGTAGCACGTTAGAAGGTGACAAGTGTTGGGGGAAAAGACTAAGGGAGATTAGCGGTGCTGAGGGGGAGCTATAGATAGAGCAGGATGACAGTTAAGAGGGGGAGAATTGGGGGTGGAGGGTGGAGCAAAAAGGTAAAAGGACTCATGGGCATGAACAACAGTGTGGTGATGTTGGTGGGGAGGGAGGTATAAAGGGAGTAAATGATAATGATAAAAACATACAATAAAAATATATAAACAATTTTAACAAAAATTAAATAAAATGCAAAGATCAATCTAGGCCTCGTTGTGATAAAGAGTGCTCACCTCACCATGCTGTGAGTTTCCTGAGAATAGGGAAGGACTGTGTTTATTCCTCCTTCTCCCCTGACCCTAATGCCTCAACTGTGGTGACTAGGGAATAACTCTTCATCGAATGGAACACCTATAGGAATATTCTGAAGGGTAAGGAGGGCAAGAGAAGGCTCTAAGTTTATTTTTTATTTTTTTGTTTTTTTAAACGTCTTCCTGCATGCTCATTCTGGCAGCATACTTGCTGAAGCCCCTCGCCCTCATTGCAGAAAGGTGCCCTTTCAGTACTCTTAGGACTATTAACCTCATGAAATGCCTTGTAAGCACTTTCATACAAAGTTGTGGAAAGAGATTTAATTAAAAGAGAAAACACAGCCTAAGCAAACACAGCATGACTCAAAAGCTCATAAAATCCCATTCCCTTGGAAGCAGTGAAGAGGCTCTTCGTCAGTGATGTGCTGGTGAATGTCTAACGACCAGCCCTCCGGGTGATGAAGGGATCACCATTTGCAGGTTTGCCCGTTTCTGTTGTATAAATACTCTATGGCTGAGTTCAAGTTAAACTGTAATATCGCTGAACACGGATTTGGGAAGAGAGATGTGCAGTAAGTAGCACACTCTGACATAATATGGCCTTTATACAGACACCATTGATGTTAATAATCTCAAGAGCATAGATGGTAGTAAAACACAGTAAAATAATTAGGAAGTAACAGTTTTTGAGTATTATCATTGCTTTTAATATATTTTACTGAACTGTAAGTTTATATAATATTTTTAAAAGATTTGATTTATTTTTAGATAGAGGGGTAGGGAGGAAGAAAGAAAGGGAGAGAAACATCAATGTGTTGTCGCCTCTTGTGCACCCCCTACTGGGAACCTGGCCCACAACCCAGGCATGTGCCCTGACTGGGAATTGAACCAGTGACCCTTTGCTTCACAGTCTGACGCTCAATCCGCTGAGCCACACCAGCCAGGGCAGTTTATAATAGTTTTTAACAATGTTAAACAACCATGTTTAACAACAGTTTGCAAAAGTTCTGAAAGCTTAACAATGGGCTCTTGTGAACAGATACATGGCAGCCTCTGCATACTGCTGCTTCTGGGTCCCTCTCAGCACAGGCCTGTTTCTTGCCAAGGAGCAGCGCATGCCACGAATACTTGGGTGGCGAAGGTAAAGACAGCTTCGTTGCTTCCTTGTCACTTCACTGTTTGCGTCTCCCATGGCTGCCACTTTGTGCCTTCTGCCCCATAGCTACTCTGCCTTCTGTGGTAAATGGGGTTTTGTAGAGTCTTAGGAAAGTGCCACCTGCATCAGGTGCCTGCTTTCATTCTTCCGTGGAGGTTGAAGTCTCACATCCCCACATTCCCCTCCCCAAGATGTCCGTGCTCCCTTCACTGTGTGCCACCTCGGTGCTCTGGCTGTCAGATTGCAGTTGTTCAGGGAGCATTTGTCAGGTACATACTGTGTGTTAACGCTCCTCCTGCTTGCATTACTGGGTGCCAGGCCCTGTGCTCTTACACCCGTTCTCTCATTCAGTCCTTAGAGCAACCCAGTACTAAGTTGGGTCTTAGTCTTTCAATTTTACCAATCAGGAAACTGTGGCTTAGAGTGGGGAAGTCCTGTCTTCAGTGACATGTTGCCATTGAGATGTAACATGGAGGCAAACAGCTGTCACCACTCAGCAGACTGCTGCTGGTTGTGGACTGGTTTTGCTCAATTTAGGGAGGACTCAGTGCTCTTTTCTGGTGGGCTCTGCCACAGAATCTCAGCAGAGGGACTTTGGGTAAAAGGACAGAGCACGAGTTGGGGTCAGGTCTGCTTCCTGGGAATGTGCACAACCCCACCTCGCTCCCTTGCACATGTCTGTGCTTGCCGGACCCTGGCTCTGGGCTCCTGGAAGGAAAAGGCCACCAGGAGGCAAGCTCCGCCCTTCCCAGTGCAGGTGCTGATGGCAGCTGTGTGCAGAGCAGCCCAGCCCCTTCCAACTGAGCAGCAGATGTGTCCTCTGGCAGCGTTTTTCAAGGGAAGCCAGTTTTAGCTACAGAGCAAATGTCGAGGACCCAGCAGGAGGAGGAGGTGAGGATTGTAGGATTATAGAGATCTAGTTCCCAGAAGACCTGGATTCAAGTTGTGAATAGCGCTTCTGTTTATTGGCTTTGTAGCCATAAACAAGTCATTCGACCTCTGAGCAGTTTCCTCCTCTGTAGACTGAGGCAGAGGGTGAATTATGACAGTGGCTGCCATTCGTTGAGGGCTCTCTCCTGGGTAGGCACTGTAGTCAACATTATCCGTGAGGTATTTCCTATGAATGACTGAGCCCAGTGCCGGGAGCATGGTTAATATACAATAAATGCCAGCTGCTGTTATTTTATTAATCCTCATAGCAATCCTATATTTAATAACAGCAAAGGACTCATAATAGTTGCTAGCATTTCCTGAGCACTATTTATGTTGCCAGCCATTGTTTTAACTTATTTAACTTATTAACTGAATTAACTTATTTAATTTTCCTGACTATCCCATGAGGTTGGTTCTATTTTTAAGCCCATTTGACAAGGGAGAGAACTCGAAGCACAATTAAGTTAAATTTATTGCCAAGGATACATAGCTAGAAAGTGACATAGGTGCTTTCGCTCTTTCCTTAGAGACGGTAACTGAGGCATGAAGAGGTTGATTGCCATGCCAGGGTCACAGCTTGCAGAACTCTGCATTGTTATAGGCAGGTGAAATGACATCATGAATTGGACACTGCTTTGTGAACTTTTGTTCCATCTGCTTCAGCCAGGAGTGAGTAAGCTTCACAAGTTCTATTTTTTCTAGCTTAGACCCACCAGCTGGCCTGACACCACGGGGCCCTTAGGAAGTCCTGCTTGGCTCTAACTTGTTATCTAGGTGTGTATTAGAAGACAGTTGGGTGGATGGGCTCTGGACTTACCATCCCTTTGAGACAGCCCACGAGCCACTGCTTGTCTGACTTCAGAGCTGCTACCCAGCTGGAAGCCGCCGCCGGGAGGAAGCCAGCTGGCAGCCGGCCACCATCACATGCAGCTGGGTTACTAGCGGTCGCCCTGTGGGCTTCCTCCAGCCGCACTCACTGTCTCCAGTGGCTGAGCCTTCACTGCAAGCAGCTAGGCAGGGGGAGGAGGGCTTGAGGCCCCCGGAGGAGTGGAGATAATCAGGGCATCAAGGAGCCCCTCTCTGCTCCCTCTTGCCAGCTAGTGTTCCCCATTTTCCCCCTCTGCCACCTGGGAATATTTGCCCTTCCCAGGTCTCACTTCCCAGGGTGGAGTGGGGATAACTGTTGGGTTTTTGTGGAGGGGTTTCAGAACCCCCAAAATGAGGTCCTCTTTGAGAGCAGGTCACTGACACACACCTCTGGGACTGTTTCCTCACCACACGGAGAGCTCCTGTGGGCAGCAGCTCAGGGTCTCTCCTTCCTTGAGCCTGCTCGGGCCAGGGCAGGATGGCGTGCAGTATAATCACCTTTCCTGAGTGAAGGCTACTTCCAGTGATTGGGTTGGAACTTGGTGTTGTGTGTGTGTGTGTGTGTGTGTGTGTGTGTGTGTGTTTGGGGTTGGGGAGGGACTTTTAGGGGAAAGGGAACCAGAGTCAACATCAACTCAGTCTGGAAAGGGGCAAGCATGCCAGGGCTGGTTCTCCTGCTCAGTAAACAGGTACACTGTGGGTGTGGCTGGAAGCCCTTGACCTTCATACTCAGATGGATGTGGTATTGACTTCTTGCTCCCCTTCATACTGTCTGAAAGAGATGGTGCTCATACAAACTCTTCCTCTGAACTTCCTCACCCCTAAAGCAGGGGGCAGCTTTCCTCAGTGTGTCAATTGTCCTTTGTAGAAAGGGTGAGAGTCCTCCTCCTGTCTGTCCTGCTGCAAGTGTCTTTCACTGAACCAGGGAATAAGGAGGTAGGGGAGTAAGAGACTGGTCCAGCATCTGACTGGGACTGGCATTTGCTACTCCTTAATCCTCTGTGCTTGGAAATCCTCAAGGGTAGCAGGGGAGCTTCCGCCAGGAGATTAGGTACAGGTGAGGCCCAGCTTCCTAAAACAGAGTGCCCACTGAGTTCTGCTGGAGGTTTGAGCTGTTCTCTACTAAAGGCCATGTCAATCCTTGCAAAGAGCATCAGGATGGGAGGTAGAGATTAGGGACTCTCACTAAGTCATCCCTTGAACTGCACCACAGAGTGGGGACCAGTTTCACTGTTTGTGCACTTGAAGGAGGTCTCACTTAGGTGCTCCTTTGTTCCCCTAACTTTGTATCCCTAACCTTCACCTGTCCTCCTTCCTCAGCCTCCTTTTTAAGATGTCCCCTGTGTGGCAGTCACACTCTTCTCCTTCCAGACACTCTATTCCTCTCCACATGACAGAGTCCCGGTAGTTTGTCCCTCATGTCTTTCAGACTCTGGACTGCAGGCTGTGGCTGTATGTGAACACAGGTTTTCTCTGCCCAGGTTCCTGCTAATACTAAAGGAAATAGCATAGGTGGGCAAATGGGCTGGGCTTCCTGTGGGTCAGGGAGGGAGAGAGTAGGGATTGGACTTCAGTTTGATTTCTTGGTGACAGTAACAAGTGAGCCCATTTTCCTCCTGATTAATCCAAAGACAAATGTGTATATAAGAAGTATTTTGTTATGAAGGTCATACAGTCTAGCACAACATGAAATTCCTCTAACTGAAGTGACTTTCCCCCTAAATGTTGTGAAATATTAACCTTGACATTATCATGCTGATGGTACATTCTCTTCCTCACAGGGCCTATTTTCACTACAAAGGGACCGGAGTCCATGAAGATGGATGGAAACTTACACAAAAATCATCTCCATGACCCTAGCTCTTCCCTGGGAGGAGCTGGAGGCGGGTGGAGAATCTCAGTTCACATAACCACAGATTTTAGTTCCCTTCACTCCCTTTTCACGTGCATTATGTGAAATCCTTAAAGCACATGCTTGGTGTAAGTATTCTCCCCATCACCAAGTTATAGATAAAGAATTTAAGACTCAGCAATGGTAACTAAATTGCTTGGGGTTGGGGAGTTCACAGCCAACAAACAGCTCAGAGATCCTCACATGCCTTGTGTGCCCTCTTCCCTAAGCTCCGCTGCTCTAGCCTCCCCTTCCTGTGGGAGACCACAAGCCACCAGCCTCCAGCCAGCAGAAGAAATACTCAAAAGATGCCCAGCTGTAGCTGGCACAGGGCTCAGGGTGGGGAGTGGTGGTGGTTTCTCCTGCAGCTGACAGGATGGGGGAGGAGCAAATGTCTTGTAGGCTGAGAGCCTATTAGTCCCCAGGGCAGCACAGGAGAACTAGAGGGAATCGACCCATCGGCTGCCCCTGCATTTGTCTGTGGTTCTTTCTGTGCCCCACCAGAGGACGGCCACACCATGCACCCCACCTCCGCCTAACTTTGAACCTGCTGTGATCCTGGTCCTCAAATCCTCACTATGATCCTTGTACCCTCTTAACTTACTGCCCAGTGAGTCACCAGCTTGTGTCCAGTCCACCTCTTCCAAAGCTTTCTGATCAACCCCTCTTCTCCATCTTCATGGACAGCCCTCTGGCACTGTGAGTCCCTTCCCCAGTCCATGGGCTTGGGGACTTTGCCTCCAGGGCCTCTCCCCTCTATCCATCCTCAACAGGGTCCTTGCAGTGATTTTTAGGAACAAAAAGTGCTCAAATCTATTTCAATTATCCTTTAAAATCCTTCTCGGGCTCCACATTGCTTGGTGAACACAATCTAGCTGAGGCATTAAACATCTTGCATTGGCCCTGCTTACCTCTCCAGGGTCACCTCCACACACCCGTGTCCTGTTCTACAAATGCTCAGTTGGCCAGGTCCAGTGGGATGTGCCATCACCCTTCACCCTCTCACCCATATTCCTCCTTCAGTTGTCACTTCCTCTGCAAGCCGTTCTCCCAGCATCTCCTCCACGGCTGGCTTGGGTGCTCCTCCTCAGGGCTCCTCTGTATTTATCCCCACAGTGGGACTGATACTGTGATTACCTGGTATAACACAGACAAAAGATGTATCAGATAGCTGGTACTATGAGCTTGCTTCCAGGTGACACTCTTCCAGAAATGTCTTGAGGATCCAGGTGGAATGTGAAGTCCAGAGAGCAGGATCCCAAACAGTAAAGGATGCTAGCCAAACTGCTGTGCGAGAGACAAGGAGAAGCCTGTGTTCTCTTGTGCCTGAGAGCAAAGAGGCAGGAGGGATAAAGTGAGGAAAAGAGAAAGTAGGGAGTAGGCTGTGGGGAGGGAGAGACCGAGAGAAGCTGGGGAGATGGTATAAGGGACTTGTGGGTGACAGGCCAATAGAGAGACCCCTTCAGTGGGTGGCCCAAAAGTCATTTAAAATAGAGAGACCACATGTTTGATGTCAAATTTGTTTAAGTGAGGAAAACCTCTTTGACCTCCTTTCCCCTAGTCCCTCAGTCTTCAGTAAAGTTGATGAATAGTCACGGTCATTGTACAAGTGGGTTTGTGTGTGTGCCTGTGGGGAGGGCAGCACTGTGGAAAGGACTTTGCTAAACACCTGGGTCCAGCTGGAGGTCACAGGTGTGGAAATAAGACCCAGGAGAGAGAGAGACCCTGGGAGTGTCGGGAGCCCCTGGGGGAGCTAGGGAATCGCAGGGAGGCCTTGGAACTGACACAGGGCATTGAGTTGGGATTTTGAAGCCACCTTAGTTGGAGGATCCTCAACCTTCTATATATGAATTTTATATTAAAAATTAAAGTAAGTCTCCAAGGGGGGCTGTGGAAGTGGGAGTAAGATACACTTTTGTGTCTTAAAAATTTAGCTGCTAGGGCAGCAGTTGAGGTTGCAGGGAGGCGGGGGGGGGGGGAGCTGGACACCTCCAGATACTTTGGCCCCTCCCTCACATCATTCAGGTCCCTGCTCATATGTACCCTCCTCAGAGAGGTCTTCCCTGACCAGCAGAACTACTAAAGCAACCCTTCTTCATTCCTCCTGATCCTGAAAACTCTATCCCTGAAGTTCAGTGAATGTAAAGTTATGTTCAATTCAACATATTTAGAGAAAGTCTTGGTCTTGAATGTCAGGCTTTTATTCATTCACTCATTCAACAAATATTTATTGAGCACCTACTATAATCAGACACTGTTCTAAGCACTTGGGGTCCATCTGGGAACAAAACAGACAGAAGTCACTGCTCCTGTGAGTCCTGAGCATTGAGGCAAACACAGTCTTAATTCCAATCATCATAACCCTGCACACCAGGAGTTTTTCCTCTCAGAAGTTAAAAGCGCTTTAAGGGCTTCCTCGGTAGGTTGCTTTTGGTAATGGATGCATGTTCAGCTGCCAACACAGGAAGTATTAAAAGTATCAGTCAACACAATAGTTTTTCTAAAATGTTAAGGTTATGGATTTTATGCTTGCAAAAAGAGTAGTTTGAGGAGTCACATTTCAAAGCTTCTATCTTAACAACTATAACACTCTAAATCGTATCATTTTATCTATCTATTGATTTGCCAATCATCTACCTCTAATGGGGCATTTCCTTCAAGTAACACCAAACCTAGCTAATTAAATTTATGTGTTACAATTAAAATTCCCCCTCAAAAAACCCACCCCACAGAAACCTAGAATATTCTTTGAAGGGAGATCAGGTCAAATCCAGGTTGCTACCTGTTTGGTTATGTACCCCAACCATCATCCATCCAGCCAGGCAGGAAGAGCTCAGTGAGTGCCTGAAACTGAACCCATGCCCTTAAGATGCTCATGATCTGGAGAAGGACCATGCATGGAATCGAGCAAGAAACACACTGAAAGATGGATGCAAAATGCTACAAATGCATAGAGAAAAGAGTCCATGTTCTCTAGAGGAAGAGAGCAGATAACAATTAATCTGGCCATAAGTGAAAAGGAGGGCTTTGTAGGTAGTTAGGTCTAGAGCAGAACTCCAGGCAAAGGGAAAAAAAGGAAAGCAAGAGCAAAAAGCATCATAAGGGTTCTGCTGAGTTCCCTGTGACTAGGGCGTGTGCCCTCTACACTCGCGGGGATATAGGGTATGGCAGGAGATGAAGCTGGAAAGATGGGCAGCGTCTGCATACTGTTCTGTGCGTGACAGGAATCACTAAACCCTTCCAGTAAGGAGCGACATGATCAGGCATATTTTACAAATGTTTTTGGAGCAATGTGAGGGATCAGACTAGAGGTCTGGAGATCAGTTAGGTGGTTGTTTCATCAGTCCAGGTGAGAACTGATAAAGGCCTAAACCAGGGCCGAGGGGGAGGAGACAAGATCACAATAGAGAGAATTCAAGGGTAAAACTGGCAAGGCAGTGTGGGAGCTAAGAGGAGAGCAGGTGGCAAGGAATTTCCTTGTCTGGGTAACTGGGTAAATGGTAGAGCTCCCGAATTGCATCCCCATCTCCCTTACTTCTTTCTGGAGGCATCAGGATGATAATTAAACTAAATTTATTCCTTAAAAGTCTAGACATCCTTAATTTACATACTTACCCAGTTTGGAGAATTCTTCACCTTTTAGGTGCATGCCAACCCACGGTTAAGGCCAGAAACTTGTCTTCCCAATCTTTTTCGCAGCTGGGATCCAGACACAGTAATCCAGCTTCACTAATCAAAAATATTGGAATTTTTTTTGGAGGCCGGTGCTGTGAAGAAGGGGCGTCACAAAATCCACTTTGGTGATGGTGGTCCAAATAGATGCAGTTTCTGTAGCAGCGTGAGAGATGGCCTCCGGGCCCTGCCTGGGTGAATGAGGTGAGCTGGGTGTCTCTGCCCAGTGGTGCAGCGGTTATGTCTCTCCTGGGCAGCTCTGTGGCATGATTTAGGAGTTATTTCTGAAGACATAACCTTTAGCCCTACCAGGCATTCTGTGAGTTTCCTAATAGCCTTTACTAAATCTCCCTTCTGCTTAAAGTAGGTCAAACGTTTCTGTTTGCCACTAAAACCCCTGAGTAGTGTACCACTTCTCCCTGCAAACAGCAGAAACCTCCTTTCATTTTAAATGGCTAACTGGCTACCCCAAAGTAAAGGTTATATAATGGCAGCACAATCATTATTACAAATGTATAGGAAGCCTCACTTGGTGTCAGGCTCTCTCCTAAGTGCTTTGCACAGATACTTCATTTACTTCTTGTATAAATTGTCCCAGTTTTACCAGTGAAGAAACAACAGAAGCTGAAATATCACAAGATCACGCAGTGTTAGAGCTGCTGTTTGAATCTCGGCAGTCAGACTCCAAATCTAACACTGTGTGTGTGTGTGTGTGTGTGTGTGTGTGTGTGCATTTAAAAAAGTATGTTTAATTGCTACCAGCAGCCTGGGGTGGTGGGTATGCTGGGCTCAGGGTATGTGTGGTGTGTGAGGAGATCATGATAACTGGGAAGCAGGAAAGAAAGGGGGTGGGACTGGGGGCCAGCACCAAGGGCTCCTCAGATATACTTCTGGCAATGGCTAAAGGACTCATGACAAGCTAATGCCAGGCCACCAATAAGATTAAGAAATTCATGGTAATCTAGCTTCCTATCACAGTTGATGTCTAATTTCTTCCTCACGCGGTCAAGGATACCAGGGTCCTTCCGGTTCTTTGGGAAAGCAGCCAGTTCTGCTTCATGAAGTTCAGAAACTCAGTCTGAGAGCATGTATAGCTGTTACCGTCCTTTCCAGCATACCTCTGGAAAATGACAATTGGGGACTCAGTGAGCTGCTCAGTGTCCACAGGGCTGGGCATTTTTGCCACATCAGAGTGGAGCGAGGTGTGGAGTCTGTGAGCGGGGAGCGGCACAGTGAGCTCTCAAATCTAGCACCCAGTAACTACCTTAAACTAGCTTGGTGTTAGAGAAGCCCTGTTTGTATGACCTTAGAGTCCACTCAGTCCAAATTGTGTCCCATACTCGATGTTCTCTACTGCACCCCCAAATGAGCGGAGAATGATTAACTCTCACTAGGCGAAGAGGAGTTAACTTCCAAACTGAAATTTCGAAGATTAAATAGAGCAAGAAGACATCCTTGAAATCACCCCAGTACCAGGTGGCAGGTACCAGGAACCAGGTAACCAGGCTGTACTAGTTAGAATGGTTTGGGATGCGAACAACAGAAAGCCCAGTGAGGAGTGTCTTAAATTTTATAGATATTCGTTACATTATTTATCCAGAAGGCAGGAGGTAAGCAGTTCCAAGTCTACTTAAGTAGCTCCGTGCTATCGCAGAGCCAGGCTTTGTATCCTTCTATTCTGCATCTACAGTGAACTGGATTTGGGGCCTCGGGCTGACGAAATGGCTGCCTTAGACCGCTGCAGGCATCCTGTCCTCCCAAGACTGCTGTCAAAGTGGGAAGTAGGGTGTGAGAGCAAAAATGGGCCTTCTCTGCATGAAATCAGTCGCTTTTACTTATTTACTTTTCAAGTTTTCTTTCTTGATTTTAGAGAGAGAGGGAGGGAGAGAGAGATAGAGAGAGATACCGATTTTGTTGTTCCGCTTAGTTAACATACATTGTTTCTTGTATCTACCCTGCGGGGAGATCAAACCCACAGCCTCAGCATATCGGAACATGGTCTAACCAGCTGAGCTAACGACCAGGGCTGAAATCACTCTGTTTAAAAAGGATTTATTTTTATGAAGGTAACCATGATTAATAACATTATCTAATGTTTTAGGTGTGCAACATTGCAATTCAATATCTGTATACATTATAGTGCGCTTACCACCAAAATCTAGTTGTCATCCGCTACTGGCCATAGCTCTGTTACAGGTCCTCCCCTGCAGCAGTCACCGACAAATGGGAATGAGATTACCATGACTAGCTTAGGTGATTCATCACCTGGGGGAGTCCTACCTTCCCTGAGCTCTTTGCCATCTGCTTGATACCTGCAGGAAATCTGGGTTACATGTCAAGGAATGGGGTGTGTGGAAGAGTTTGTTGGGTAGGCTTTTGGTCTGGGCTGACTTATTTATTTGTTCAAGAAATAGTCCTTTAATTAGTGTTGAGTGCTGTGTGACCTTTGGACCTGCTGTGTGTTTTTGGCTTCTCTGGAGTTGGCTTCCTTACCTCTAAAGGTGAAAGATTTGTTCATTCTGAAGAGAAACCAGAGTATATGGCTTCCTTATCTCTAAAATGAAATGGCTAAAGTACATAATGTTGAGGTCTTTCCTCATATTTCACTCATTTATCTGTTTTTTCTTTAATAACACTTTCATAGCGCTATAATTATTTTCTGTCAAAAACCTTCAGGAGATGGCTAGTTTTGCCAAAAGACACTTTCTTCCCTTTCACCACCTAAAACCACGCTTTTCAAGGTGGGACTCCTGGAATACGAGTGGTGAGTAAGTGGATATGTGAAGCCATAGGGTAAGCATGGTGTGTCTTCCAGGACTTTAACTAAAACTGGGAGAAAAGCCTTTGAAATGTATGTATTATTTTACGTAAATGTGGGCATATTATGTAATATGGTACAAAATTCTCAGACTTGGACAATGGCCACGTTCCTTTCAGGAACATGTTCTCCTCTCGGGATCTGTAGATAAAAATCTTTGTGTGTGACAATAACTAATATTTCCTCAATTAAAAAAATTGACACATAATTTGCACAGCAGTTGGATCTACTATTTAGAGTAGGATTTCTCACCCTCAGCACATGGACATTTTGGGCCAAGAATTCCTTGTTGCCAGGGGCAGTCTGTGCATTGTAGGAAATTCAGATGCATCTCTGACTTCTATCCACGAGGTGCCAGTAACAATTTCCTAGGTGTGGTCACCAAAATGTGTCTCCAAATGGTGTTGCCAAATGGCCCCTGGGGGCAAAATCACCCCAGCTGAGAATCAGTGATGTAGATGGATTAATATTTGAATTCTTACCCTGTACCCTGTTTAGGATTAGTAGTTGTGTTGCCTTGAGCTAGGTACATAATATCTGTAAACATTAGCTTGTTTACCTGACAAACAGGGCCAGCTCATAAGATTATTGTCTACATTAAATGAGGTCACAGATGTGAAGAGTCTAGCACGATGCCTAGGTGGTATTGTAATAGGCCTTCCATGAATTTTAGTTCTCTTTTTCCATTCTTTTTTGGTGGCTTAAAGGGACACTCGATGTCATCTCACCAGAATTCTTCATTTTATTAATTAAGAGAGTGAGGTTGATAGAGATCATCTGTCTTCTCAACCCTAAAGCTATCTTTATACTCAAGAAATACAAGAGAGATGTTGAGATGGAATTGTGCAGAGTGGGTGAGTTCAAAGGCCCTTTCCTGTCCAGGCTGATTTGCAAGCTGCTTGCTCCTGTAGACCTTCCTCCTGATACATTACCGCTGAGAGAATTCTGGAAGCACTAAATCCCTCGTGTGACTCAGACTGAGTTCAAATGTGTGGTTTTAGGGACCATCAGTTATCTTTTCGGAAGCACTTGTTCTGTGCAACTTGGATGTTGGGGAAAGTAAACATTGCAACAAGACGTATGGAATAGGAGAGTTAATGCTCGAAGTTAAACAAGTTTTTACACTCAGCAAGAACACACGACAGCTGTTCAAGAACCAGAGAGACTAACAGATGATTCCAATTTTGCTGTTTCTTCTCTCTCACGGACAAGGCTATTCCTACTAAAAAGACTGAGACTGACTGATAGAAGGGACTAAAGCCCCCGAGAGGGGCAAAAGGGGTAAGAGCTGTCCTAAGAGAGTCCTAGTCTCTTGGACTAAACAGATCACTGTACAAGCAAGCTATTAATGGAGATTTGCTGGTGAGATCACAGTACCACTCTAATTATTCCCTCTCCCCCATCTCTACCAACTATGGATTCATGAGTTTGGCAGCGGTTGGAGGCAACATTCCATAAAAAATTATGCTATTAGTGGCTGATGAGTGCTTACAAATTAAGCAGCAGTCCCACTAAGCCCGTAGCTTCTAGTAAAACAAGTCATGCCAAAGTAATGTCATTTCCCCTTTTAAATTAAGGCTATGAGAATGGCTGAGCAGAAATGGAGTGAGCACAGATATCCAGATGATAGCAAGTCATATCTCTTGAGATGTCATTGAAGGCAAGATGTAGGGAGATGGGCTGAGTACAGATACCGTGCAGTGACTGTGTAACTGTATCCAGTGGGTGCATAGTGACAAGGAAGCAGATCCTCAGTGGCTGCCACAGGGATTTAGGCCTGGATCTGTGCTCTCTACCTTTTATAGTGTATTAACCAGGTCAAGCAAAGAATGTGTCATAGTTTTGGCTTTTTGGGGGTCTGCTTGGCCCATAGGCCTTGGAGAAGAGATAGAGGTAGACAGCCATGGTTTGTACCAAGTGACCCCAAGTTCTAGGGTACTACGAATTGCACACATTGCCTTGGGGATGAGTATTCCACGGTACCCAAGGTCCTTAGAGTTCTGGCCCCTGGCTGCCTCTATAGTCTCATTTTTGCTGCCCTCTTCCCCATGCTCCCAACTTTTAGCCACACTAAACTGTGGTGCCCTGGTATACCATGTTGTTTTATGCCCCCTATATGTTTTACCTTTACCTGTATCTGACTTGAGTGTCCTTCTTTTTTCTTCTGCCTACTTCTTCATCAGCCTGACACATTCCTACTCATACTCAAGACTCAGCTAAATCTTCCTATCCTCTGTAAAATCTTTCTTTTCCTTCCCACCCTTTTCTGGCACCATTGCTAATAAATTCTTCTCCATCTGAATTTTGGTAGTTGTAGCATCACTGTTTTAGTAATTATTACACTGTCTGAATAAATTGTATATATATTTGTCTTTCTTTCTTGCCCACAGCTCTCTACCCCTACCAACTGCTCCCCAAACAAGCACTTTTAGCTCATTGAGGACAGGGACTAGTTCTTACTCAGAGCCTGGTATGTAACAGAGACAGTCAGTAAAGAAGATAATGAATAAAAACTGAATGAATGAATACATGGTATGTATAAAACACATTATTCTGGCTCTCTGTTACTGAGTCTCAGCCTGCTGAGAATCACAATCACATTTCTATGTAACCTAACTCTTAGATCAAGCTTTCCAAAGGATTTTTTAAAAAAATACACCAAATAGGATTCCTTTCCCCTCTAGACATCCGCTGTCTCAATAAAGGCTTATCAATACATTGAAGCAGCAACAGAACCCTTTATCATGGCACAAGCAAACCACACTGCCACAAACTTATGGAGCCTCCCAGGGCTATTAGTGTCTTGATTCACTGGGAAGCACACACCAAAAGTCCGATTTTCCAAGGCTCCCCTCCTGTGGCACCCAAGGAGCTACATCTGTATCACCTAGACAGCAGGAGGCATTTTTAGAGCTGTTGCCTGCGCTTTTGAAAAAGAATTTGGAACCTCACTCATCTCTTTTCTTCTATTTGACTTAGAAAGTAAGTACCACCTTATTTAAGTACAACCAGATCAGGGAGGTACAAAGAATAATTTAACCTTCCTGGTGCTCTGGGAAGAGTGTAATTATTCTGGACCTTTCAAAAAGGTGCTCTGTGATGTACTGAAAGAATTAAAATTCAAATGGGGCACCAGATGCAAGTCAGCAGGCATTTATGTCTGTGCCAATTCTTTAGTTCTCAGATAAGAACTGAAGAATTGTTGCAGGTTGGCTGAGTCACCTGACCAGGAGACCGTCAGCCTGGCAAGTCTCTGACTCCATTCTGGTCCCCATGTAATGGGAGTTGGCATTTGGGACCCTCCAAAGTCAAGGGGTGATGCTCCGGTGGTGATCCTTCTCACTCATAGCTAGGTCTGGCATCGCTTGCAAACTTCTGCCTAACCAGGGGACGAAAGCCTGTGGCTCTTCTGGACCCAACAGAGCAGAACGTGAATCTTTAATGGCATCACAAAGTCATAAGAAAGGAAACTCAGACCTGATTAATCACCTTTGAAAGGGCACCTGAATTTATTAATAATGTATATATATCAAGACGTTTCTGTTTTGATCACAAAGCAAGAGTGAACCAATTATAAGCTTATAACTCTTATTATATGGTCTGTTCGAGAAGCTTTCATCTGAAGTTTTCAAAGTATTTAAATGACTAGCACTTATTCATAATAATAATACATGTTTAGGCCAAACATCACTCGGCCTCCTTATCCTCACAATGCCCTGGCTAAGAAACTCTAGAGCGCTTGGATTCTGCTTTGTAGTAGAGAAACAAGGGTTAGCGGGCTTGCGAGAGCGAGACAATAAATAGAAACTTCACATGTTTGTGGCTTTTTCCAAAGGGGAAGTGTTGCAGACAAAGGTCCCCCAGATAGCGGGACCAGGCATGCCTTTTATCTGCTACCATTCAAGCTCCCCACTTTGGAGACAAGAGGACAATGGATCACACCCACTGCTCCTCTTGATTTGCGTTCTGAGGTCTAGGGGCCCGAAAGACAGGATCTGGAGATGGAAAGACTGGGCTCAAATAGAGGAAATTTGTTGTACACCTGCTTTTACACCCCTCAGAATAACAGAAGAGAATATGAAGGTATCGGGGCTTCACAGATCCTACTTTCAGAAAGAATAGGACAAAATTAAAGTTAGAATTAAAGTGGGGATACACGATTTCCTACTCACACTATGATGGTTAATTTTATATGTCAACTTGGTTCAGTCAAGTTGGTCAACCACCGATCTAGATGTCTCAGTGAAGGTATTTTTTTAGATGAGATTAATATTTAAATTAATAGACTTGCAGTAAAGCAGATTACCTTCCACAACATGGGTAAACCTCATCCAATCAGTTGGCAGCCTTAAGAGAAAAAAAGGCTGAGGGCCCCTGAGGGAGAGGGAATTCAGCCAGCAGACAGCCTCGGGACACAGGCTACAACGTCAACTTTTTTGGGGGTTTGCAAGTGCCAGCCTGGTCCGCAGATTTTGGACTTACCAACCCCCACAATCACATGAGCTGCTTCCTAAAGTCAATGTCTCTCTCTCTCTCACACACACACACACATGCACACACACCTCCTATTGGTTCTGTTTCTCTGGAGAACACTAATACACACACCATGAACTAGAATAAATTTAGATGGATTAAAGATTTAAATGTAAACAAAAGGATAAAAGTACCAGAAGGAAATATTGCTTCAATATTTTGGGAGGCGTGGAAAGGAGTGAAGGCCTTTTAAACAAATGCACACCACAGGCAGAAACCATCAAGGGAAAGATGGACGGATATGACTAGGATATGACTATATATTCTAAATGCCCAGTGCACTATAAGCATATACGATGGCAAATGACAAACTGGGGAAATTAGCAATATATGCATCAGACTGAAAGTTAGTATATTTAGTTCTGTTGCAAATAAGCTGACAATCCCAATAGAAAAATGGGCAAGAACAAGCAAGTCACAAAAGAAGAACAAGTGACAAACACATGGAAACATGTTCAATATCAAAGAAATGCAAGAACAAATAAAATGAAATTTTTGCCAGTCAGGTCATCAAACACTTAAAAGGGCGCTCACAGTCAGTATTAGCAGTGATACAGCAAAGGAGGCCACTGTTAGTGGGGGATAAATTAGCAAACCTTGTCTTAGACTTCCCTACATTTTCATGTTTAACCCTGTGCAGGTTGTAGCTGATCTGAGAGATGCAAACTCTTTTCTTAAATATTGTTACATACATAGGGTGCCTAGGTTCAAGGTCATGACTAGCTGCGTGTTTGTACATAACTAATGTTAAACCATGACGTTTAAGCCGTCAGTTTGGTTATAATGTGTGTTTTGTAAGGGTGTGTAATATTAGATAGTAAATTGTATCAAAATATTTTGCAAGTGCTGTGAAAACTGTCTATGCCTTGAGAACAGCAGTATTGTTTGTGATGACTGTTACAAAGGTTTGCAATGCCAACTATTGAGGATTCTGATTAATTAATATTAAAGACACTTTTTTGTTTGCATTTTTAGCAATATCCATGTTTCTGTTATTTGAAAAGAAAAATTTTATTATTTATGTTTTTATATTTCTTTAATAATTTCTAGATTGTGACTGAAAATGAAGAAAAATCATGTATTTTATTATATAAGTATAATAAATGCAAATTTCAGGTGCTTTTAATTGTTTCTGCATTTCAGCACATACTAGTGATGGATGTATCTCTTGGATACATGCGACCTATGCTGTTATATTTTTGACATGACCTCCGCAGGGTTAAGATTACTGCCAGACAGATGTGCAGACCTTTATGGAAGTGTGCCAGCCCTGGCAATATTTTTAACAGCACACAACTGAAACAACTTCAATGCCCATCAATATGGTG
>CM052540.1:21485744-21573440 GCA_028533065.1 Trachops cirrhosus
TACCAAACAAACATAAGCACACTCACGTGTGTAATATATTATATTTTATAATTAATTCCATAATTTGGCTTTTAAAATAATTTATGCCTTTTTCCCTTTGGCTTTTTTTATGATTTCATAAATTTCTAGTGCTTTAAGACAACTAGTTTGTGGTAATTTCATATAGCAGTCCTAGGAAATGAATACACTGAGCAAGAACAAGTTTAGTTGTAGGAATAATAATTGGAGTATTTTAAAATCTTAGAAGTTTGACTAATTCGACAGAATCTATCTGTAAAGGAATGGCACCATAACTATAGCTTACATAGTAATACCGCATTCTCTCTTGAACAGTGTCAATAGCCCATTTATTGCAGCACTGTTTTTTTAAACATTTTATTTACATTTACCTTTTGCTTTTAGTGAGCTCACAGAAAATGAGAACACCTTAGGCAGTAGTTTAATAGCATTTCTTGCAAGCAAAGTTACATTCCATCTCTCAGTCAAATCCGTCAAAGCTTCTCCAGTATTTACAAAGCATGATAGACAGGATGTGACACAAAACCACTGCGTCCGAAGAATTTTTCCTTTATTCTCACAGATGACTGGAAAAGAAAGCTGCCGTCAAAAGCATACCCCGGTATAAACAGTAACTGCTCTACCTATCGCACTGCTTTTAATAGAAAACATTGAAAACTAATTATCTAATTATAAGGAATGGCAAAATCAATTACAGTACCTTTATACTATAGAACAATAACCAGCTTTTTAAAATTCATGTTTTGAAAAAAGCTTTTAAAGGCATGAGAAATTGCTCATACTGGGTTGAAAATAGGATACAGGAGTTGTCAGAGATGATCGCATTACATGTGGAAGATTTTTGCATTCAACTGTTAACATCACTCGCTGTTTCAAAAAAAGAACGACAGTATAAACAAATATACTCTAGTCACTAGATTTGCTTTTTGTAGTGGTATAAGTTAGCAGTTCTTAAACTACCTTCTGTGTACCCTAGGCTTAAGTGAGTGAGTCGACATTTGAGGATGCTGGAGGCCAGTTTCTTTCAGGGCTGAGAAGGGAGTTATGACTGTAATGGTGGAAGCTGAGAGTGTACTCAATAAAAGGAACTAAGGCTCCTTGGAGAAATAGCAGATTCTAGGATTGGGTCAGGGAAACACAAGATGAATCATCTTGTACCAGGAAGTAAGAAATTTCTTACACAACAGTGGGAACATAAAATAATACGGAAGCCGACTTAAAGAGCTCCCACTGGCCAAATGTGGCACAATGTACGCATCATAATAAATAATGACCATAATGGGTTATAGCCCATTAAATAAAATTAAAATCTGTGAGGTCATACTTATATCAATAAATGAGTAAATAAAAAATGAGAAAGAAAGAGCCCTGGCTGGTGTGGATCCATGGACTGAGTGCCAGCCTGTGAACCGAAAGGTTGCTGGTTCGATTCCCAGTCAGGGCACATGCCTGGGTTGCAGGACAGATGCCTCGTTGGGGCATGCAAGAGGCAACCAATCAATGTATCTCTTGCACATGAATGTTTCTCTCCCTCCCTTTCCCTCTCTCAAAAAATAAATAAAAATCTTTTTAAAAAATGAGAAAGGAAAAGAGTTCTTTAAGTAGTATGCCTAACAAATATTAAAGGAATGTAGAAATAGAAAAATCATTAATGGATACTAAAACTAGGGGTTGAAGGTTTAATGATGAATGGAATATTTATGGAGTCTCAAAGTATCTCCTCATAAATCACTTACTACTTTAAGCAAGGAAACAGTGATGGTCGAGTGGAGGAAACTGGCAGACTCCGCCTTAAGAAAGTGATCAAAGTTAACAAACCAGTATCATTTGTCTCGTGGTGAGATGCACTGAGGAGGACGCAGCATTACTGTGGTGCTATTGCTGCCAAAAAGGCAAAACCTAAATCTGATCAGACAAATCCAAATCAAAAGACACTGTACAGAATAGTGAGCATGTACTCTTGAAAAATGTCAAGGTCAAACACATACACAAAAGCTGAGGAACTGTTCCAAATTAAAGGAGATTAGGAGCTGTGACAGTTAAATGCACCTAAGATTTACCTTGGATCAAGAAAAGAAAATCTAGAAAGGACATTTATGAGACAACTGATGAATATAGATTGTAGCTGTGAATTGTGTCAATGTTAAATTTTCTGATTTTGATCATTGTACTGTGATTATACAAGAGGATCAATGTCCTTATTCTCGGTAAATACATATTGATATCTTTCACTTACTCTCAAATGGTTTGTACCAAATAATATGCATAAATATACATATACATGCATAGAATGGTAAAATAGAGGAGGCAAAATGTATTGGTGAATCTGGGGAAAGGGTTTATGAGTCTTTGTGCTATTCTTACAACTTCTCTGTAGGAAACATTTGAAATTATATGAAAATAAAAGTTATAAAAATCAGATACAAACCCCTATACAGTATGATCTTAAGTTTGAAGAAATAAAACATTAAAAAGTATTTATTTACCTGATTTATATACATAGGAGAAAACTGGAAGGCAATACAACAAAATATTATCAGTGGTTATGCCCCCATTTAAGTTTTAGGGTTTATTATAAATTTCTTTACTTATACTTTCAAAATGTTCTGGCCTCCTACCACACTCAAAATAAAGCCCAAAGCCTTTAAATGCCCATCGACCTCTTTAGAGGGAGGTCTTGTTTACGCCTGTATCTAAACAGCCACCCTCCTCTTCCCTATTATTTCCTATCCCCTTTTTCTCTGTTAGTGGTGTTAGCTCCTTTTAATGGCAAAACTTTGGAAACAATCAAACATCCTATCTCAAGGGATGGTTGTATCTATGCTGACACTGCTATATTCTGAACCATCAGGCGGTCTGCACTCTGGAAACTCTGTACTGTGTGTTATTTCCTCAGAAGTGCTTGGCTGTCCTGTGTGGGTTTTTTGTTTTGTTTTGTTTTGTTTGTTTGTTTTGCTTATGATCAAGCTATTAAATGTCTTTCTTTTTCTAGCTTTCTTCCCTTTGCTTTTGGGCAATTAGACACAGTCCGCAGGACCCAGATTTCACTTCTCACTGCTTCTTTGTTTACTAGCTGTATGACTTTGGGGCAAATTTCAAGTTACTGATGTTCTAAGCTGTAGTTTTTCCATCCACATAGTGGGGAAAACAGTTAAAGGCCTCCATGGTCAAATGTGGGTTATCTTTCAAACTCTCATTTGTTCCTTTTTTGGTGACATCTTCGCACAGTCTCAAACAATCTGCTCAATCCTCAGTGCTCCAGAGGCTTTTTCTTCCTTTTCCTAAAAGAACATTTTCCAGGATGGGTGGGACTTTTTTTCTTCTTTTTATGTTTCTTTTACTGTCCAGGCTGTCTTTCCATGAGCACGAATGTACCCTCTTTATCGCTGAATCGCCAGTGCCTGGCACAGAGTCTGGCCAACAGCAGAGCTCAGTAAATGCTTATTGAAAGTGGGGAATTCCAATTCTAACATTTCTCTCATAAAATCTTTTTTCCCAGGTTTTAAAACATTTTATTTGCATATTTAAAAATGTGCATTCCATTCATTAAAATCATCTTAACAAGAAAGTTGGCAATCTGATGAAGCTGCATTTTACAGCCTGCGGGGAGCCTTGGACCAGCTTGGTTTTAACTCTGATTTCACTGTTGTCCCACTCGGCTTCTCCCTTCACCAACATGCAAGTTCTTTTCCTTCCCTGCCTGCCAGACAGGCAGAGGGAAGAGGCAGGGGCGGCCTTCGTTGTCAGTAGTTCTCTGATGTGAAAAAAGGCAGCACAGTCATTTAAACTGATCAAACCTCTTTTCACCACACAAAGGTAAACAGCTAAAAGAAGTAAAAAAGAAGGCAATGCTTGTGGGATATGCACTGTACAGTGCATATTGGTGGAATGTATCTCATTACGATTCGCCAGCTTGCTTTTCCTCTTCAGTTGTTTCTTCGGAAGGCAGTGGAGGGTTTCTCTTGTGGTTCTGTCTTCAGCTGGACTTGTCGAATTTCTCAATCTCATCCATATCTGGTTTGTCAGACATGGTTGCAGAGGAAGCAGAATGAGGCGCAGGACGAGAGGAGTCCCATCTGCTCAGTGACCACTGCCCAGTCTCTCATAAATGTTTTTGAACTTCTAACTAGGAATAATTTTTCCCTTGGGTGGGAATTGAGAGCTCTGATGGTGGGCTGCCTTGAATCATAGTTGTCTGTGAGTGTTTGTTTTTATTTTTAACTTACCCTCCCACTCCCTCCTGCAGTGCCCCAGTCATATGATTTCTGGAACTGCATCTTATTCATCTCGGAAACCCCAGTGGTGTCTGGCCCGTGCATTCCATCATTTGTTTAAGATACAATTCTTCTTGAGCAAGTAGCAAGGGATATGATTCACACATTTCATGTACGAGACAGTTTTTGCCTCTTTTGTGTGGGGCTGCTTTCCCATTGCACAATGAATTGGAGGGTGGGGCTGCTCCCAGTGTTAAAATCAGTCAGGGTTACCAGAAACCATTCGCCTTCCTCTGAATACACATTAATTTACAACTCGACCCCAAATCCAGGCCTCTCTACCTAACCTAGAATACCAGGATAGGAATCTGAATCATCATATAATGCATACTCTGAGCAGGACAGGATGGTAAGAACTGCTGAGAAGATAAAGTAAAATAGGAGTGCAATGCTAGTTTTAGAGTTCCTATGGTCACAGAGTTTTTAAAGTGTTGTCTGACCATGGCAGCTTGTACATATGGCTATTTAAGATTAATTGCATTAGTTGACATTATATTATATTAAACTTACATTGTGGATATAGGGTAGCTGGATAGAGATTTTGCCAGGGTCCAGTGGCACCTTGGTGAATTTTTCACCTGTGGAACAAATGTTCACTGAGTTTTTATCATGCGCTAGCTCTATGCTAGCAATGGCTGATAGGTAAATAAGATAAACCCTACATTAGTTCTTATTTTTTTCTTTCTCTAGTAAATAATCTAAGTCGACTATATTTATCCTGGTCAACAAACTTGCACAATTGCTATTGGAAATGAAGAGAACATTTGTAAAGCAGTTCAGGTGTTCCGATAAGCACTATGTAAGAACTCTACACGGTTCTTCTCCAGCACGATATTAATGTGCTAAAAATCAACCATGAAATTGCCTTTCTAAGCCTCTTTTGCATTTGACTTAAAGTTTTTTTAATAGTTAAGTCCACTGAACCTCATTTGATTATCAATTTTTAAAATTAAACTTGTTTGCGCCATTTAACAAAGAAATAGTGTTTTGATTACTCTTGGGATATAAATGCACCACTCTGCATAATGTTTCATGGAGTTGTTTTTCTTTTTTTCTTTGTATTGAGGTAACATTGGTTAATAACACTGTATAAATTTCAGGTGCACAACATTGTCCTTTGATATCTGTATACTCTATTGTGCTTTTCTTCACTATTCAAAGTTCCTCTTCAATCTCACCAAACACTAGAACTAGAAGAGAAGTTGGGTGTCAGTATTGCTCAAACATTTCCATTTGTTTAAATAACATTTGAAAGTGCTTCTTTTCTGAAGACCTGAGGTTCTGGAGAATTTTTACATACCAAACTGTATTTCATTACTAATTACTAATATTTCATTTTCTCATTTTCATGGAAGATGTTATTGCCAATCAGAGCTTCCAATTATTATGAGGTAATGAGAATGAGCAGCAGACATTGTGGCTATTGATTCTGGAATCAAATTACCTGGGTTTGAATCTTCGCTCCACTACTAACTAGCAGCAGCCTTGAGCAAAGTCCTTGACTCTCTGTGCCTCTTATTCTCATCTGTAAGTTAACGATAACTATAGTATGTACCTCATAAAGTTGTGAGGATGCCTGCATTATTACAACTAAAAAAGGAAAAGGGCCACCTTTGCTATCCTATCAAACCTAATGGGTTTCTATTTATTATTAGTTTTCTAATAAAATATTATAAATACTTTAGCTTGTGCATACTCATTACTGCCTTTCAAGACTTCCTATGAAGTTCTAAGAACCCAGGTTGGGAATTTCTATTTGAGAATAAATTTCTCTTTTAAAGATAAGGAGCTTAAATCCCAGAGAAGTAAATTACCTGAGGAGTCCCAGCTAGTCACCAGTTCTAGAACCTGCACCCAGATTGTAGAATTGATGCAGATGCTGGTCGGCAGGATCTGTGTGTTATGGTGGCTATGCACAAATTCACATGGACTACAGAACTCCTATGGAGAAAAAGGGACCGCCTGGCCACTCTCTAAGTGAGAGAGAGGGCCCTGACCCCTGCCTGGACAGGCTTTTATTGCTTTTCTGGGTACATTACATTGAGGATGGTCCTCATTTACTATGCATGGGTTCACTGTAGGTGATTACCTTTTACAGATAACAAAGGAAAGAATGTTGCTAATTACTTCAAAGAGAAGGATGTTGCAGATGGGGGGAGGGGAAGTGGTTGGACTGGTTACACTCCATAGTTGGGGGGTTTAGCACAGACTTTAGGAAGTTACTGTAAGCACTTGCTGTCTCAATTCAGGGTGAGGGAGTTTTAGCAAAAGCAAGTCAGTCTCATAGCAGCGTAGGTACAATACAGGCCTGATTCCCTACAGGAGAACCTATCCATGGGCATGGCTCCTGCATGCCATTCCGAGTGGGGGCTGGGCTATAATTCCCACTCCAGGTGAAATGGCTCCCTACATAGAACCGTGCATTTATCAGTCGAATCAGAACCTTGTTCCTAATGCACCAGATGGTGTGCTGTGAAACGGGAGCAGGAGGAGGACCTCAGAAGCACCACTGTCATGGCTTCTGTAGACACTGAAAGCAATCAAGTATGAAATTCCATCTCATCTGGAATAGCAGAAAACCCTTAACGTCTCCAGAATTTGAAGATTCTAAACTGTCAAATATTACTAAAGTACATATCTTTCTCTAGAAAATGCATTAAAGAAGAACTGAGAAATTGAAGTAATCCCAAAGTCTGTAAGTATTAGACAAACGTAACTGATAAGGCTCTTAAAATAAATCTGCCACAGAAACAAATTCGATACTCTATCACGATGTAACATCATTATTGAAACAAAGCAAACCATCAGCTTGCCCAGTGTGCAAAAATTCCGTTATGATGATGGGTGCCAGTGACCAGTGCTGCCACAATGTGCTGATGGATGAAGGCCGTGACGGGAATTGGTCACGCTGCAGGATGAAGTCAGCAAGGCTCTGCTGCGCAGCTTGCACACTGACGGCCGACTCTGGGCTTGTAGCTGGACTCACTGGGTGCTACGTGACCTCATCAGCCAGTCCTGAAAGTTTCCCAGTCGGGTCACGACTGCATGTCCTGAGCCTTCTGGGAAGTCCCTGAGGAGCAGACATATGGAAGTGATCAACTCAAGTATACCCAAGGTCTGCTGTACTCAGTGCTGGTGAAGACACATTAATACTAAATATATTGTTGGGGGGACTGTGAATGGATTGAAACTGTGGGGAGGGCAATTTGATATTTTATTATTATAAGTTTAAAAAATATCCATTTCCTTTGACCAGTAAGTCCGCTTCTAGAAATCTGTTTTAAGAGAATAATTTGAGATACATTCAAACAGATATTCACAGCTCTCTAGTAACATTATATAGTTGCAATATATAGAAAACAATCTCAATGGCCATCAACAGGAAAATTGTTTAAAATTTATTATATGTTCATGCAGTGTAAAAATAAACAGCCATTACAAATGATATTTTAGAATAAAGTTTATTGGTGTGGGAAAATAATTAGGATATAAGACTGAGTCAAAAAATCAGAGTACAAATCTATACATGCACAATATGATATCATTTATAAGAAAAATTTATATCCTCAAATAGAAGAAAGACAAAAGGAAATACACCAAACTATAAACAATGGTATATTTTAGAGGTGGGATTATAAGTGATTTTTATTTTTCCGTATGTCATAAAAGTTTCACACGAAGTGTGTAGTACATTTTAATTAACTGGCATAATTAAATAATATATGTACATATTTTGAAAATTAAATCTGGAGTGCAAAAGACACCTAGTTCCTCTTCACAGAAACAACATTGTTAACAATTTCTTGTGTATCTTTCCAGAGATTCTATGGTATAGAAGTTATGTGTTATACATACATGTTGGTGTGTGTTCACATTCATTTCTTTACAAATTGGAGAATACTACAAACACTGTTTTATACTTCACTTTTTTCACTTAGAAATACATCTTGGAAATCATTCCACATTAGTAGATATAGAGCTACTTCATTTTTTTAGTGGTTGCATAGTATTTCCTAGTATGGATGAAGCAGAATTAATTTCATCAATCCTCTATTGATGACTATTTAAGTTGTTTCCTTTTTTGGCTATTATAAACTATGTTATAATAAACAGCTTTGTATATATGTCTTTAAGAACAGGTACAGCTATATCTGTATGGTGAGTTTCTTAATATACAGTCATTGAGTCCAAGGCTTATTCAACAGGAAAAAACACATACTCAGATTTAAAAAATTGATTTAATGATCATAGCATACAATCCAGAAACACAGTTTTAAAAACCCTAAATATAATAATCCTAAATATCTTGTTAATTTTTATTTAATATGATTATTTTGTCATTTTATTTATCATGCTGTGTCTCCCCACTATCAAACAGCATTCATTGTTGTTTATTGCAGCAGCAGTGTCTACCTTGTCTATCATATTTATCTCTATATTTGAAACAGTCTCTGACTCACACTGGGTAATTCATTAAGTATTGATGGAACAAATGAATTAATGGAAAAAATTCAAATTTGTTTTCATTACTGGCCACTCACAATAACAGCACCTTTTTAAAAATCCTCACCGGAGCATATATTTATTGACTTTAGAGAGGGGGGAGAGCGAGGGAGAGAGAGAAACATCGATCGGTTGCCTCCTGTACGTGCCCCTATCAGGTATCAAACCCAAAAGCTAGGTATGTGCCCTGACAGGGAACCAAACCCGCACACTTTCGGTGCACTAGATGACACTCCAACCTACTGAGCTGGCCCACGGGGGCAACAGCACATTTCCAAGTAAAGTGTGTTAGAAGCAGAGGCTGAGACAGGGATTTGGGTGTGAGCGATTTACAGAGGAAATACCATAGAAACTGTAAGGGAGTGAGGAAGCAGGCTGGACAGGGCCAGGAGGCAGGTAAAGATGCCGCTTTAGGGATAGTCTAGCCTTGGCCTGAGCCCAGGGGAGCTCTGAAGCATAACTCACACCACAGAGTTGGTCTGCGCAGGTATTTCAGCCCTACATCACTCAATTTTTGGCTGCAGGCTGAGGGTGAGGAAAGAATACCCTCCTGGGAGAATCAGCTCCCATTCTTCAGAGGGCAATTTCTACAAGCCGTCAGCAGTGAGCACTCGTAGCAACGGGTGGACAGAGAGGCACCAACAGGGCCCAACAGTGTCCACTACGCCATCTCAACCGTTTCCCAGTTTTATTCATTAAAAAAAGTTAATTCATAAATATGCTCATTGGTGTTCCTAACGATTGACGCTAAATTTCCTCCTTCCTTATCTAACATACAAGTAAGTGCAGAAAGGTAAGCAAATCAATTCATTGTTTCCCCCAGTTAATAAGAGTTGATACAGTGTTATCTTTTAATAAAATGTGCTTGCTTTCTTTAAAAAAATACTCAATACATAGCAAAATAAATAAATTTAGCAAACAAAAGAGTTAAATTTAGTTTAACTTTTGGCAAAGAACTAAATAATACTTTCATTGTTCTCCAGTACATATTTTCCTGAAGTGAACTTTGTTAGTGGTTTATGGTTGGTGGTTGTGCTTGAATTTTAATACATGTCATGTTTGAGAGGTCCTTCTTTTCCTGAGGTTTCTGAAATATTTGCTTCTAGTTTCAAAACTCTCCCTTCAGATAGAGTTTTGGGGGCAGGTAGCACAGCTTCAAATACACACCAGAGGTGATTGATACCTAGGAAGAAACCTCAGGATTGACTCATCCAAACCTCTAAGTTCACAAGTGCAGAAACTGAGGCTCAGAGAAGGGAAATGGTTTAGCTGAGGCAGCATGTTGTGTTGAGGTAGAAACTGAGTGAGGACCCCAATCACCTGGTTCCCCTTCCAATCTCTCAAAATGACTAATTGCTGGTCTCCCCACAGGAGCCACTGAGATGGAATTAGCTTGAATTCAAACTTCTTGTTTCTTTTTTTATAGCCTTGACAGTTTTTCGCAGTGAACTCTGGAGGGGGGAGGACCCTATAGGAATTAAAATTTTCTGTACTGACTAGTGTATTCAAGTGTGAAATGGGACAAAAAACAGAATGGGTTAGACTTGGATGCTGTGCGGGGAAATTTCTTGACACTTGAGCGCTCCGGCTTTTCTGAGAAATGCCTCCGAGAGTTGGCTTTCCTCTGTGTTGTTGTCCTTGGAATTGCCATGAGGCTAAGCAAAGAAATTATTTACAACAGCTTTCCACGGGGATCACAGTTCATCCTTCTTGGATGGATTTGAAGATCCCGGCCCTTCTGCATCTTCACCCTAAGGAGGCTAGGCTCTGAAAGTTTCCCCTGGGGAGGAGGGGAAGTTTCAAGGCAAGATAACTACACAGACGGTAATTACAGTCTTCAGACAGAAATAGGGTTATGCTTAATTAACAGAGCTGCTTCTTTCCCAAGGGGTCAACACTTGCACAAGTTTTTCTATGGATAAGAAGGAAGAAAGCAGACATTTCTGAGTCTAGGGGGATATTCAGATATCTTTCTTGGACCTATAATTTAAAAAGAGGATGGGAGGTGATGCAAATGAATGAGCTTAGCCCTATTGAGTTCTGACCTTCCATCTGCTGGGGAAGAAGAAAGAAGCTACCATTTATCCAGAACTCATCACATCCCTGATCGTGGTGGATACTTCGCCTTCATCATCTTATCCAGTCCGCCCACCACAATGCTGTGAGTTAGGTATGAAAGTCCTTATTTTATAGACAAGGAAACTGGCTATTCGGAGGGTGACTGGCCAAGGCCATAGAGCTGGTCAAGTCAAACTTTGATTGTAAAGCTTTAGCTGCTCACTTTCATTCTAAGATGATCAAGATCTATTTCTAGTGTTTTTTTTTTCTTTTAGCCTTCTAAAATCTCAGTAAATCAAAGAAAGAATTTGGTATGGCCAAAGTGCAATCCTACGTGTTTTTTTGTTTGTTTGTTTGTTTGCCAAAAGGTGTAAACCATTTTGCTTTCTATCTCAGGGAAAATAGGCTCCATCTTCATACCTCAGGCAAAGGCCACCTCCTTGGGAATTTCTCATTACCCTGTGGGTTCAGTTTCTCCCCTCTTAACCTTCAGGTAATCCTCTGTTTACACGTTCTATATTTGCATCAGGCTTGCCCTGAGTTTTTAAGCTCTGGCATCCAGGAAAGGCTCAATAAATGCCAGCTGCTATGAAATGAGGCTGAACCGAGCAGGGCAGTGGCATGGTGACCACAGTGAGACAGCAGAGTTCCCGCACATTCAGCTGCTCAGGATGCTCCTTCCTCCTGCAGCCACTGGATTCAAGCCACACGTCCATATCTCTGCAGGGAAGAGGAAGGCAAGCCCGAGGCTCAGACACAAGGCCCAGAGGCACTGCTTAGCTCCTACACTGCTCCTGGGCAGCATGACTCAGCCCTGTGCTGCCATGTCCTTCATGCTCTGTGCTGCATGGAAACTCTCCAGCCCAGAATCCTTCTTAGATGTCAAGTATACAGCTCTCCATCTGCCTTCCCTCGCGGGGAGCTAGGCTTGGTGCCTGGGACAACACTCGCCATATTTGCTCTGAATAAAATTAATAGCATTTATCACTTATCAGCCCCTCCCTTTTTACATATTTATATTATTAAATTATTAAAATTACCCTGTGAGGTAATATTGCACCTATTTCACATATGGGAAAACCAAGGGTTGCTAAGGTTAGATAATGTGCTGAAGAACAGAGGCTCAAATCTGAGACGTTTGGCTCCGAACATCATGTTTTGTCCACTGGGGAGCAAGGATCATACCTTATGCACTTTATGACCTATGTCGTGTTTCATAAAGAGTACTGTCTCTTACCGAATGGAATGAAAGACCTTTCCTGTTGATAGAAGCCAGTAGCATAAATCACATGCAAGAACCACAAGAGGCAGTTCAATAGAATGGGGAGTGTGGACCAGGGCTTGACCGTATTTACTTTCTGTATCTCTACTGATAACCTCCTGGCACCAGTAAACTTTTCACCTATAATTCAAAAAAGAATTTCAAATTCCAGCATGACTACAAACTTTATCTGTGAGCTTCAGTTTGGGAGATTATTTCCCTAAAATATTTGCACCTGACATTGAAATTCTTCCATACTTTATACTTTGACCTCTTCCTCCTTTATTAATTCATTTGGGATGTATTGATTACCTACCATGTGCCAGACACAATTCTAGGTACTTCATCCCATCTTATTCTCTACCTGCACCCATCCATTCATTCATTCCTCTCTGAAGTCACTCATTATTTAACTGTGTGTAAGGTATGGAATTTCACTTGTTCTACATTTTTATTAAAATATCTCTAGGATAATTAGGGTGAAAGAGAGAAACCAACCATCCCTAGTACTTGCCCTATAAAGGGTGTTGGGTCCAAATGCATAGGACAGTGAAAGGGTTGGGTTTCAGCCATGCCCTTTACTGGTTGTATGATGTGGGGAAATCACTTATCCCCTCAGAGCCTCAGTTTTAGCCTCTGCAACCTGGGGATCACACTGCTTACTGGATAGGGCTGTGGAGAATGTAAGGGAGTTCAAGTGAAAGTGTCTAGCAAAGGGCCCTGTTTGCCCAGAGTTCTCAGCACACAAAACTCTCAGCAGGGTGATGATGTAAGTCCCCAAGCAGCTTTCTTCCTGCCAGTACCACCAGGCAGGCAGCTCAGAGGCATCTTGAGAGCACTGGGCAGCACATGCTCTCCCCCAGTCACCTCAGAGAGGCTGCGAGGCAGGGTTACATTAGGGCAAAACTCAGTCCAATTGCAGCCTTTGTCTTTTTCAGCCTGAGCAGAACACAGTTTTGGGTCACAAGGCAATGAAATTCCGATTCCCTGACTCAAGGGAGGGGATTCTTGGAAAGAGATGAGGGTGGGAGGGGGCTGACGAGGCACTCTGAAGCTTTTTCTGCCTCCCTGTTTCCAAGGCCTCCTCAGGAGAGGGGCAGAGCTGCTTCTGTTTTTGTGATTCTGAGGAACAGCTGGGGCCCTGAGGGGCAGGTAGAGGTGGGAGGAGTGTGATTCGGTCCTATGTCCCTTCCTGGGTGATGCACTTCGAAATTCTATGGCTTCCACATGCATGGGGGTGGGGAGTGGGGGGCGGGAAAACTCCCAGAGTCGGGAGGAGCAAGGCAATCCTGCCCTTTGAAACTCCCATCCTCTTTTCCAGCTCCCATCCTCTGTGCACAGCAGAGCAGGTGCTAAGTACGTTTGCTGAATGAATGCAAGAACCCTAATCCAGGAAAAGTCACACACACAAGCTGTCGTTTCACTACTGCCACACACTCCTGAAACTTCCCTCTGGGGCAGTCTGGGTTGTAAATGTGTTCATTCCATTACAAACTCACCCAGCAAACACCAAGCCCAACAGACCACGAGTAGTGCATTCTGTCTCTGTTCTCAGTGAGCTAACAACTCAACTATCTCTTGGAAGGGGAGGTCACTACATGATTCTGTAATGGAAACCTGCAATGAAAGGAAACCTCCAACATGGGAACTTTTTCTTTTCTTCATGGCCTAGGCAACTCATCCCATAGAGCTTAAATCCCTCATACTCTCCAAAGGTCTCTGGGGTAGGTCTCTTTCTTGAGTCTCAGTTCCCCCAACTGCAAAAGGGGGATATTAATAATTCCCACGTCAGAGGTTTCAGGTAAGGATGGAACGAGCGATGCGTACCAGGGTGCCTTGTAACAAGTGTTACACTTCTCGGTTATCAGCACTCGGGCCAAAAAACAAACAAACAAAAACCCAAAACGAAACATCTTGAATTGGAACCATTTGTAGAAACTGCCCTTTGTTGATTGGATGACCTTGGGCAAGTTGCATGAACTCATTGCGCCTCAGTTTCCTCTTTCGTAAATAGGAGGTCACATTGCCTCCTTCATAGTGTTGTGAGAATTAAAATAGTGCAGTGACACGCCCAGCACGGTGTGAGGCACACTGTGGCCTTCAGTACGCGTTTTTTTTTTTTACCCTGCATCAGTCCTGGACTTAATTTCTCCATTTAGGGTTAAGGGACAAGAATTTTCCTAGTCTTCACAATGCCCCCCACCCCCACCCCCAACCTCCCATCGCCTCATGCATGACCCCTGCCACAGCTACAGCAGGATGAAATACAGACTTGAAGAAACTTGGGGAGGACCCAACCAGCCTCTCAGGCTAGAGACCGCCTGCCTGCACAAGCACGCCAAAGCGGTCGCCCAGTGCGTCGCCTGCTAGTTACCTTTCACCTAGTTCGCCCGGCGAGCGGCGCGGGGTAACTCGAGGGCAGACGTGAGCCTTATGCGCCTGCGCGCAGCTCGCTCTCCACCGCGGCTGTGCTTTCAGATTCTCTTTTTCTTTCTTTTTTTTGTAGTTTCCGTTTCCCTATGAAATAAACGGTGTGGGCTTTGCGATCTGCCCTAATTTCTGAGTTTGGCGGGCTGGACACAGATCTCAGGCCTCCTCGGCCGTCTTCCCCGCGCGTCCCCCTTGGCCCGGACACCCCGTTACTTCTATTTCCCTTTCCCCCATCTGTTGTCTTTACATTGTTTCTTCACCCACAGCTGACCCCTATTCAGCTCTGCTACCTCCTCATATCTTCTCCTTCCCAAAAAGGCAGTTAAGGGATGGAGCCCCGGGCTTCCGAAAAGAGCACACGCCTGCGGAAAAGCCACTTGGACGCAAAGTTCCTGTTCCCATTTCTGCTCGGGAGGGGCCCCGACCTAATGACCAGGTTTGAAGGGGAAAGGAGCACATTCTCCGTTTTTCTCTTCCCAAATGGTTAGTTGAAGACAGCTTGAGCGAGCCCCGGGGTTACTGCCGGGCACGGGGCGGGGCACTCTGGGGAAGGGAAGACTTCCCTGTCCTCAAAAACCGCATTCACAGAATGCTTAAAAAAAAAAAAAATCATTTGGTGAGGTTTTGAGCCCACTACCGCACAACCCCCAACGATGGTTTTCAGGGGTCCTTGTTATCTCTTCTGCTCCAGGGGGTCCTCCATCTCCTGACATCCCACTGATTTAGGGGTAGGAAACACGGTCTAAGATGAGTTATAAGAACTAAATATGTGCATACAAGATACTGTTCTCCAGTCTGGTGATGATATGTGGTCTTTTGGAAAATATCTCTGCAGAGCAACATCCCTCACATAATAGAAGGGGAGAAGAGGGCAAATAGACATATGTGTATTTTATGTTTATAGAACATTTCCATGGAGGATTCATGCTTAAAAGGCTTTAAAATTATTATAAAGATGGTATGAATTAAAATGTAAAACATGAGTATTAGTTTTTTATGAGGGGAAACACCCATAGATACATGCAAAATAAACCTCTTCCTTCTGTGGCCTGTCCCCCTCTTTCCTACCTCTGGTTCCTGCGGAGCTGACTGCCTGGGCTCTGCTGCTGTTTGGAGTGCTTTGGATTAAGTCCTTTTCTTTCTCCAGGATCATTATCTTCCCCTGCAAGATGTAGGGGTTAGTCTGGATGGTACTCCAGGTCCTTCAGCATTCAAGTTAGGTGATACAACCTGAAATTTTCAGTGCCGTGATGTCATGTCTTCTCCATTTCAGACAGGCCCAGCAGGGAATGCCATTAACGGGAATGACCATCCATGTGACAAGTTTGTTCCATGACTGACATTTTGAAGTTTTCTAGGTTTCTTTGAAAGGTTGCATAACTGTCTCAAGACATTGACGTTTATAAGTATGTAGGTCATTTCACCAATGTGCTAATAGGGGGGCCACCCACCCCGAGTTACATTTCCTTACTCTGCCATTGCCCCAGCACAGAATGCAATGCAGCCAATCGGTGCAGATTCATTCTTAATCAATAAAAGAAAATTTATGACTGGGGGCGAGTAGGGTTCCTAGACTCTCATTTTATTATGAAGAAATTTTCAAAGTTCATGAGCAGATACATGTGTCATATGAGGAAAAATGTGAAGGCTGAACATAGAGAAACCATTTAGAACAATGTCAGTCTGATAAATCCTAAATGAATCTGTACTTTTTACCAGAGATTAGTATAAAGTCTTTAACTTAGTTAAAAAAAATCTACTAACATAATTTATTTGTGGAATGGAAATAAGGTAACAGTAGATATGGAGCTTCTTTACATTTCTACCTTATGTAATCCTTCTGATATTGCTGTGAGTTAAGAGTACAAAATTACAGTTTCTATTTTTCAGAGGAAGAAACGGAGGCTAAAAGGGGTCGGACATCTGGCCCAAGGTCACATAGTTAGCATGTGATAAAACTGAATCCAAGGTTTCTAAGGCCAAGCGTCCTTCTTTGGGAGCGTGCCTTCCGATAATGGGTTTGTGTGTGTGTGCACATGCACCCAGGCTCATGTGGAGGCGGGGGAATGGAGAAGTGGAGAGATCAGATTTGTGTGGAGGTGGGGGAGAAGATGGGCATTTATAGAAATAATTGTTATTATGTCTAATATTTCTTGAACTTTATAATGTTCCAGGTCCTAGGTTAGCACCTTGCATGCATTAATTCATTTAATTTTTCTAACAGTCTTATATGGCAAATAATATTGTCACCTCTAATAGACCATCCAGGAAAACTGTGGCCTAAAAAAGAAAGGTGAGTTGTCTAAGTCTCACAGGAAGTGGGGAAGCAAGGATTGACCCTGGGACTGACTCCAGACTTCAAAGAGGACCTTTGTTTTAGAGGTTTCCGTTGGCTGGAAACTCAGGATGAATCAGCAATGAAGTGTGGGTTCAAGGAACCAAAGTGACCTCAGGTTGTGTGACTAGAAGTCTAGAGTAAAGAATGCAGTGGAGGATACTGCTCTCCTGTGTGCTGGTTAGATCCAACTTGGAAGGCTGGGCCCAGGTCTGGGCACCATATATTAAGAAATGGACACTAAAGATGGAGGCCAAGAGCACAGCTGGGATCTGTCCAAGATGAAGGGCCCAGGGTGAAGCTGCATTTGGCTCCTTTGATCTCTGCCACCACCTTGGGACAGTAGAGTGCCAAGGCCAAGCACAATATATGATGCGGTGTGGTACAATGAAAATAGTGAGGGATTCTGACCCACACCCTCATGACCTTGACTCTGTTCAACCCTTCCTAACTAGATAATCTTGGGTATACTCTTAACTTCCCTGAGCCTCAGTTATCCTAGTTATAAAATGGGGAAAATCAGACCTACCTTGTAGCATGGCTGTGAGAACTAATTGAGTCACTATGTGTTTAGTACCCATCCTCTGCCCATTTCCCTCCCCCATACAAACACAGAGCAAGGATGAGTTTAATGTTTGCCAGTAATTTAATGAAGTCCTTAAAAAGGATAATCTCAAATTATCACCAAGGTAACACTGAAGCAGTGGCCTTTAAGGGTTTACATATTTTTTATTTATTTTTTTTGTTTTGTTTTTTAATGTAGCAGGCTGGGGAGAGCTTAAAGGATTTTCCTGTACAATGGAATGAGAAGAATTGGGAGTGTCAGGCCATCTGAGAGTAAAGGCTTGAGGAGGAGAGGTATGAGGGGAAAGGATGAGAGAGGGGGACCAAGGAGCCTGGCAGGAGGCTGGATCCTAAGATGTGGACATGGCCAAAGGCCTTATAAAGAACAGAGATGACCGATGCTGACTCTAAAATGAACTGGGTTGTTGCACAGTAACCGTTCCTTTCCTAAAAGGTTCGGTCAAGTTTGCTACGCATGTGAGCACTTGAATGAATTTTGTGTGGATATTACTTTAAGTTACACATTTGTGGGACACAATGTGTGTGACAACAAAACAACCCCCACACGGAAGACTTCTAAAGGAGCTAGCTTTTAGAGCCTGAGCTAATCAAGAAATGTAAAATACACTTGGGAGTTCAAAGAATTCTTGGGGGAGATTATTAGGTTTCCCCACATCCATGGAAAGGGAATGCTAAGGCATGTACCTGCATCTGAAGGGTCAGGGTAACTCCACCGGAATTTCAGATGTAAATAACCTAGGGTGGAACTGGTAGTTTTAGAAGTAGGTAGTTTTAGCCCTGGCTGGTGTGGCTCAGTGGATTGAGCACCGGCCTATGAACCAAAGAGTTGCTGGTTTGATTCCCAGTCAGGGCACATGCCTGGGTTGCAGGCCAGGTCCTTGGTAGGGGGCGCATGAGAGGCAACCACACATTGATGTTTCTCTCCCTCTCTTTCTCCTTCCTTTCCCCTCTGTCTAAAAATAAATTAATAAAATATTTTTTTAAAAAAGTAGGTAGTTTTAAAAGTTCAGTTTAACCCTTACATAGCTTTTCTGAGTGCTAGGAACTATTCTAAATACTTTACATATGTAGCACTTTTAATTCTCATTCCCACTCCATATGTACTACTATTACCCTATTTAAAGATGTATACATAAGGCACAGAGAAGGTAAGCGATTTGCCCAAGCTACCACAGCTAGCACGTGGTGCTGCCTGAACTCAAATAGAGGCAAATTGTTACCAGCTAGTAACTCTTATGGTCTACTTGGCTGTATTTGGCATTACTTTGCACTGCCAAGCATACCAAGAGAGCTCCCTCTTCTCCGGGTATAGGCACAATTCTAAGTTTATTGAGGACTGATGATAGAAGAGGTTTCTTCAGGCCAGAAGGTTATCAGAGGAGGAGGAAGTGGAGAAGTAACTTCATCTGAAGGCTTTCTGCCCACAGATGAAGGAGTATCTGTTGGTGTGGTTAAGGATGACCCCCATTCCCCAGGCTGTTCCCCATGTTGGAAATTTGCAGCAGGGGATTGCTCTCCTAATCACTGGCTGAGGTGTCCAGAGGGAGATAGAAGTAAGAGGGCCTTTTGAGGGCTGGGATGCAAAGGATGGCCGAAGGGCAGCCCAGGGGCTCTAGGGAGACATGTGAGAGGGGGCTGCAAGGAGTATAAGCTGCAGAGGAAAGTGAGGCACCAAGGACATAGGGTCCTCAGAAGCCCAGGGAAGCTGTAGCTTCGTTTCTGGTAAAACTGCACTGTCCTGTTCCATTCCTAGCACTCACCCTCATTTTAGGTCCCTCATATGACCTTGAGAGGGCTCAGATGGGCCCTTAAGGCCTGTGCGAGATGTCAGGGCCATGGAATTGGCCTGGAGGGAGAAACATTATTGAAACGTGGTGTCTGTTTGGCACAGATGTGTCCCCAGAAAGCCCACTGTGGGAACTATAGCCATAGATAGACATTTATTGGAGGAGCCAAACAGAGGTAGATGGTAAGACACAGCTGGGCGTGGACAAGACTGTCAGTTACCTTCTCTAAACTTCAGTTTTCTCAAGTATGAAATGTGGATAGTAACACTTACCTCACAAGGCTATTTGTAAGGTAAATGAGACGATGCAGGTGGGCATGCTTTGAAACTATAAACACACCACATAAATGTTATTGTGTTGCTGAGAAAAGTGGGTTTGGGGACATTGTTCATCAATAATCAACTCAATCTCTACCTATTTTGGTAGCGAAGATCCAACCTCACCCAAAAGAGAAATCAGTAGCCTCTCATCAAAACAGAAAAGAACACTTCAATTTGTTATTAGTTTGTATCAGCTAGTTCACTAGTATATATTCCACAATGTGTCACATGGAATCTTTCCACTGTGCTACAAGCCAAAAGAGGGATGAGGTGAGCCAGCTGGCCACGAGAGAAAGTGCTTTCTCATCTATTAAAGTATCTTCCTCATCCATCAAAGGGTGAACCTGTGATTGGATGCTTTTTTCATTTGCATCCTCTATTTTCCCTCTGGCAAGTCTTTCTGTCTTTCAGCAAAATTGTAAATAATTTCCCAGATATAGACTACCTCATTCTCTCCAGTCCTTTTCCACCATCCCATCAACTTTCCTTTAAGTACTGATGCATTTGCCCTCTCTTCATTCTGGCACCCGTAGTTCCCAAATAAAGATATTTGATAGCCAGTCCTGCTCTATAGCGGAAATCAATATACTAAAGGAAAATATAGGTTTTTAAGGGTGGAACAAAAAGGTTCTAGGCAGCAGAACACCTGTCACCTTCATTCACTGTGCCGAAGTTTCTCATAAATGAGACAATAAGAGTTCATTGCCATTTTCCCTTGGCATCTTGTACTTCATGAACATTTAGGGTAAAGAACTATGACTACTTGTTTCACAGTCATTTGCTGACTTCAGAATCACCAAATACGTTTGTGAGAGATACAGGATTTAAAAATACACAAATCGGAAGGGTCAGTCATGAATCTAAAATCATCTGAAAGCAAACAATGGTAATCAGTGTGTAAAGTCTCTGAGCTGGAGGAAGAGGGAGTATCCTTTTTCAAATTTAAAGCCAATATTAAGTCTATAAACTGATTGAACACCTGAAGGAGTTACGTAGGTTATTGTATTCATCACCTTAGTGACCGCTTGAAATTACTGCTGCTTAACTTCTGCCTCATTTGACTTTTCCATCCATAACCAAATTTAAGAATAGATGTAATTATTGAACAATCATTTTCTTCTGAGCACTGGGCTTATCATCCTATATACTTTATCTCATTTAACCCTCATAATACTACCCAATAAAGTTCTATTTATTTCAACTTTGAGAAAGAGGATGTGGAACGTAGGGGATGTTAAGTAATTTGCCCGACATCACTATTTTTTAAAATCCTCACCCGAAGATATATTTATTGGTTTTTAGAGAGAGAGGAAGGGAAGCGGCAGGCGGGTGGGGGGGAGAGGAAGAGAGAGAGAAACATCAGTTGGTTGCCTCCCATACGTGCCCTGACCACGGATGGAACCTACAGCCTTTTGGTGTATGGGATGACGTTCCAACCGAGCAACCCGGCCAGGGCCCAACATCAGCATTGTAGTAAGTAGCAGTGCTGCCAATAGACTCAGCTCGTCTGGCTCCAGGGCTCTGTCACATTGTTTAGAAGGCCTCCCCTTGTTGCTGACACAGTATCTTCAATTTTCCCCTCCATGTCTGGCTTCTGTGTTCCTCATTCCAATAAGGTACCGTTGCATTACTTTCCTCTTGAACAAAGCCGTTTGTTGTAATGATAACGACAGTGTCAGTTATATTAGTGGGTCTTCTATAGGCCTGTAACAGGGCTAGGCTGTCACAGTTAACTTCAGATTCAGGGAACGCCCCCACACCCCCATCTTTTTTTCACTATCATCATGTGTCAGGAAATTAGGAAGAAACTTGGACCGAGAAGCAAAAGTCCTGGAATTCCTTAGGTGCGAAATTACAATAGCCACTTTTCGTTTACTTCATAGAGTTATTGTGAGGACTAAATTAGATGATGAATATAATAGTGCCTTGAAAACTGGCCAGATGCTCTAAGCATTCTTGTAAGCTATGTTAATACCCAGCTGTGCGACCTTGGCAAGTTAACGTCTCTGAGCCTGTTCCATCACCTGCAAGGGGAATCACACAATTTCTACTACTCAGGGGTGTCGTGAGGATTAAGTATGGCTCAGTCCACGCTACAGGGCAATTAAACCTGTATTTCACTGACACTCATTTAACGTGTGTTTTCAAGGCCATGTTCTTTTCAAGTTTCTTGTGTCTCTCTTTCTCCTCTTGCTGGTTCTCCTTTGCTGGTAGTCTCATCCACTTACCTCCCCAAGTCAAGTCTGAACCCTCAGCTCTCTGGCCTGACTGTATTTATTTCCATAGGGAGCTTGCTGACTCTCAGGAGCCCAACTACCACTTTATCCATCCAGAATACTCTCACCTCTAGACCCTGCTCTGTGCTACAAGCCTCCTCAGTTTCTAGCCTTTTTCTGTCTAGCCTGGTCCTGGGGATTGTGTTAAAATGCAGATCTTAATTAAAGAGAAATGTGGTGGGGCCTGAATGTGCATTTCTAACAGGCTCCCGGGTGATGCAGATTATGTTGGCTCAGGACCACATTTGGAAAAGTGAGAATCTAGCCTATGTGCTACCCCAGGACTAGCACAGCTCTGATCCTGGAGTCTACACAGCAGCTTCCTGGGTCTTTTCATAGGCTATTAACCTGCAGCCCTCCGTGACAGAAGCCCCTCGGTCCATTGTACTCCTTTCTCTGAGGTGATGGAGCCTCTCCTTCCCAATGTTAGCTGGGTACTTGGCCACCTGGAATAAAGACGTGTTCTAGTCTCTCCTCCACAATAGCTATGTATGGCCACAAGACTACATTCTGGATGTGAGCCAAAGTGGTTTGTGGTGCTTTCAGGAAGTATCCTTTTGGGATGTGCCCTTTCCTCTTTCCTGTTGGTTGCAATGTAGTCATGGCAGAGGAAGCTCTTAGGCTGTGAGTGGGGCATGGCATGCTGACCTCGGGCACAGAACAAACCTGAATTCCTGATACTGTGGCAAGCCGGCTACCTCCAGACTTCTTCCACGTGAGTGGGAAATGCAAGGCTTGCTTGGTTAAACCGCTGATATTTGGGTTCTCCATTTCGCACAGTTTAACCCTGCTCACCACCAAACCGCCCTTTTTACGTGTGCCATGCAGTGGCAGCCTGCGTGTTCTGCCCCAGCCTCTGGGATATACAATAGTTCAGCCGTCCTCCAGCCTCCACACACCGTAACTCATTTGTCCAGCCCAGAGGTCTTCTCAATTGCTGTTTTCCACTAAACTCATTTCCCCACACAAACCCTGTGGCAGTGGTCCTCCAGGAGTCAGCTGGTGACCTTGTTTGAAATGTGTACTGCTGGGCCCAAGTCTGCGGTTTCTGGTGCCAGGCCTGAGAGGGGCTCCAGGAACCTGCATTTTAACATACATCTTCAGTGATTTTGATGCAGGTGGTTTGTGGACCAAATCTGAGGAAACGCTGACCAGGTTCTGTTTTGTTTTGCTAATTTATAAAATTATGAAGTGTTTCAATCACACAGAAAAACAAAGTGAGCAGTATAACAAATACTTCAGTACCTACCACCTAGCTTTGTCAAATTTTGCTTATTTTAAATGTTGTAAAGAATTCCACACTATATGAATTAACCAAAATTGATCTATTCTTCTGTCGATGGCCATTTAGGTTTTTTCCAAATTTTGGCTATTAAAATTAATTCTGGGATGAACATTCTTGAATGTACCTCCCTGTGCACCCTGGGAGGAATTTAAAATCACTGTGTGTGGAGTTATCACCATCATCACAACTATAGAGGGCACTTGACATATTCGGTTCCACCTTAAACCCTTAAAACCCTGAGAGGCTACATGGAAAGCTTTTTAGCACCAGCTCTTCTTCCTCCAGTTGTTCTGGTCACCACTTGGCGTGTTCTTTTTTCTGCACCACACACTCATGTGTCTCTGTAATTCACATTGAAAACAATTGGGATGGTGGACATTGCTCCCTCCTACCTCAGCTCATATCCATTTGTTCTCTTTTTCATTATTACCAGAATGTCAGCTTTATTTGGAATGGCAGTTTGCCCAGTTTAAAAAACAGACAAACACATTACTCTCTTCCCTTATCTCCCATGCTGCTGGGTGGGGGGTAGGGGTGGGTGAGGGTGGGGAAATCTGGTCCGTGAGGCTATGTGGCTAGCTGGGGAGTCTGCTGGACAATTACTGAAAAATCTTGTTTTCCTGTTACCTGTGCTGGTCTGCCTTCTGCCTCCTGCCCCCACTCTTTATCTTTTTTGTCTGAAACAAGGAGAGGCTAAAGGTAGAGCCCCCACATTGAACCATGGGATTGAGGCCACATGTGACTTTGGTGAAGCAAAAGCCAGGGGAACCTGAGTACTCGTGTTTGCCTCATCCTTCTTTGAGCCCTTCATGTACTGGAGCTGTCTCTCCCACTAGAACAGGTTCTTAGAGTGTGCCAATCCGAATATAAGGGAGGACAGGTGACTCTTTGGGGCTAATTCACTACCACTGGATCTTTAAAATGGTAATTTCCAGGCAATTTGAAGCAATTCCATCATTTAATCAAATAATTCAGATTCTCTGCCACAAGAGCATCTATTTTTTTTACCTTAATCTGACTGTTAAAAAATTGCTCTTCCAAGAATGCAAATGAGTTATCATATGGCAAGTACTGCCTTAAACATTACCTTCATAAACGTAGACTTCTGTGTACTTAAGTCTGAAATAGTAACAAACCCTAACATTTCAAGTAAGAGCTGATACAATAATCACTTTTTTCCTTCAAAATTAGGGTTTATTTCTAGGGTTAGAAATCTAAATGATATGGAAAGAGGTTTTGGTAATTTTGCTGAATGTATGTAGAAAAACTAACATTTCGAGTATTGTGCTTTAGTGTTCACTGACATTTCATTTGGATCCTATCAGCATCTTTCCGATAAGTGTGCACTTATTTTTATGCTTGGCTGCAGTAGTGCTGAGCTACTGTACAGGAGGGCTTTGCAGAAATACTAATGAGTATGATTGTCCTGCACTTTGGAAATATAAAGTGCCATCAAAATGCACAAAACAATAATATGATACTATTCAGACTGAAGCAGGATGTTCAATGCAACCCTAGAAGAGGTACCAAAGGATTAGGAACAGCCAGCTATGTTCAATGGACAGCCAAAGCCAAAAATCTGAATTTCTATTTTGGAGGCATCATGAAATAATACTGTTAGTGTTTCCTTTTTAGTTGCTACTTTTTAGTGGTATTTTGGTACAATTTTACTTGTAATTCAAACACTAATTCATTTGAGAGTATTAGGTTCATATAGGACAGTCATTCATACAGAGTGAACTATACTATTATAACTGAATTAATTGTTTAAAATTAGAAATAGATTATAGATGAACTGTCCTTTATGAAAACTTAAGAAAACATTAAAATTCATCTTAAAAACAGGGTCTGATCTCCCTCCAAATAAGGCACTCTTTGTTTTCCTAGCAACATGGTTCATTCATTAATTCAACCCATACTTAGATGAGTACTGTAGGCAAGGCATGGGGAAAGGAACTGGGGAGAGGTGGTGTGGGACTGAATGGCACAACATATGTGAAAACATACTGTACACTCTTGGTTGCTATTAAAGAGAACCGATAACAGAAGGGCCTCAGAAAAACAGAGGAGGCTGTCTAGGATAAGGAGAAGATGGAAATAATGCCATAGTCTGTTCTGATAAGGGTGTTGAAATGGAAGCTGAGAATTTGGGGATTGCTCCCTGTAAGAGTGAGCAAGTTACTGAAGTGCCTTAGGAAGGGAAATGAGGCCATGGTAGAATACAACTGTAATGCTCCGAGGGATGGGGGATGGGGGATAATGGATCAGAGATGAACTTCTACAATGTGTGGTTTGAGAACGTTCACCCAGTGACCACTGGCTCTCATCAAGAGGACTTTAAACTGACTGGGGTGGGGGGCGGGGAAGATGTCTAGATAAACCTGTTAAACAAGTTACCATGAAATAGGTATAGGATTGAGAGCAGGGGGGAGGGGGAAAGGTGTGGGAGTTGCCCAGTGAGTCACATGAGAATATAATTGGAGAGTTGGGAAATATTGCTTAGAGCTTCACATATCCATGTGCCAGTGGCCATGCATGGGTAATAAATGACATGCACTTGAAATGATAACAGAGGACAGTATATCCAGTCTCCTAGGGTTCACTGAACTCTGGTGGTGTGGGAATCAACCTGCTGACCGTCCCTACTGAATCTGATAAAAGTACTTCTATGATACTGAATATGAATCACCTAGCATGGTGCCTAGCACAGGGTAATTATTTGGAATAGGAAAAAATAGCTGTAAAGTCCATGCAAATTCTTGATCTTCTCTTTACCCCTTCTCCAGAATCTAAGTTTTCAGTAAATGCAATCTCAGTAAATGCATCAGAGTCTATCCAGTTTTATAAGCCTAGAAATGCAGCACCCTCCTACCTTTTCCAAGCAAACACCAAGTTTTGTTGGTGCCACCTCATAAACGTTCGTGGCACAGGTCCGTGTCTCTGTCTCTCCGCTTTACACGCCCATCATCTCTGGGTCTATTCCAATAGTTTCCTAGCAAGTCTCCCTAGTTCCACTCTTACTCTATTCCCGTCCATTCCTCAGACTGCACTCAGTGCCTTCATTTTAAAACAAAATCCATTCATGTCATCTCCTAGGTAAAAACCCATCCACTGTTTCCCATCACTCAGGGTGAAGACAAATTAACACAGCTCACAGCACCCACATATCTGGCTTCCACCTGACTCTCCATCTCTGTCCTTGTCCACCAACCGTCAGCTCCTCAAAAGTCAGGTTCTCCCTTGCCTTAAGATCTTTGCAGGCAGTTACTTTGCCTAAAACCCTTCCCCTGTTATCTTTGCCTCCGTCATTCTTACATATTCTTCAGATCTCAGTTTACATGTTGATTTCTCTGGGAAAGCCTTCCTTGACCACCCGCACTAAGGGAGTTCTTGTAGTGTGCATAGTTGTAGCATTCTCTACTTCTCCTCATCACAGTTTGTAAATAGTTTTTTGTAAATTTATCTCTTTAATGGATCTCTCTCCCACTAGACCATAAACAACACAACAGCAAACACTATGCCTACTTAGCAAAGACAGAGCAAGATGCCTAGCAAATGGTGAAATGCTCACTATATATTTGATAAATAAAGAAAACATCTATAGTACTTCTTATTTAAAGACTAGATTAATAAAAACCATTCTGGTGCAGGATGTTGAGCGTAGGAGGGACTGTGTGCATGTGTGGGGGCAGAAAGTATGAGAACCCTGTGCTTTCAACTCAATTTCTGTGAACCTAAAATTGCTTTAGAAAATGAAGTCTATTTTAAGAATTTAAAAATATTATAGAAAACATTGGCAAGGAGGAAATTCTGTAATGTTCTAAATTGAATTCATAGCAGCTGGAGAGTGAGAATAAGAGAGAACTGTTAGCCTGTTAATAGCTGCGGACCAGTCCTGACAAAAGACTGTCCACATTCCTGTATATCTGTTGAGATTTGGGTTAATTTCCAGTTGGCTCTTCCCAGATTATTTTAGCCAGGCACCTTGGAACTGCAGGAGCCTCCACTCCCCATCTGCACGTGAGCTTTAGGGACTCTCCTGTGGACTCTGCTGCAGACTCTGCGTCTTTCCCTGAACTGGCTCCACTTTAGCTCCTCCCATCCCCTTGGTCTATAGCTAATGCAAATCCTTTCAGAGCGGCTTGCGTCTTTCTCCCCCCTACCCGACGTATAAAAACACTTGTGAAACTCTGGGATGATGAACACATCTATCCCACCTAGCCACGCTGATGGTGGTTTAGACTCTGTGCTCCAAGACCAGCCTTCTTTTTTTGCTAGCAATGGCCTAAGAAACTTTCTTTTAAAAAGACTTTCAGCTGTGAAAGTTAATTTGTTTTGTTTGACAACATCAAAAATATACAAAGTTACAGAGAATAGTATAATGGATCCCCATGAACCTATTACTTAGATCTTAATATAATTTGAGTGTTTGGAGTGACTAGTGAACCGACATAAGATTTCAATGATTTACATTTATGTATCCTGTGGAAATGATACGGGATAATTTCTTTTTCAAAAAACATGATAGGAGCCTTCCCATTTTTGACTTTTTAGTCCTGAAAAAATCCTACTGTACTTTCACAGCTGTCTGATTTCACGGGGCAGCAGGGCCATGGCATCGGCCACTTCACTACGTCATTTGAACATCAGAATGCACTGGTCCCCTCAAGAGCATTTGAAAGCAACATGAAAACCTTAATGCATGTCAATGACCACTTGCCCTTACACTTCAGCACTTTTAGACAGAGCAAAGACAATTAGCCACCGTGAACTATTTTTAAGAAGCTTTGAAAACAAAATTACTAAGATATTTAGCCATAGAAATACTTATATCCAATTTCTTGCATATATTGGGCTGCTTCCCACCCTCAGGCCATTGTACTTGCTATACCTCGGCCAGATGATGTCCCTGGCTTAATCTAGCAACTCCTACTTATCCTTCAGGTCTCAATTCAAGTGATCCTTCCCCAGAGAAGCCATTGCTGATCCTCCTACTCTCCCCCACCCCACATAGATGGCCTTTTGTAAGCTGTGTGAGACTAGAACCGTTGGACTGTATAGAGAGATATTATAATATAGGAATTAAGCAACAACATATAAGCTACAGAGTTTATGAGACCAGACCTGGGTTCAAATTATGACTCCAACACTTACTGTGAGGTCTTAGGGAACTTCTTGAATTGGAGCCTGGGTTTTATCATATTTTAAATGAAGATACTAAGGCTTACAACACAGAATTGTTAGGAGGGCAATGAGAAATTATGAGTATAAAGCACTTAGAAGAATAAGTACCTAGCACATACTTAATCCTCATTAATAGATATTGAAGGAAAGAAAAAGAAAGAAAGAAAAAAAAGAGAGGGAGGAAGAGATGTGAATAACCACATAAAAAGTGAATGGATGAAAAATTTCCACAACTGCTAATAGATTCTACACTTGAAGACTGCTGTTCTCTGTTTAGCTATGGAGAAATTAGAGGGACTTTTTAACATTTAAAAAAAGATTTTTGTTATTCTCATTCAAGAGAGAGGAGAAGGGAGAGAGAGAGAAACATTGATGTGAAAGAGAAATATAGGTTGCCTCCTGCGTGTACCCTGACTGGGAATCAAACTGGTGACCTTTGACCTTTTGATTACAGGATGATGCTCCAACCAACTGAACCACACCAGCCAGGGCAGACTTTTTAACATTTTGAAGGTGAAATGCATATATTGCACTCCATCTTTTATGGGAAAGAAAAGATGCTTTCAATTTTTTTTTAAATCCTGACCTGAGGATATGTTCACTGATTCTAGAGAGAGAAGAATGGAAAGAGAAAGAGAAAAATCAATGTGAGAGAAACATCAATTGGTTGCCTCCCGCACATGTCTCAACTGGGGATTGAACCCGCAACCTATGTATGTGCTCTGACCAGGAATTGAACCTGCAACCTTATGGTGCACAAACAATGCTCCAACCAGCTGAGCCACCTGGCCAGGGCACTTTTCAATTCTTTTTCAGTTGTTACCTTGAGGGAGAATGTGCTGGTCTGCCTTTCCATTACTTATTGGTTAATGTGATTTTTGTCTTTCATCTGCTCTTTTGTAGCTTTGGGCACATTCATTCTTGCTAGGCTCGTATCTTTATTAATCTGAAAATTATATTTACTAGCCACCTGCTAATACAGAGTATTACAGTTAACATAAATGTGAAACAACAGGGTCTTTTCAACTTTGCCTTCCTCTCGCCCAGGAGTTGGCAACACTGAACATGCATGAGGTAAAGTGCTGGGTTAAGAGAGTCGACATGTGTAGCTCATGTACTTGGGCATTTCATTGCTGGAACAGGGGCTCTGAATGAAAGGTACATCATCTGTATTGGAAAAGCTCAACTCTGAGCACCTGCCGTATGCCCAGCACTGCAGTGGACACTGCAGGAGACACCAAGGGAAGTAGGGCTTAGCTCCTGTCTTCAAGGAGCTGACCACTGAGTAGGGGGATCAGAAACTGAGAATAGTTCAAGCTAAAGAAAATGCCACAGGACAAACACAGGAAAAAGTGCTCCAGGTTTCAAAGAAGGGAAAGGATATATCAGGTTGGAGATGTTATATTAATCCACTCATTCATTCAGTGAAAAGTGTTTATTGGATGTCTAATATAAGACAGGCACTAAGCTAGCTATTAAGTACAAGAGATAAATGAACCAATTTTATTAACCTCAAAGACTTAACAATAAAGTGGGAAGGACACATATGTCAAAGAACTATATAATTTGCCCATTCACTTACTTATTCAACATTTGAGTGTCTGTTGAGTTCTAAGCCCAAGGATGAAATAAACATGGTCCCTGTTGTAAAAGAATCCATAGTACACTTCAGCAGATAGATGCATAAACAAAAAGTTTCAACAGAATATATTAGGTGTTATAATAGGTATGTTAAAAATTACAGTCACAAGGTGGAGGTTGAAGGGGCAGTTAATTTTTTCTGGCATCAGGGAAGGCTTCTGAGGGAAACAAAATGTACTACATGACTACAAAACAAGAGTGGGGACATATTAAAGATAGAGGCCAGACTGTAGAGGGCTGTTAAGCCCTCACCTGGAAGAAACAGAATGTTAAGGAGCAATAACTGCTCTTACTCACCTGCACCAGTTGCATAACAGCCCAGGAGGGCCTGGAGGGAATGTCAGGGAAAGGCACAGTGGAGCAGGTGTCCAAGAGTCTTAAATGATGTTTAGGAATGTGCTAGGAGACCAGGAAAATAAAAGAATGCAATTAGAGAAAAAACAGCATTCCTCAGGAAGTAGTTCCCTCTTCTTGGATTTTGACAGATGCAAATAATGGAGAGAGGGAATTCCAGAAAAAGGGAAGAGTTTGAGCCAAAGGCAAGCTCGCTCGCGCTCTCTCTCTCTCTCACACGCACACACACATACACACATACTGAACAGTAGTGAAAACCTATGGAAGCAGAATTTTGGTTATTTCGGTTCACTTCTGTGTCTGCCCCTGACTTTGACCACTGCACAAATTAACATTGCAGGGATGTCTTCCATACAATCCTTTCTCTTTATGGGTGGTCTTGGGTACTTGGAGTTTTTTGGGTGTTTTTTTTTTTTTAAGTTAGGAAACCAGACTTGCTTTTAAGGCCTCCAGCTCAACAGTGACTGCTACCTGGCTTGAGGGCCCTGTGACAAAGGGCCTTGAGGCTCCAATCCACAGGTGACCACCGGGCTTCGTTCTCCCCTCTTGCCCTGCTCCAGTTCAACCTTGCACTTTGTATGTGGAGACACAGAGGTCTGGAAGCTTTAGAATCCACTGAAACCACACGTTAAATGACAAGAGAAGCTGAAACTCGCCCTCTTCTTTTCTAACACAAAATTCTCCTTCAGAGCCAGCTTACAAGCCACAGAAGAAATGATCTCATAACTTTATGGTAGTTGTTGTTAAATTTTTTTGAATCATGGAATCCTTGGGCAATCTGATATATGCTAAAGACATGACCCATCAGAAAAATATATATACAATCAAAACTTCCACACATTCCAGGATGAGAATCCCTGCCCTATGTAAAACACACACACACACACACACACACACACACACACACACACACTTTTCCTCAAATTTCAGCTATTATGCCACATGATTGTCTTCCTCCTCCTCTAGACCTGCATCCAAAATGACTTCTGGCTGTTCCCAAATAGCAAATCTCCAAAGGACAAGATGTTCCACTGCTGAGGAGTTATAGAAGGATGTGGTGTAAGCTGGAAAAGTATTTCCACAAAGTGCATTCCAAAGATGTTTGAAGAAAGCCAGGGTCCCAGGAAACTGCAGCTTCTGCAGATGATCACCTGGAAGAGGTAGCATCTGTGTTCCTGTCCTGCTCCGCCCCTAATCAGCCCCTTTCCCTCTCAGACAAAGCTCATATGGAGGCTTTGGTGTGATAACTTCCTATTTGGTAATTCGAGGAGGGCCAGTTCCAAAGCCTAGCCCATACTGCTTCCTCTGTGCAGGTAGGCTGCAGGAACTTCTCCAGGTAGTTATGCGCTTCTTCCTTCCTGTCCCAAACCCTTATATAAAGCTGCATCTCTATTTTCATTTCCACTTCTCCCAAGAGATATTGGGTGCAGACCTGAAGGGCAGACAATGGATTCATGTATTTCACCATTTGATGTTCACTAAGAGGCCACCATGTGTTAGTACTGCAGACACAATGGTGAACCAAACAGTACCGCAGACTCTCTGGAAAGGCGGACAGACAAGAAATGCACAACGAACTGTGCCTGAAACTGTGGTCTGAGATATACAGGATGTTTTACATTTCTGAGTTCTTCAGCCAGGCACATGCTGTCCTTTCATATACTGATGCCCCTTCCCAGAGCAAAAGAAGCTATGAAAGCCATTTGCAAATTTAAGGACAGTATTTATCCATCCATCTAATCTATCCCCGAGCTGGTCCCAGCTTTGCAGGGGAGGACAAGGGCAGGGTAACCATAAATTTAAGAGAACCGATGAGAGCATTGCTTTGCAGGGCCTTGCTTTGCAGGGTTTGTGCCTCAGGCCTTTCGCTGTCTCGCGTGACCTGGACCTGGCAGGGAGGGGGCAGTTTGAATTCCAGGCGGGCTAAAAGGCCTTGGCTGAGAAGCTCTGGCAGATTTCACAACACAGCAACCCAAGGCTTCCTACTGAGAGACCGCTGGGGTAAGGGGTGGGAGAGTGGGGGAGGGTGACAAAGCAGCAATTCGGCAAACTGGGAAAGGGTAGGAGGTGGGAGAGTCCCGAGAGGCAGGATGAGGCAGAACAGGAGAACCATCCCCCACCACCGAATAACGGATAGCTGCCCCCATCTCCCCCGCTCACAAAAACGACCCGCAAGCGGTACTCTCTCAAACTTGACAGGTGCCCTTCCTTTGTGCCCCGCCCCCAGTGTCCCTGAGAAACGCGGGTGGAGCCGGGGCCTCCCAGTTACCTGCGCATGCGCGCCAATTGTGCTGCCACTAAACACTCTTTAGTGTCATCCACGGCGCTCCGATTTTCTCCTTTTGTCTGCTGTTGTGTCTCGTGCTCAATGCACAGCAGCTTCAGAGTCCGAAGCACAGAAAGCAGAAAGAAGCGAGTCAGGAAGCGCATGGGCCTGGAACTACAACTCCCAGCGGACAGAGCGCCGGCCCCTCCTCCTTGTGGGCTTAAAGCGGCGAGGTCTCTGCAGCGCTGGGACCCGTGGGCGCTGAGCCGGTGCTTTCTGTTATCGGCTGGGCGGAGTGGGACAGTAGTCGCATCTTTCCGTTTGCAAGTTTGTGCCTGAACTAGCAAACAGGCCAACACAAACAATACTTAAGCAGGTTTAGAGGTTTCTCTCACGTTCAGCGGCTTGTTGCTCCTACTAAACAAATCCCAAAGTGTAGATTTAGCATATGAGAAGCGGAAAAACAGCGTGTGTGTTAAATTTCTGTAAAATGAATTATTTTCCCTATTACATCGGAGCACCTTTATTTTCTTTTTTGATTGACAGGTTTATAGTATCACTTATTTTCTCTACACAATCAATGAAGCAGGGAAGGCTGTAGAAAGGAATCTTGTAGTAAATTTTCCTGAAAAAAAAAAGTTTATTTACTGACTTGATAAATTTTCTACTTTAATTTGCTAGGTTTTAACTTTTGCAATGAAGTGTCTTTGAAATAAAGCACACTTAAAATCCTGTTTTAAGATATATATTTTAAAAATCTACGTTTAATTGTAACCTTATCTTTGAATAAGATGCAGAGGGGTGAAGTTTAAAACTGCTACTTTATGCTTCCTGCTTCAGGGGGGAAAGTGAAGTTCGTAGGAATAGCTACCACAATAGTGCCAATGGGTCCGTCCTAGGCCTTCCCAATTACAGTGGGTTTCTTGAACAAGAGTAGTTTTTACTGAGTCAAGGGTTGTGTGTCGATGCTTCAAAAGGCCAATAATGAAAACTTAAGAGTTTGAAAATAAAAATCATTTAAATTTAAAAAGAACAAAGAAAACATCAGGAGTAAGAAAAAGTGTACTGACAGAGAAGGCACCAACTTGAGAGGATGGGGGGGCCTTAAACCTTCCTTAAATCCATCTTAAGTAAGCCCAGAATTCAGGTTTCTTTTATGTCCAGAGAAGGAAGGATGGATGGGGCAAGGAGTTTGTGACGCCTCAGCGCCAGTAGGGATCAAAGGAGAGCCTGAATCTCTAAATCTCTTTGTTCCCTAGTCTGTTGACCCCTGCTGATCTGAGTCCAGCCTTGAGGCTCCTGAAAATCTTTGCGGAAAGCTCAAGCCTCAAGCAGAATTCCGCTAATAAATAGCACATCTGCAGCAGGAACTATTCGCCTGAAGGCCACAGGAAAAATGCAGTTGAAAAGAGAGTGTTTTGCTCTGTTACATAGATATTGTGATAAAACAAACAAACAAACAACAACAACAAAAACTGATTTAAGATTTTGTTGGTTTAAGGCACTAAAACTGAAGAACTTCCTTACTTTCTTCCTAACCCTGATTTTTTACAGGCACTAATAAACCACCTCCACATTCTAACAAAGAACTCCTTTTGTTTTTTTGCAAACAAGTACATTTTAAAGGCCTCGAAGGGAATCAGTTCAGAACTGGAATGCAGAATAGTTTTAGAGTTAGATTTTTTTCCTTTCTTTTTGGATGTCTCAGCTTCAGTCTGTTGAATTTTATGACTATGTATGCATTCAGTCTGTTTAGTGTGACATTTGACAGATAATATGAAACTGGCCTACTTTGCAAAAAATTAAAAAGACATATAATTTTTTAACTTGCTAATTGTGTGGGGGTAAGCAGCAATAGGCTGGAAATAATAGTTGATGTATGGTGATTTCTGAGATTATTGAAGCAGCTATTGTGCTCTGAACAAGCCGTCCATACATTCTGAGGCATTTAAAAGGGTGAAAGCAGTGCTTGTGATATTTGGTGATATTTCAATTTTCCCCAAATTCTCAAGTGTCCTGTTTATAGTCATGACCATAACAAGTTTTCTGGCCATCAACTCTTTTACGAAACATTCAGTTTATCAAATCTTAGCCAGCAGAGTAAGACAAGAAAGCAGACAAGAAAGATAAGATATAAGAAAATACTACTGTGTACAAGGAAATTTTAAGAGAACCTACAAAGTATTGATGCTTTTAAGAGAGGGCAGCAGAAAATGCGTGTAATATATAGTAATCAAACTTATTCCTTTCACCATCACCAAGGGACAAACATCAATTTGACAAAACATACCACTTACAGTAACAACAAAAAACATCAGGAACCAAGAATAAATCTAAAAAAAGTGCAAAATTTTAATGACAGGAAGTATAAAACTTTACTGAAAAGCATTTAAATAAATGGAGGGATACATCATATGCATGGATGAAAGGACTCTTATGAAACTAGAGACTCTCCTCAAATCTATAAAGTTAATGCAACCTAAATCAACCTTGCAATATTGTTTTTAGTGTATGTATGTTTACATCCACAAAATATTTCGTGTATTTAGAGGTTATGTGTGTGTCAAGCATATTAAATAAAATTTATATTTTAATGAATAAGGTGGGAGCCCTACTAGATCTCAAGACATCTTGTAAAACTTAGTGATCAGACACTGTGGTGTTGTCGCTGGAACACGCTAACAGGGAGCAGGGCAGGGCCTGTCCTTACACAGGGACTTCGGTGGTAGCTCATTGGGAGAAGATGGGCTCTTCAGTCAAAGGTGCTTGGAATAACTGACTAAACACACACACGCACACACACACAATCTCTCTCTCAACATACAAAAACAAATAAATAAATTCTAGATGAATTAGAGAATTAAATATGAAAAGAAAAACTTAAAAAGTTTTAGATGTTTTCCTACATATCTTTGTGAACTCGGTCTAGGAAAGGATTTCTTAAACAAGTCACGGAAATCTCAGACAATGAAGGAAAAGATAGGTACATCTGACCACATTAAAAAACAAGTAAGCAAGCAAGCAGACAAAACTTCTGGACATCAGAAAACAAGTGCAAAGTGAAAGCACACACTGGAAAGACATTTACAAATGATTAGCATTGAGAACATTTACTACAAATCAATAAAACAAAGAGTAATGATACAATGTAACAATATAATATAATAATAAACAAAGATGGGACTTGGCAATTATGAGAAGAGGAGAGGAAGACTCACTAATTGTGAGAAGATACTCAACTTTTCTGGTAATAAGGGAAATACTAATTAAAACAACAAGAAGACATTGTTTCACATTTATCTGACTGGAGAATTTAATAAGACAAATAATATACAGTGGTGTCAAAGATACTGAGCAACAGAAACTCTTGTCTACTGCTAAAGTTAGTGTAAATTGGTTCGGTTTGACAATATCACAGAAGTTAAGATCCCAAAGAGTCTACCTTGGGCATACAGTCTAGAGACACTCTTGTTGCATATACATGAAGTGACATGTTGGAAATATTCATAGTAGCACTGACTATAGCTAAACATAGAAAATGATGAGAATGTTTCTCAAGAGAAGAGTAAATCAATTAATTCATTGAGGTACTATAAAGCAGAGAAAATGAATGACTTAAAACTGCATTGTCAACATGTATAAATCTCAAACACATAATTTGTGCAAGAAAACAAATGACAAAATGACATGTGCAATGCCAGTATTATACCACTAATAAAGTTTGGAACATACAAAACATACTAGTTATTGATTATGGACACTTTCATACATAGAGAACGTATAAAAGCAGCATAAGATTAATAAACACCAAATTCAATGGGAAGGAAGAAAATAAAATTGGAGGGAGCTTCAAATGGTGCTAACATTTCATTTCTTTATTTCTTGAAATTAGCCATTAAAAGGAAAAGACTGGCTGATCCATTCAGTGAACTAAAGTTTCACGTGCATTTTCAGGTAACTTGGAGTTTCCCTTATTATTCAATCCAGTGAGTCATCGCTCTCCATAGGATCCCTTGGCACTGAGAGCTAAGGCAGGTAGGGGTCTTGCTGACAGCCATCTGCCTAGCTTTCTGGCTCCACACCCTACAACACAGTGGGACTGATAGAGACAACATGGTTACCTGGCACAGAGGAGCTGCTATCTGGCTGAGAATCCTCACGCTAGGGGCAGGACAGGTGCGAGCTAAGAACATGGCTCTCTGCTCCTGACCTGTAGTGGATGCAGATAGAAGCTGTAATTTTAAGCAGTTGAACTCCTTATTTTTCCATGAGCATCTTCCAATCAAAATGGGCAAGTTAACCTATTGGAGCCCAAGATCCTAGTGGGTGACAATTGCGCCAAATCTTTAAACAAGTTTTCCTTTTTCCCCTCAGCAGTTGTTTTTCAGGTATAGAAAAGGTACTTTTAGGGGTGGGCAAAATAGATGAAGGTGGTCAAAAGGTACACATTTCCAGTTATAAAATAAACGCTATAGTTAATAATACTGTTTTGTATATTTGAAAGTTGCTGAGAGACTAGATCTTAAAACTTACCACAACAAAAAAAAATTTTGTAACTATGTATGGTGATGGATGTTAACTTACTATGGTGATCATTTCATAATATGTACATATATAGAATCACTATGTTAGCATAGGTAGCTAAATATTAATAAAGGAAGAGAGCAAAGAGACTCAGACATCAAGCCTAATAAACTAGCGAGCTGAATAGCCAGTAAGTCTGCTTCACTAGGAAGTTGCAGCATCCATAGGTTCCCCAGGGGACTGCAGCATTTCCCCACCAAAGGGATTAACACCCTTACTTCCCTATGTAGGGAGGAAGGAGCAGCTTTCCAATCCTCCCCATGTACAACTGTTCTATTCGCCCCGACTAAGTGGTGGGGGGTAAGAATAAAACAAAGAAGAGAAAATTCCTCCGCTGGGTGCACGCCCAGTAGAAGCCAAGATGGCACAGGGGGAGGTAAGCTCATGTGCAGGAGGAACTAAATTGTCAACTATAAGGGGCAGAGCCTAGTCTGGAAAAAGGATCACGTGGGATAACAGACACAGAACCCCAGAAGATTTAGAAAATGGATTGGTTGGGGGTGGGCCCCACAGCAGCCCATGAAGAATTGGGAAGTTGGCTGGCCTGTTTGAAAAAGCACCTGGTCTTTCTCAAGGTGGAGGTAATATAATCAGTCTAACAAAGATAAGCATTCTCTCTCTTTGGATAGCACAAGTTGCCCCGGCTCACTCCTGTGTTCTCTCTCCATAGCAGCTACGCAGGCCTAACAGCAGCCAGGGACCCAGCAGATGCACTGGCCTCAGGCGCAGGCTCCAAGTGAGAGCCTGGGTACAGCGCTGCCGCCCAGCTGGAGCGCAGCCGGGAGCGGACACTGCGTAGGCCAGACAGGGATGGAGGTTGAACTGAGCTTAGCTTTGGCATGGCACAGTATTTCTGGATACTGCCCGTATTTCTGGGCCTGACGAAGACAAGGCTGGACTTTTTCCATGGTGGGACAGACAGAGATGAGATACCAGGATCCTGGGGGCTGTCTTTTACTTCAACCCCGGTACATCTTACCACTGCGCTGTGTCCCCCAGTGCGCGGGTCCCTGGAGTTGCTTTTCTCACGACTCCATGAAAGGATTCCATTTCCACTGACAACAATTACGTTATACACCTGAACCAATATAATGTTTATGTCAATTATATCATAATTTTTTTAAAAAGTAATTTTTATGTCATATTAAAAGACTGAAATGGCAAGACATCCACCTGCAGAGAACATATTATATCTTTCTTTACTAAAGATACTTAATTGTGAAAATTTAGTTTGGCTTTTCAAGTTTTAATCCTTGTTTTCTTATTATTTTGATAGTACAGAGTCACTACCATAATTGGCTATTGAAAAAAAAATGTATCCAATTCCCACGCTCCCCTGCCTAGAAAAAAACAAGAGCACTTGGAATGAACACTTCAGAGGGCTTATTGGCTCTTTACCACCTTCACCTTCATACCTTGAAACACAGGTCCTCCTGGATTCTCCAGTGATGTGTATAGCCTTGGAATGTTTTCCCACTTATCAGCAAACAAGGTTTATTCATTAGGCACCCACATTTGCACAGTACTCTATATAGCACCTAATAAATAAGTTTTAAAGAGACACTGTCTCTGCCCCAGAGAGTTTATAAACTAAAGTCCTCCCAGTTGTTCAGGGCTGTTCAGTCTTCTTTGGCTACTCCGTCACTGCTCAGCCCTTTGTAACCTCCAGATTGCTGGAACCATTCAAGCCCATGACAGTAGGGTACCCACCCTCCACTCCCATTGCCCCGCCATGTAGCCAGCATTCACCACACACGTTGGCTAAAGGTGGTAGTGAATGGTGGAAACGATTTGGGTGAAGTGTTTCTTTGTCTTTAGGGAAAGTCTCCTAAATTTTTGCATCGGACAACTGGCTTTTACCATCTCAGTTGGTTTTAAACACTTGGTTTTCTATGGGCAAAAAGCCAGACATAATTTGTTTCAATAGAGTTGCACCCGGGGAAGAGAAAAGAGTCCACATTTAGACTGCAGTCTCAAGCTTCACCAAGCAAAAGTCACCAAGGCAATACCCAAAGCTAATAACACCCACCCACATACACACTTGAATTCATTTTATTGGACTTTTTCCCATACATGGTAAAGCCAAAAAGCATTCACTTGCATAAATATGATAAAGTTTTAGTATAATACCACTGAAATAAATGCAGCAGTTTAGAAAAACAAAACAAAACAATTTCTCGGTCAACAGAGATATGATCAACACAGTTCAATGTGAAGAAGAGTCAATTTCCATCAAAAAACAGTGATGATTTTAAGACTGGTTTCTGTCTTCCAGCTTGTTCTTCAGTTAATTTATCAGTTTAGGAGTTTAGGACCCAGGCTGCCCCTCTCTTGGACAGCACGGCTTTCCAAGGCAGGGATTTCTGACTCCCAGGGAAGTTAGGAGAAGGACTTAGCTCTCCTGGAGAAGTGTGTGGTGAGGCTTTCCAGTGTAGAGCAGGGAGTCAGGCTCCACTGAGGGTGGTGGTGACTTGTGGAGCCAAGCGTACTAGGGGGTGGAAAGGGGCTGTCAGCAAAAGGCATTGGATGCTTCATCACCTTTCCAGGAAGAAACAAATACTCTTTGTTTCTCTACCTTTTGTTGGTGGAACAATGTAATGTATTATTAATCATCACATGAATACTATTCACATAATAGTGGAACCCTTTGTCAATGTTGGAGGGGAGAATTGATGTCTGGATTCATTCTCCCACTTAACTGGGAAATTAGCAGTGTGTCACAGTATAGTCATTTCTAATTTTCAAGTACTCCATCCACATGGTATCAAAAAGAACTATTTTCTTTCCATGTTTCTCTCCCTCCTTCTCCCTCTTCCTTCCCACTCATCTACCCATCATCCATCCATCCATCCAATATTTACTGACTACTCTACTCTGTAGGCACCAAGCTCCTTAGACCATGGCTGTGGTCCAGGAGTTGAAAGAGTGGATCCTTATTTAAGGGCAGGTTCGTGGAGATCAAGAGTAGGGCAGAGAGATGATGGAGTTGATAACCAGTAGGAGATGAAGGATGGGAGAGACCCGAGGATAAATCCTGACTAGAGCAACCCCCTACCCCTGCCAAATTTTTCAGAGGTCTACAGTCCCTGCCAGACACTCTGGAACTTGAGTGCCACCTGAAACAAACAAATGTGAAAAATATAGCAATCTTCATACATATACAGCAGGGTCTGGCACAAATAATGCCCCCTTTTTTATTACAGAATCTTTTATTACAAAATCATAAGCATAATTCTGTGACATAACAATGTCACACTCAAGCACACCATGTGACATTTTAGGTGAAATGTTCAAATTAAAACTCCAAACTATTACACCTATATTATGACCCTACCAACCACTCTCAGGCAGGAGCCACTTCTGCCGGACCCTGCACTTCTGATGCGTAGACATGCGGCTCCCACACGTCTGCCTGGCAAGTTTTCACTTGATAAGTCCAGTCAACCACTATGCTACCGTCCAGTGGTCGTGTAGCAGTTTACATATTAAAAAGTTGTAAGAAGCTTAAGTGGTTAAACTGTATACTTTTAAATAAATTTTTGGGCCCTCAAAAATCATATAAGAAAAATTAATGAAATACAGAACAATCAGATAGTCCAAGAAACCAACTCTAAAGACAGAGACCACTGATGAAAGAGAGAAGACATTGGACCTGAGACTCATGAAAACGCCCCGGGATGAATCACACAGAAATCCTGAGGGCAAATCATGAACACATCTGGGAAAGCATAGAAACAAATATTTGTTATTACAAAGAGCACTTTAATGCAGCAGCTAAAAACACACACTAAAGACTGTTATGACAGGAGGATTTCTCTGGAGCCTCTGCTTGAGACCCGACGAGGGCTTGTCCAGGGGACACAGCAGAGCCCTTAGCTGCAGAGAACACGTACAGAAGGACGACTAGTATAGACCTCTGTGTCGCTAAATCTCGTTACAGCCACATGTTGCTCCCTCAAGAGCCTGCTTACTGAACTCGTTAGCGTATCTAAGAACCTAATTGTTAATTGTGCTTGCAATGGAATGTATGAATAAATAAATACATTAATACTTAGGATACTTTAGTAAAATGCATTAAAGTATGATGGCTCGTGGAGATAAACAGCACCAGAGGAAGCCCAGGACGGGAGAGCATTCAGCTGGGAAGAGCTGTGGTGCTATGCTGGTCGCTCCCTCCTGTGTGCCGGGATGTGTAGGTCCCAAAGACATCGAAACATGACACGGTTGACATCTTCTCCATGTATGCTCTACTGTGCAAGGCAGGCACGTCTTCCAGAATCATATTGTGTATTTGGTTTTCTTCAGGTTTGTACATTTGTTACTGCTTCATTTCCTGAGTTAGGGCGGGTGGTGATCCTGGAGCCGGAGATCCCTGAACAAAGGCGATAGTGGCGGATTGCTCTGCCATTTAGTTGGGGTAAGGCAGTTGGGGGGAGGGGAGCAATTCCTGCGGGTAGAGATGGTGCTGGTAGAGCTGCTGCTGGTGGAGGTGGTCCTCCACCTGCCTGTGGATGAAGTCAAGAAGGTCCTGGAATTTATGAGCAACCTGCAAGTCCGTATTCCTTGGTTTGATGTTGCTGGAATGGTGTTCCAAGGTCTTTCAACTTTTCGTTCTGTTTTTGCAGCTGCTTTTGAGCTTATGGTTCGTTTCTGAATCCTTCCTTTTTCTGTAACGACCACGACGAACAGCAGTGTGAGATCAGTATCTGATCTTCATCTGTGCTTGAACTCTGGTCCACCCCCCGCGGCGCCGCAGGAGCTCGGGGTGCTGCCGTCCGTTCTCTTACCGGACTGTGACCTGGCTGAGGCTGTGCCGGAGGGAAGACTGGGCCTGCTCTGCTCTTCACGCAGGGCTGGCGGACTCCTGGAATCATTTCAGAAAGACTGCTAGCGATCAGAACAGAAGCAAAAATCACTTTTGTCTGTAGAGCTAGAAAGGGGGATGGAGTTAGCAGAAGAGAAACGTACGTCACCTGAATCCCAGTCCAGTGGCCTTCCTGCGACATCTCAGGATAACCTAAGATTTTACATTCATTTGTTTTTATACTCTTTGTAGTGTTCTATGGGTTTTTAAAAACACAGTCATGCAACTGTCACCAAAATTAAGACGCGGAATAGTTCTGTCACCCCCAAAAGTACCCTACATGCCTCTTTGTAGTCAATCCTTCCTCCCACTTTGAATCCTGAAAACCAGTGACCTAGTCACTGTCCCTCTAGTCTTGTCTTTTCCAGAATGACATGCAAATGGAATAATACAGTAAAAAACAAACAAAAAAATAGAGCTCATTTCCTGATATTCTAGCTAAGAAAAATGTAGTAAGCCAGATAATTCACATCTTCCTAATGCTTCTCAAAATATTTTTCTTGATTGAAGCAACTTTTGTTTCTCTTTCTTTTGGTCATCACCCTCGATTGCTTAAGTACATGGCAGGGGGTAGCTTTGCAATTGTTTCCTGTGTGGCGATGCTAGTGAGTTCAACTGTAAAGAGGAGACTTGCTTTGTGATATTCTGTTCGAGAGAGATGCAGTATTGTGTTTTTTCTAAAAAAATTTATAAATAAAGTCTGAACTGCAGAGAACTCATTCCATGGAGTTCAATTAGGAATTTCCTGCAAGAGAGAAGACAAGAAGGGTGTGGGAAGCAGAGCTTGGCACATAAAAGTTAGAAAGACTCCCAGGGCTCTCATTTACAAAGGTCATCTTCCTACATATAGGAATATAAAGTTTCTGCAACACGAAATCATGAGGCATGCAAAGGAAAACCAGTGCTCGTGGGTTTGTGTGGATGCTCGCACAAACTCCACGCGTCCACCAGACCAGCTCTCGGTACAGCATGGGTTGGTTTCCTTACCCTCCTCACCACCCTTTCTGCTCCTGCTCTTCCCGATCCAGAACCTGAAATATAAAAACAAACGGCACAAGAGCTGGATTTTACCTTGCATTTTCTTTGGCTATTATTGGTTTATAAAAAGTGGATTTGGGAATGTGGGCTTGTTCTGTTCCATTCTTCGAAGCATGGAATTGGTAACAGCTACCTGTTGGTGGTAAGGATGGGGGAGGATGCAGGCTGAGTCCTGCCTGCTCCATCTTCATGGGTGGTGTTCATCGTACACCCATACTGGACTGGGGCAGTTGCTGCTTGGCTGGTGCCTTCATAGGGCAGTCATTTTCTTTCTAGTATGCCACCTGGGTTTCCCTACCAATTACTCAGCCATTTGTGTCAAACCACTGTGTAGGCCTGCTGGTGTGGGCACTGCCTTCACATACTCATCACTGGTCATAGACAAAGGAGCGGTGAAGGGCGCTGAAGAAAACACTAGAGAAACACAACAATGAAGATAGTTGCATGGTGACCTGTGGGGCAGCACAGGCATATGATACCCATTTTTCTCACCTTTCAAGTTACGATAAAGTCGGGGCCTTGGTGAGGCACTAATATATATTTTTATTTGTGAATGTATTGTGTAGAAAGTCTAACCCAAATCTGTTATGCCTAATTAATAACAACAAAATAAAATCAGTCCTGCACGCAGTTTATCTAACATATTCATTGCACTGGTGCGTCTGATGTACCATCACTGGCATCAGGTGGTGGAACAGATGGTTTGTAAGCACGTAGCAAAGGAAATGGCATGAGTTTACCGACAGCAAGCAATGCCAAACTCATCTGGTCCTCGTTGGTGGTCGGGCTGATGCTGACAGAAAAGAGCAATTCCTTAAAATCAGTGTATCTTGATTTCAATGAGATTAAAGTGTTTCCTTGAGAGCAAGACGGAGGAAACTCACCCGAATGTGGTAAATATGTTGCAAGGTAAACAAGTAGCTAATGGGCCAAGGGCAACCTTGAGGGAGACATATACATGTCGGACTCTTAATTGTTCTCCAGTTTTGTCAATAACTGGAGTGAAATTTGTACATGCTTTTACATGACATTTTGAGAGATACTGAATACAAAGAATATCAAAATCAAAGGTTTTTTTAGAAGCAGACAAATGGTAAAATGAAATAACACACCAAATTACTAAATGATTTTTTAAAAATGTATTTTATTTTATTTTTAGAGAAAGAGGGAGGGAGGGAGAGAGAGAAGGTGAGAAACACCCATGTGAGAGAAAGTATCTGTTGATTGCCTCCCATCTGCGCCCTGACCAGGGGCCGAACCAGCCACACAGGCACATGCCCTGACCGGGAATCACACCGGTGGACTTTCACTTTGTGGGACAATGCCCGACCAACTGAACCACACCGGTCAGGGCAATAAATGACTTTTAATGAAGACAAATATAAAGCCCGAAGCCTGTGTCTTAAAAACTGCACAAGCTGAGGATGGGGGAGAATTGACTTCTTGTTGGTTCATGATAAGAAGGCATGGCTATTTTAGTCAATTTTAAACGTAATGTGAGCCAACTGTCTAAAATGGTTGCTGAGTGATAGAAGAATAGTATCCATATCATATGGAAATGCCCATCCCATTGTACTTTCTAAGTTCACACCCATAGTAGTACTGTTGCTAGAACTACACATTTAATTCTAAGAAAGACATTAACAAACTGGAGCAGATCCAGAGGATCTGACGTGGCTGGTGAGGGTGTGAAGCTCCCATGATGGGAAGAATGGGGGAAAGCATAAGCATGTACCGCATGTCTGCTTTGAGCCTAAGAGAGAAGGAGGCAGGGCTGGAAGTAGAAAGGAGGACTGAATAAGAATGGGTCAGCTTCCAAGAGGTTTATAATAAGTAAATGTGTAGGAAGGAGCCCTGGAACACAGTTATTTAGAATAGGGAAAGAGTTAACTGCATTCTACAGCTGTTACTCTCTTGCCCTGAGTAAGGGTGGGAGTTGTGGGCATGTGTGCTTGCATGCATGAGCACACATGTATGTGTATGTTGTGTGTCCAGATAGGTACGTAGCTAGGAGTTGCTCAGAATGTGTGTTTTAGTCGGATTGGGCTGCTAGAACAGACTACCACAGAACGGGTGGTTTGGAAACAACAGAAATGCATTTCTCCCAGTTGTGCAGGCTAGGAGTTTATAGGCGAGGTGCCAGTGTGGTTCTGGTGAGAACCCTCTTCCACGCTGCAGAACCAGCTTTTTGTTGCATCCTCACATGGCAGAAAGAGGGTGAGCAAACTGTCTGGGGTCTCTTTAATAAGGGCACTGATTCCATTCATGAGAGCTCCACCCTCACAATCTAATCACTTTCCAAAGGCCCCACCTCTTAACACCTTGACTTGGGGGGGGTTAGCATTTCAACATATGAATTTGAGGGGTACAGGTACATTAAGACCATAACAGGTACACTCCTGCTCCCCCTTCTCCCATAGTGGCTTCCCACAAGAGAATCCTGTTTTTCCTCAGACGCATATTCATCATCCCATGTTTATCCTTGTCACTTACCTAGTCCCAGGCCTCATGGTAGGAATTGGAGAGCAAGGATGAATAAACACAGATGCTACACAGAATGAGCTCACAGTCTACAGGGGGAAATGGGCGCTGGGCTTACAAAGCGGCCCGCTGAGAGCCCTAGCAGTAACGTCAGGAGTCTAGATTCACTCATAGTGTAGAGTCACTCAGTGACCAGTGAAGTGACCAGGCATCCTCTTCACAGACTTTCAGAGCTTGCATATCTGCTCAGCTCATGGGGATTTTGCTTGCATATCTGCTCAGCTCATGGTTTTCCAACTGTGTCTTGTGGGATCCTAGAGCTTTTCCAAAGCCTTCAGAAAGGTTGCTGTGTGTGCGAGGGGAGGTGGAATCAAAAGATGTGTGGGGTCCTTCCTGACTCACACGTCTACCAGAACAGCTCCACTTCCGTTCTATTTGTTCACAATCCATATATGAATTACTGGGAAGAAGGGGTTCTGCTACTTCTCAGTGCTGAGCCACGCCCCCAGCCCACAGAGGAGGATAGAAACAGTCGCCAAAAGGTGTTGTGAAGTGCTTGATGTAAGGGAAGATATGCTTTTTTGTATACCTAAAGTGTGCTTTTAAAGACTATGAAATCTATTCATTTAGTGATTTATTGAAATACCATATAAGCAAAGGTTCTGTGTGCTTCTAAACCACCCTAAGACTTTCCCTTGGAAGTTTAGATTTTTTTCATAAGACTTCAAACTCCCTGAGGGCAAGAACATTGCCTTACTTATTTTTGTTTCTCAAATGAATGACAAGGCATAGCACATATGGGCATTCCAAATTTTTGCTGAACATACGAAAAAGAAATTAAAATAATGCATTAATGGGACCCAGAACAGATCTTCTGACTGATTATGGAAGGCAAAATAAAATTCTAAAACCTTATTTAATTCTTATTCACCCTATATATAAATATAGCACTGCATTAGCAGAAATTATAGCAATTAAATTACATATTGATTGGTGTCAGAGAAGTGCTGAACATTTGGTTCTGAAGCAGTCTCGTTTCCTCCATCTGTGACAACCCAGTCTCTTGTCCCTTCTTAGTGAATCCTGGAATCTAAGTCATAAATAATAATAGAATCCTGCCAAAGATATGTCTCAGAGGAGGGATATGTAACCAATTTCCTTTCCTGTGATGCACTGACTCACTGAACAGCTACCCTTGTGAATTCCAATTAGCAACAGTCGTTATTCTCTCTGGTCAGACTTTCAGGCAAATCTGAAGTCTTCAGGATTCCTGTGGCCATTTCTGAGTGTGGGCTGGAAGCATTCAGACACCCCAGAGGCGCTCAGTAACCAATTGATCCATGACTGTCTGGCTTGGGCTTAGCCAGATTGAAAGCTGGATGTCGTCACTCTCCTCAGAGAAGGTGCCTCTTGGCTGTGAAATATAGACAATGTGACTCAGTAGTGATGGAGAGGCTGGTTTTTCAACCTCTACCGAAAGTGTTAACCGGTAAAGCTACACACGTACACCATGCACACTCACCAAATAACCACTGACATGGTCATAGAAAGAGCCTTTCGTTAAAGATGAAAGCCGAGATGCTATGTATAGACCAAAAGGGGGGAGGGGTGATGTTCTTGGAAGGGTGCTGACAGGCAATAAGCTATAAGTTATCCCAAGAAAACAAAAGAAAGACCCTAAAAAACTAGGGAAGTGGTCAAATCCTGCTTTTGATTAGTAATTCATAACCCTTAAGTTTTATAGTCTTTTAAAGGTTTCCTGCTTTATCTAGAGTAGATGGAATATTTTATGTATTGTTCCTCAGACTCATATTCGTACATTCTGAGACCATGACTTTATAGGAGGATGTAGTTTTCTTCATTCTGGGCAACCGCGTTCTACAGCTTAGCACACTGAGACGGACCTTTAGTCAAGTGCAGGAACGGGCACATGGTTTCTTTTCCCATGGACTGAAGTAGTGCAGGCAGTAGAAGTCCCGTTTTTAGCTCTGGGACTTACGTCCATAGTACCTGTTTTCCTCAAAACAAATCCCGAATCTCAAAGATGGCCTCCATCTTTTCAGTGAAGCTCATTCTTCAGAACTCACTTTTCAGGAGCTGGAATAAGCATATTTTATTCTTTAATCCAGATTCAGTACATACAGAGCACCTATCCTAGGCCAGATTCTGCAGACATATTAGTTACTCAGCCAATGTGCTCATCTTCAAACATTTACTGGGAGGATGGACAAGTGTTCCCAGTACGAATTGCTACTTAAAAAGCTACCCAAATTTAATGTTGAAACCAAAAACCAATAATGTATTAAGCTCATAAATCTCTAATTTTGGCAGGGTTCAGAGCACCAGCTTATCTCTGTTTCACATCTTGTGGGCAAGTTCAGAGGCCGGGGTCTGGAGTCACCTGACAGCTTGCTCAGTTACCTGGCTGGAGGTTGCTTCTGGCTGTAGGCCGACATCTTCACTGGGGCTGTGGCCACAACACCTAAATGTGGTCTGTGTAGTCTCTCTGCTTCTTCACTTCTTGGTGATTGGGTTCCAATAGGGAGTAACCCAAGAGAAACCAGCAAAGATTGTGTGGCCTTTCCTGACCTTGCTTCAGAAGTGACACAGCATCACTTCTGTGCATTCCATTCCTCCAGGCAGTGACAAAAGTCCACTCGTGTTTACGGGGAAGGGAAGCAGGCTCCACCTCTTTGTTGAATAAGTATCAATACACACGTATGTTTTAAAACTACCTCAAGAAAAAAATAGACCTTTGCATGCAATGGGACAGTGTTAAGCACAAAGGATAAGCACTAGGGTTTGGGGATGACCTAGGACTAGCACTGAACTCCATGCTGGGGGCCAGAAAAGGCTTCCTAAAAAAAATTATACATAATCTAATTCATGAGGGGTGAGTTGGGATTAGTCAGGAGAACAGGCGCAGTGTGGTGGGAAGAATGGTACATGCGGAGGAAAGTAAGAAAGAATCAAGGAAGTTTACAGAAGTACAAGTAATTTGGTAGAGCTAGGGTATGAGTAAGAGTGACAGGATACAAGTAATTTGGTAGAGGTAGGGTATGAGTAAGAGTGACAGGATACGAGCCTGGAAAGGTGACTATGAAAGACCTTGTCATTTATTATAGCGGTCTGGACTTTATCCTGCAGGCCTTGGCAGAGTCAGTGAAGTCATTTTAAACAGGGGGTGACATGATCAAATTTGCATTTTATAGAAAACACTGTGGCTGTAGCACAGAGAACTTAGTATGGACAAGGGATGGGGGTAAGACTATTGTCAGTAAACAACCAGTTCAAAGGCTGTTGGAGTAAACCAAATAGGAAATGATGATGGAGGGGGTTAAGGAAGTGTTGATGGAGGTGGAAAGAAAATGATCAACTCAGGAGAACTAAAGAGTTAGAATTGATGGGACTGGGGTTGGTGAGAAGGAGAAAAAAGAGTCAAGGGAAAGAACAAGATTTCTGCTCTGAGTAACCCGGTGATATTACTCACTATCGTGTGGGACATAAGAAGAGGAAGTGTTTGGGAGGATGAAATAACGGGATGCTGATGAATTCTGTGTGGATCTGGAGTGCTTGTGGGACTTTCAAATGGAGCTTTTCAGTGAGCTGTGGGATATGTGACTAGAACTCATGTAGGATGAATGAGCTTTGAAAAAAATTGGAGAGTCATCAACATATTGAATTTATAGATGGCAATTGCAGAGTTGAGTGAACAGAGTTAAAAAGAAAGCAGGAAGAAACCTGAGAGTTTCACCACTATTTATAAAAGAGAAATGGGGAAATAGAAGAGAACCCCATAACACGCATGTTAAAATACATAAAAAATGCAGACAGAAAGTCAGCAATTGTGGCATCGTGAAAACGAAGGGAAAATTGTTTCAAGAAGAGAATGGTGAGCAAACGGAGGCTGTAGGAAAGGCAAATAACTTGAGAATTAAAGAGGCTTGTGGGTAACGGAGACAACTGGCCCCTTCCCATTTTATGTTTTTCCCTGCACCCTCTGGAGGTTAATCTCAGAGCACTGGGGTAACCCAAACAGCTGTTAAAGTTGACTCCAATATTACCACTGAATAATGTGGACTTTTATTGAAGATTTGGTGGGGAGGCAGAGATATAATTGCATACCACCTAGCACAGCTTCAGGAAGATCCTTTTACCCATCTTTTTTTCTTTCTCCAAAATTTACCTTCTTTTTTCTCCTCTTGCTCTTCTCTATGCACAAGACTCTTTCTCCAGCTTTTTAGTACAAGATTCCCCAAACTTTTGTCTTTTATCACCCCTTTGCTTTTCATGGAGCCATTAGTAATAAACAATTTTGAAAAATAATACAGTTATGTTTAGTAACTAGTTTGGAAACTAGGCCAAGAACAATTTTAATGCAGTGGTTGGGATGGAGGACACGTTATCACCGTGGAGAATAAATTAGACTTCTTTGTTAAACATGTTTGATTAAACATATTCATTTATCTCCATTCCCTTTTCAAACCGCACTAAAATGACAGCTGTGGCTTTCACACAAATGTGCTCTTCAGATTTCCTGCTCTTGGGATCTCATGCACCAATGGCCTCAGTTGCTACCCCTCCAGATCCACCACTGCCTCCATGCCAAGGGCACACTTTCTGCTGGCTGTTCTTGATGGTGCAAGCCCGTCACTGTGAGATGTGCTTCCTCCAAAGGGGGACATTGGCAAAAACGCTCCTCACTGTCCTGGTCAAATCTTTCCTGGAACCACAATGTTAATCCTGGGCTCTTCCTACTCAGTCTTTAACTTCTTCCCTCCGTCCTTCCTTCCACAAGCATCCTATCTGCACAGCAGTTGAAAGGCTCTGCTTCTCCTTTGCCCCCCAAATAACTCGTATAAATCTAATCCAATCTAATCTAATCTTGACATCTGCTTCCTAAACGACCCAAACTAACATAACGGTAAAATAAAAAAGACAGAAGTTCACCAGGAAAAAGAGGTAAGATGGTAGCAGGGGAGAGACATCAACAAAATTCTCAAAGCTGGAAAGTCAGTGCATGAAAGGCAGCAGCTTTACAGAGGAGAAAGATAAAACCTAGATGCGAACAGAGGAACTCGCCAACAGGAAGGAAGCTGATTGGAGTTGCGCAGTCTTCAAAAGGCCGAAGAGTCAGAGGCAGGAAGCACTGGGTTAGGGCTGAAAAGACAAGGAAACGGGTTGAAAAGTCCACGTGAATGAAAAGCAGTAGTAGATCACTAGATTCCTCAATTCATCAAAAGCATACAGGGGAACTACCTCTCCTATCATCCTGTGAGGTGTCCGGAGGTGCCAATCTTGAAAACACCAGGCACAGGGAGAGGCTGATTAAACTGAAAGTCTGCAAAGTGGTGAGAATTACTCCCCCAAGTGCTGGCAAACCAGCAGCGCTCTCCTTAACAAAGGGTCTCAGAATGCCCAATGCCAGCCTTATATCTCCCCAGATAAGAGACTAAAGAATTATTCTCTAGAGAAACTGGTCTACCCAGGTTTGGGGGTCTCTAGAAAACCCAAAGAAAATAACTAGCACTGCTATTGTCTGGAGTCTCCCCAACACAATCCTGAGGGCCAGGTCTAGTCATCATATGCTGAAATTCACCAGCCTGTGTGCTAAATCTCTAAGAGAAACAGACAAACAAGGAGACAAAAGTCACTCAAAGGAAAAGAGAAACAACACAGCAGCAGGAGGAACATTTAAATATAAACTCTTTGTTTATTTTTTGTATTTCCAATTTTTAATTATTTCTATTTCCCTCCAAAAGGATTTTTCTGGTCTCAAATTATATTTATTGCTGAATATGATGAAATTAAAAAGCACATTACTAATCTAAATTTGGTAAATAACTTAGAATTTTACTTACCTTTTATTTGCTATTATTTTTCTTGTTTTTTATATTTATTGAATTTATTGGGGTGACATTCGTTAATAAAAGTACACAGGTTTCAGGTGTACGATTCTGTAACACATCATCTGTATATTGTATTGTGTGTCCACCACCACTTAGCCCCCTTTACCCTCTTTTACCTCCCCCATCCCCCTTTCCCTCTGGTAATCACCATACTGTTGTCTGTGTCTATTGGTTTGTTTGTTTTTACTTTCTTGGCTTAATCTCTTCACCCAGCCTCCCAAACCTTCCTCCCCTCTGACAGCTGTCAGTTCGTTCTCTGAATCTATGAGTCTGTTTCTATGTTGTTCATTAGATTCCAGGTTCATCCACGTAATTGCAAAGGGTAAGATTTGTTTCTTTTTTTTATTGCCAAGTAATATTACATTGTGTAAATGTATCACAGCTTTTTTATGCACTCATCTACTGATGGACACTTGGGCTGCTTCCAAATCTTGGCTACTGTAAATAACGCTGCAGTGAACATAGGGGCTCATACATTTTTTCGAATTAGTGTTTTGGGCTTCCTCAGATGTATTCCCAGAAGTGAAATCAGTGGGTCATAAATATAAACATCTTAGTTAGCAGGCTCAGAGAAATAAGAGTAGTTTTGCAACCATGAAACAAAAATAAGATTTCCTAAAAAAAAGAAAAAGCCATGAAACAACAAAAATCTCTTGGAAATTAAAAATATGAAGGCAGAAATAAAAAAAATCAAGTAGAAAGTTTGATGAGTATTATTGTGGAAATATCCATTAAAATAAACTAAAAACTCAATGAGATAAAAAAACAGGAGGAAGAAATAAGCACAAAAATGGGAAGATCAATCTAGGAAATCCAAATCTGAGTGAAAACAACGTCCAGAAGAATAAAAAGAGGAATAAAAAAAGAGGAGGAGGAAAAGGACATTTATCAAATAGAAGAAAACATCCCAGGATCGAAGTCCACATTTCCAGAATGAAAGGGCGCACTGAGCATCCCACACAGTGAGTGGCACACTTTTCGTGAAATTTCAGAACACTGGACTGAAGGGGAAATCCCAAAACCTCCCAGGGAGAGAGGCCGGGGAGAGAGAGTCAGACAGTGATCGCACACAAAGCCTTCTCTCCACAGCAGCCTAGACTTCAGCAAACCATGATGTAACGTTTTCAGAATTCTTAGGGAAAATGTTTTCCAACCTTAAATGCTACACTCAAACAATTTTACCAATAAAATATGGAATAAAGATAGGCAAGATTTTAAGAATTTTGTTCCAATGTGACCTTTCTCAAGAAGCTACTGGAGGATGTGTTCCACTAAAGAGAGACAGAGACAGAGAGAACCAAGAAAGAGCTGGATGAAGTGACCCAATATGGGACAGATGTGAGTCTCTTTATTCAGAGGCCACCAAAGAAGTTACACCCAGGACATATCAGAGGCTCCCCTTTGCAATCATCAATTCTTTCCCACCCCACCCTTTTGTTTTGCCCCAGCCTTGCAAATGTGAATTCCTAACCCTTACACAATCATTTTTACAATGTTTAAATTGAAAGGACAAAGCCAGCACCATTTACTATCCTGGCACCATTTGCCGAGCAGGCCTATGACCTTGTTAAACATGACTGCCATCTCACTCTTCTGAGCTTCTGTCCCCAGAACTGGAAATTACTGGAAAGCAAGAACAGAACGTGCCTGATCGCTCCCTACAGCCACAGGCAGAAGAAAACATTGGAACAAACTGCAGCCTCAAGTTACACCGCCCCAACAGCCCAGGTCCATACAACAGTGTCCAATTGTTGTATGTGTCCCACACATACAACACCTTTTTTGTGCCCCACCCTTTTCGTCAAATTGTAATCCAATAAAAGTGCAAAGCCCCCAATCCTCAATGCTCGTGTCTCTCTCCTTTCTCGGAAAGTGAATAAAACTTTACTCTCTTCACTTTCTTCTCATTGAGAATTCTTTCACAGCCAGCATCAGTGACCACCCTGACATGAATCCCTTCTTCCAAGATTTCTTTAATTAATTTCTTAGTTCACTCACTCACTGAGTGCCCATAAACTACAGTTGAATTTGGAAAGAAAAAATAGAATGAACAATCTTTGTTTTGCTTCTTTTTGCATTTCTATTAAGCCTTCCTTTTTTTGAGGCAGAGGTCTGATTTGAAAGAGAAACACAAAGAAGGTAGATAAAGGGATTTCTCTTGCTAGCTGTGACTTTTTCATAAAACAGGTATGTGTTGACCTGTCCTTTAAGTTGCAGCGAAACCCACTTCAAGTGCCAAAGCCCTGGAAAGAAGGAAACAGAAAAAAAACAAAACCAAAACAAACAAAAAAACCCCTTTCTTCCAGAGAAATTATCATGAGCCAAATAATGCTGCAAGCTGTGTTAATTTTTTAATGTTTATATTTCTGAAATCTTAGCTCTAGCCATTTAAATTTTGTACTTCTAAGTGCAAAATGTTTTTGCCTTCAGCCTGATTTGAGTTTTGAGTGGTTGACTGAGTCACAGGAGGCCCCAGCATTTAGCAATACTGGGGTCTGCACATGAGTTTTGTAATTTTGATGTGTACTCAGGAAACTGTTGGTACTTGCAGGGCATGTAACCGATGCAGTTCACACTCTGCTCTGTCCCCTCTGTGCACCCGTGCTCACTGGCAGCTGCTGTAGGTAGTATCCAGAGCATGGACAGCTTTCCATTCCAAGCACATGCATCTGTTTTTCTCTGCCTTGGGGCTTTCCTGGCACTATGAAAAGCTTGCAAAGGCTCAGACAGGCTCAGCAAAGAAGTGTAGAGCCATCAGCACCCCTGGGACAGGGGATAATTATCAACCAATGGGAGGCGGACGTTGGTGAATAAATACTCCACTTTTCTCATCCTCCATGGAGTGATTCTGAGCAGCGCTGACTGTTTTGCATGACTTGAACTTGACAGACCTTGGGAGGGAGTGCCCCCTTAAAGTTTGCACCCTGGTTACCTCATGCACCCCACTCTGGTCTTGGCTCTGATTTTGAGGCAACTTCCTCACAGTTTCTGAGCCCTAGTAGCTCATAGTTAATAACCTATGTTTACCACACCCTTCACTGATGTCTCTCCTTTTCTTGTCTCGCTTAACCTACTCTCTCACTGGTGCAACCTGGGATTGTCTTTCAAATTCAGTACTTGCCCCCATTTCCTTCTCAGCTTCTACTTCTGGTAACCTAGGGCAGGCATTGCTTAGAAATGATGCATCCTCTCTGTCTACCCCCTCCCGTGACCCCATCCCAGAGGTGATTTATTTAAGTTTATGATCACTTTGTGATATGATTCCCATTGCCGTAAAGGCATATCTTCTCTGAGGCAGAGCTGGGACTCAGACGCCTCTGGTGCCCAGGGTTAGGCAGTGACTTCCTTGCAGAGAAACACACATGGGCACTTTTTGTTTTTTGGGTGATTGAGGAAGGAGTTGTTATATGTTGTTGCCCCTGGGTTTATTATTATTATTATTATTTGGAGAGGCATTTGGGGATGATGTGAGGGCAGATAAAGACAAAGGAAGGATAGGAAGGCAAGAATTGCTTAGGTAATCGCCCCCAACTCTTCCCTCACTTTGGTCTCACGGCTTGAGGGCCTGGTTGTGAGCCCCTGCTGGAGGGGCGTGGAGCCAGAACAAGTAACAGAGTTTGTGTTTGTGAAAGAGACAGAAAGCTTAAGGTACATACAGTCCTGCTTTGGGACCAAGGTAGCTAAAGGCAGCATACATCATGTCCCATGCAGTCCTTTTGCACCTTGGCCTCAACCCTGGCTCCCAGATCTCAGTGCTCATTCTGGGTCAGAGGCCAGTCTGCAGAAACGTGCAGACCTCAGTGGAGCATCAGGGAAGAGCCAGGAAGGGGAAGACTGGGGCAGGGCAGCTGGACCTCCCTGGAAGGGGCTGGTGGGCTGCAGGTTGTCCCTGTGCAGGACAAAGCAAAGACCCTGGGGAGGGGCGACTTTGGAATAGGGATAAGTTCCTGAATGGGCAGGCAGAGGCACTGAACTGATCAAGTTTAGGAGACTGTTCATGTGACCTACTTTGTACTCATAGGCAGGTGAAACCTGGGCTATTTTGGGCTATGCGATTGCCATAAGCTTGCTGGCATCCACATGATTTAAACAACCTGTCAAGCAAGAAGCCTGGCAGTCAATTATCCGGGGCTCTAGCCCTGTCACTAACACTAACCTTGGGCAAGTCACTTGACTTTTCTGTGCTTCAGATTTTTTCATCTTACAGTGACCTCATCGGGCAAGATGAAAACCGAGGTTCTTTCTAATGTTTAGAGAAGGAGTTCTTTCTCCAGAAAGTATTGGTGGACACATGGAAGCCTAGAGAATGCCTTGGAGTTCAGAAAGTGGCCGTGGCCTGGGACCCTCTTTCTCTTGGATAAAGTACCAGGTTACAACCAGACACTGCAATTGAAGAATGGTGTCATGTCACAGCTTTTGCGTGAATGTCTGCTTTGGGGCTTTGTCTTAAATGTTTGAGACACAATGCTTCAACAGATGTTTTATTGTCCTCGAGCCACCATGCCTTTGTTGAGATCTTTGTAGATCATAAATTTAAGCATGAAACACAAATTTGCTAAACTGGCAACCAACTGCACTCATTTGTGGTTGATTTGGAATGAAACAGAAAGTAGTTCTTGGAGCTGTCTGCTTATTTTCTGCCTGGCCTCTGGTTTCTCTCCCTCACTTTATACCTGACACCTTTTTATTATTTTACTTCCCACAGACTTGGCAGATTGATGTTTTAGAAAGTTAAATGGAATGCCTCCAGTGGAGGTGTGATATCATGGTGGTCCCTGCTTCGGAGAGTAGAAAGTCCGTTTCCACAGTGCAATACTCCGGGGTCCGCAGGCTGAGACTTCTCTGTTAGTGGCCCCTCAAGCCCAGGCTGCACTCTGAGGGGCAAGCTTAACTGGCTGTGAACTGTCCATTCATTTTTGATTAGCAGCCAGGCTGGACAGTGATCACACAAGACCAGTCTGATAATAGCAAATGGTGCTCTGCTTCAGAAGTAATTTTTAAGGAAGGATGTTGTTCAAGGAAGGGTGGGGAAAAGGTGGGGCACCCAGCAGGACTATTGGAAGAAAGCATAAATCACATGTGCTCGATATCAGGGTCAGTGGGAAAGTACATAATGGAAAAGAAAATTTTAAAAGCGTATTATTAATTTCTGAATATGCCAGTACAATCTCACTATCTAATCTCAACACTATCTCAACACTATCTAATATTTATTGAATGCTGACTATTTATCAGCTATGTTCCAAGTACTTCTGTATATATTAACTCAGTAATCTTCATCACAAGTCTGTAGGGTAGGTACTATTATCCTCACATTATAAATGAAAAAAAAACCAAAGTATAGAGATGGTATATAATTTGGCCAAGATCATTCAGCTACCGAATGGTCAAGGCTGGGATTTGAAACCAGACCATATGATTTCAGAGTTTTCACACTTAATCACTCTACTGCTTCCGTCCACATGGCAAATGAAGAAAAGAGCATCAACTATAAGCATATTTCAGGCCAAGTCAGAAGTGGAGGCGACATAAGAAAAAAAAGACATTTAAAAAAATTTATATGAGATGATAGAGGTTAACTAAACTTGTGGCAATCACGTCACAATATATGTAAGTCAAGTCATCATGCTGTGTATCTCACTCTCATTAAGGGCCGTGTGCCAATTATATCTCAGTAAAACTGAATGGAAAAAAAGAAAAGAAGCGGAGGGCCACAGTGAACCTGAGCCTCTGGCATGGCCTCCCTGCCCTTCTCCAGATGGCCTTGGCCAACCTTCTACCTTGTATGCTGCCACCGCCCACTGAGCGACACGCCTTGGCTCCAGCTGCAGTAAGTGACTTTATTTGCACCTATCTTGACTTGCTCAACTCCCTGTGCCTTTATGCCTTTATATACTTTTCATCTAAGTTTGGAGAAATCCTCAGGTTTTTAGACTCGGCTCTAATGCCAACTCCTCCTTGAAGCTCTCTCAGACCTTTCAGGCTGAGTTGTTGCTCCTTCATGCTTTCTTAACACCTGGCTCATCCCTTCACTGTAGCTTGCTTCAGGTAGTATTGGAAATGCTCTCTCTTCTCACTGAGCTATGAGCTCCTTCAAAGCACGGTAGCACCTGGAACAGTGTGTGGCACATAGCTGGTCCCCCATGAATGCTTACTTGAAAAAAAATGCCTAAAGCAAGTGGTACCACCATCAGACAATTATGGGTATTCAGAGATTCTGTCTTCAAGCTTATGTAAAGAACTTTAGATTTGGCCCTAATTATCTTAATCATTTTTCTCAATCTGTTCACTTATTTTGACTTGTTTGCATAAATTGTTGACATTTACATGTTCTTGGCTGGTGATGAGATGATACTAACATATGAATTAAGTGACCACTGTAATGATGATGTAGGTGACAATAAAACGTACAGGGTGGGGCAAAGTAGGTTTATAGTTGTTTGTATGGAAAACAATACAGTAATTAATAAGTAATAACACAATAATAAAGTCTGGTTTGTGTACTCAGAACTGTGAATCTACTTTTGCCCCACCCTGTATACACAAGTTACACCCTCATTTCCAGGGCTAGTCATGAAACCCTCCCTTTTCATTCTACCAGGTAGGCAGGTGTGCAGGTGGAAATTTCTGGACATGACAGGAGTTTGGAATTTCTGATGTAACTAATGAGTATGGGAGGTTCTTAAACAGTCTATAAAAATGGAATTTGTTTGAGAATAATTTGTTAATAAAGGATAGGCAAATCGTCAGTTGATTTTACTAGACAGTGAAAATTACAACTGATTATAAATTCTGCCTTTGCTCCCAGTATGGCTCCCCTCTTTCCCTAAACAGTTGCAGACCTCGGCAAGGATTCCTGGCTCAGCATGGCTCTGTCCCCTAAACTTCTTTTATCTCGTTTCTGCCTTTGCCATGGAGCGAGCCATCTCCTGCTACAATGCATTAATATCTAATCATTTGCTTTGCTGCACATCCTTACAGACTCCTTTCTTACCCATAGTGTCTCTTTACTATGTTTTCTTCCCCATGCACGGTTTACTCTCTTACATATTAATTTTTTCTCTTTTGTGGTTTGTTTCCTTGGTTCTCCATAGCACTTGACTAGGATCTTTGAGCCTCTGCCTCTACCTTTATCCTTCAGTTCACGTCTGGGCAGCCCCTGCTTGGCTCGGCGTTAATCCTATTTACTCACTAAAAATGTTCTTTGGGGCGTGTGGAGTTTAAATCAGGACTTCTAGTAATTAACGCTTGGTTTTTAGAGAGGTCATTTTCTCAGTCTCTGGGGGGAAGAGATGGAATTCTTGGCAAAGTTGCAGCAGGGAGAGTCTTTCTCCACCTTCGCTTATATCCTTCCTCAGAACAATCTCCCTACCCATGAAATATCTTGGCTTATTCAGTTAAAAGCTCAGCAGAACATTTTACATAATGTTTTCATCTGGTTGTAGAAAACTGATCCCTGCTGATAGAGAAACAGATTTGAAAAAGAGTTTTAATTTTCAAACAATGAGAATAAGCTGACTACCCTGACCCTTACCCTGTTTCTGAGCCTCCCACCCTGGGCTATGGTGGAAGCAGCTAGTAACAATAAAATTCAGTGTTTACAAATTCATGCAAATGCCTGACAAAATCTTATTGAATATTTCTATAATCCTGAAATGAAGAAGGATCTATAAACCTCAAAGCCAGAAGCCTTAAAGGAAAAGATTTATAGACTTAACAAAGTTAAAAAAAAAAAAGAAAGATGGCAATCTGGGAAAAATATTAAAACACATGTGATAGTCAATGAGTTAAAACACTTGGTTTAACCAAGTGCTCAACAAATAAATCAGGAAAAGATGAACACTTGGGTAAAAAAAGGTCAATAAACACATGAAAAGATGTTCATTCTTACTAGTAATCAGAGATATAAATCAGAACAAAAAATAAGTTAGATTGGATGTAATTTAAAGACTGATAAAATGTTAATAAGAACATGAAAAATTTAGACATATTTATACCAATATACACCTATTGGAATAGCTACGGTAAAATAATACTGACAATATGAAGTGCTGACAAGGATGTAGAGCAATTGTAACTCACATATCTGGTGAGAATGCAAAATGGAACAGTCACCCTGCAAAAAGCTTGGCAGTTCCTTGCAAGCATACACCTACTATTTGATCTAGTGCTCTCACTCCTGGGTATTTATGCTAGAGAAATAAAAAAATGTATATTCAGATACACACACGCAAACTGTATACAAATGTTTATTGTAGCTTTATTCATAACTGCCAGAAACTGGGGAAAAAATATTCTTCAGCGGATGAATGGAGAGACAAACTGTGATATATCCATATAATGAAATGCTACTAAGCAATTAAAAAAAAATCCCACTGGAACTATTGATACATGCAACAACTTGGATGAAGCTCAGCATTATGCTGGGAGAGAGGTCAGTCTCAAAAGATTGCATACTATATGATTCCATTATGATATTTTTGGAAAGATAAAATTATAGGGACAAACAATAGATCAGTGGTTGCCAATGGTTTAGATGTGAGGGAAGGGAGAGGTGTGTCTATAAAGAAATAGAATGAGGAAGATTTTGGGGAGACAAAATGGTTCTATATTCTGATTATAGTGGTGGTAACAAATCTATATATGTTTTAAAATTCATAGAATTTTATAGCAAAAGAGAAAAAAGTAAATTTTACTTTATGATAATAATAAGTAAAGTAGGCATTCTAATACCCTATTCATACATTGGTACCAAACTTATGGAGAATAATTTACTTATATATGTCAAAATGTAAAATATGTCTATTCTATTGCTCGACAATGCCAAATTTGCAAAAATATTCTAAGGAATCTTTGCATCTGTGCAAAGATAGTACAGAGATGTTCATGGTTATATCTTTTATGGTATTCAAAAGAGCTACAGACTATACATCTATCTGTGGGGATTTGCTTTCAAGTCATGTTACAGTGGAATGTTATCCATGCATTTAAAATGATATAAATCTACACTTGCTTACATGGAAAATTTTCCATAGTATGTAGTGAAATAATAGTTTACAAATAGAATATATGGCATGCAATTGTTTTAAAAATGGGGTGAAGTATGTGTCTAAATATATATTTATTTATAGAAAAACTTCTGGAAGAATGTACACGAGACACATTGACAGAAGTCAGCTCTCGGTTATGGGCTTATAGTGATTCTCCCTTTTCCTCTTTATACATTTTTCATACCCTTTTTTAATTTATACTTTTGTTATAGTGTTAACATTTGGCTATAAGCATGTATTACTTATATATTTTTAAAATTTGTTTTTTTAAACAAAAAACCCATGCAAAGTCTGAAGGTTTGGGTTTTAGACTATGAAAACTGTTCTCCAGTCAAAGAATATTCTCAAGTCAGGTTTATTCGAGTGTCACACACACCCCAAAAGTATATTTCTAGGACTGCTGAGACCAGCAATATTATTTCCATTGTTTAACTTTCCACCTCCAATATATGTTGTTTCCTAACACTACCTCATTTTTGAGGAGCTGTCCTTGATATTTAAAATGTAATTCTTGGGCTGAAGTAATATAACCTGAAGGTGTTTATAGGGTTAAACATCAAATAATGCACCTCATTTAGCATCAAGTATGGCTTTATGCATATGGTGATTGGGAGGGTAAAATGGAAAGGTTATCTATTACTAAATTTAGAAATTATGTCCTGATAGATTTGATGGTTGATTTAAATATAACTTCTTGTCAAGCATCTGTTTTTAGAATCAAATTACTATGACTCTACAGTTTCCTTGAAGTCTCGAAGTCTCACATTTCTGTCTGCCTTTGCACGGCTTTATGTAAAGGACAGTTGGAAACTGCAAAGTTACTGTTCACTGTATCACGTGTTACAGGACACACTGGTAATTTCATAGAAATGTAAGGTGACCCACAAATTGTCTGCAGAAGAAGTAATTGCCATTATCTCATCGAATCTTAGATCGTTGGAAACTCACCCACTGAGATTCATTTGGGGATGCTTTTGTCTTCTCAGCTGCTCGCCTGTTTTTCTGATCCGTCTCTTCTCCACCTTCGCCTGACTGCCCACCCCCAGTGGAGTGCTGCCTGTTTTTTCCATCTTGCTTCTTTCATTTATCTCCAGGGTTTAAGTCAATAAACAAAGAGTCTTGGATCCAACTTTGAACTCTTGTGGGTTTGGATGTATTTTTGGTCTCATTTTTAGTTTCGAAGAGAGAGTGTTGCTTCTGACCTCTTTGACTCTTCCCTGCTGATTTGACTGGGCCTTTGATACTAGAGAAGGGTGAGATTTTTGAGGAAGTAGTATCTCTTTTGGTGGAGGTGGTGATGCCTTTTGCTGCTTTGTGACTCAAGTTGTGTTCAGTTCCAATCATAATTGTATGCCTTGAAAAAATCAAATTCATACTAGCAAGCTAGCAAACTTAGCAAAAAATCAAATTCAAACTTACAGTCTTTAAAGAAAGATGTGATTCTTACGAATGCAGAGATGAGAGTTCAGCTACAACATAAAGGGACTCTCAGCTAGAGTTAAATTTCACCAACATTTAGGTAAGTCAGGCTGTTTAAGACATATAGGTATCACTGGGGACTTGGGCAAAGTGCAAATGACATATTCCATCTAGAGAGAATCTCTTTTCAGTGTCAGATAATTATTACTATGTAGGAATAGGCCTCCTGTGGTCAGGCCCTCCACCTTTTCAATAGAAGCCAGAAATAAAGATTTTTGTGTGATATTTCCAAGCTTGTCAACTATTTCAAACAAAATATCAGTACACTTTAATCCAAACCATGTGTCAGACTGCTGGATGCGGCCATGGGCTGCCAGTGTACAAATTCCGTTACAAACTAAAGTGCATACATTTGGGAGTCTGAAAGTAGGGGACGATGAAAGCTGTTCTGAGGTCAGGACATAATTCCAGCAGGGAATTTTGAGGATCCGGTTTTCAGTGGCACTACTGTGTGCTAGTGACAGAGCAATTGCTTGGTAATAATGAGATCTCCCTGGAAGCCCCCAGGACTCTTACGCTCTTCTAGAGAGAGAGGGAGGGAAATCTCAAGAAAGAGACATTGAACTTCCTGCTAATAGGCAAGTGGGGATTTGAGTAATTAAGTAAAAGATTAAAAAGGGATATGACCATATTTGTATTTGAACTCCAGGCTGACGAAGTAGGTTATATTTGTTTATCTAATTTAAAAATCTACAAGCTGGAATTTTGGAAAGGAGTCACATTTATTAAGTTATTATTGGGCATTGAGGAATAGTTACATTGTAGTTTGGGATAATAATAGTAACAATAAAAATGGTAATAATAATAACCACGGCTGTCATTTGTTGAGCACTTACCATATGCTAGGCATAGTACCTGCACTTCACATATACAAACTCATTTAATACTCAGAGGGTAGATTCAACTATTACTTCCCTTTGATAGATGAGCCAACTGAGACTCAGAGAGGTGAAGCAACTTGCCCAGGGACACACAGATATGTTGCACCAATAAGGAATTCTCACTTAGCAGTGGACCCCTAGTACAGGTTTAAAATCCACTCATTCTATTTATTTTTTTAACCGTTTATAAAACTACTCACCAACAAGTTTTAGCTGCCTGAACCATTTTCATCTCTCCACATTTTCTTCTGTTTTTCATTACTGTGTATACATTCTTCTAAAATATTTTAGGATTTACTGTTACCATGTGGTAATTTATGGTTTGCCTTTCTGTAGTTGTAAACTTATCTCTCCTCCCACTACTTATCTACAATCTCTGTTCTTAATGCCATGTTTCTTAGCTAAAAAATAGAATATGTTTACCCTGGAAAAGTTGTAAAATATAAACATGTATAAAAAATTTGCTTCTAATCCCACCATCCACAGAAAATAGCTATTAACTGTAGATTGCATTCTTTCCATTCTTTCCTATGCACATACATTTCTATGAAAACGAGTAGAAGTATATTACTATTTTTACCAAATGTAAATCATATGTACACATAACTATAGCCTTTCTTTTTTCAATAAACATTTATCATGAGCAGTTTCCCATATCACTACCTTTAAAAACATTATTTTAATGACTACATGGAATTTTATCATATGGGTTTATCAGAGTTTATTTTAAAGTTTTCATGACATTAGATGATGAAATATTTTTAAAATGTTCACTTTTGCAGATAACATAGTGACCAGCATGTTGCACATAAATCATTGACCATATACTTGGTCCTTTCCTTAGCACAAATTCCTCCAAGTAAAAGTAGTGGGTCAAAGCCTCTTCATGTGCATTGCTAAGTTGCCCTTCTGAACGTTGGACCAAGTCACGTGTCACTGGCACCCTCAGATTTTATGATCTTCATTTTTACATAATTTTACTCTTTCTTTAACCTCTGATTTTATTCCCTTAGATGTCTTAGGACTAGACACTCAATTTAGCTTTCTTTCTCATTCTAGTAGTGTGTTTAGGACTGCCTCCTCCCAGTGGCGAGTAGACAGACGTGGGGACTTCCGGCTGAGCTCTGCTTGGTAATGGAGTCCATCAAGAGGAAACCAGCTTTAGGGTCAGCTCTGTGCAAAGCCCCTGGCCTCTGGGAATGGGGCCCATTCTCCACCAATTTACGTACTTGGGGCTGATTCTGCATGAGTAGGTTTCTAGGACGAGTTAACCATCTAAGAAATTGCTCACACTTCATTGGACAACGTCAGTCACCAGGAGCATGGCGGCAAGAAAGGGAGATAAGGGCCTTCTTCCATGGTGTGGTCACAGCACATTATCTGGGTAGGCAGTCTTTGAGGAGACAAAACGCTCATCTTCTCCAGACAAACTGCAGAAGCCATGAAGGGTACTATTACGAAGATAGGTCAAAGACCCAACGCAAGACCACTGGGGCGCACAACAAAGGGAAGACCCTGCTGCTTCTGAAGGAATGGTCCCCAAAGTGCTGAAGGGGAAAAGAGAGGCTTGGGTCTAAGAGAAAAAGGAAATTTGGAACATTTTCTAGGATTTCTTTTTTTAAAGTGATTTATTATCTTATTACTATGCTGGGGAGAAGGAAAGCTCCTGGCTAAGAAATAAAACAGTCTATTATCCCAGAAATCACAGCCAGGAATATGGATTCTTAACAAGTGTCAAAAAAGTATTCTGAATAGGGAGAGAAGAATGCAGATACATCACTTCTGTTATAACACATTCATGGTTTCTTTTAATCCACAAAGTCCAATTATTTTCTTTTCAAACTTAAGGGTACTGTCTCCCCTCTAATCTATTGTTACACTTACTAGTGGATCTGAGCCGAGGGTATTATCTGTCTATGAATTTGAGTAATATTTCTCTCTCATCTACCCTCTACCCCATGCTTTCCACCTAATGGGGGAAGTGGTTTCTATATCTGTTCTCTGTTCCTTTTGCCTCCTGCTCGTAGAGTGATAGTACAGTAGAGTTGGTTAGTTAGTTATTTCCATCCATCTCTTTCAATACGTACTCTTAAATAGAAGGACAGGGGTGAAAATGAGAAGGATTTCCAAGCAATGGGAAACTACGGGAGCAGAGACACAGAAGGTTTGTGGAAAGGGGATGAGTAGAGAAGAGATAGGGAAAGAGGGCCTACAACTAGGCTTCATAGGCCTCCAAATGTCATGTTTTCAAAGGTCTTTGTCAGTTTTTTTTAAAGGAAGTTTGAGGGTTTTTTCCCTTTGTAAGCAATGGAGAACAGTAGAAGGCTTTGAGGAGGAAAAAAATATGATTAGATAGTTTTGGGGCTTGTGTTGGTTTCCTTAGCTTTTTTTCCCTCCAAGCAAAAACGACTCCCATGTGGTAGGGAAGATAAATAGGAAGAGGAAGAAGCTAAAAACAGGCAGGAACAGGAGTTTGGAGGTTACTGCAATACAGAAGCCCAGATATTTGGCTTGGACTTAGGCAGTGGGGGTGAAGATGAAGGGGCAGATTTAAGAGATATTTAGGTTTGATTGACCTGACTTCGGTGCTTTTTAGAATAAGAAGAGAAAGATAGAGACAAAGCGATGAAAACTAAGCAAGTATGACTATAATTTCCTCTAGTTGATGTGTGGATGTTGATGTCATTAAGTGAAATAAAATCTAAAACGCAGGTGGAGGAGGGAAAATTAAAGGGACAATTGGCTTTCAGACAGAAGAAAAGAGAGCCTTGATTGTATCGCATATCCAATGGTGTAAATATTCCCACCACTGGCCAGTTTTAAGTAGCCCAGGGGAAGTCACTTATTGCTGAGGTGAGAAGAGATACACATTCAGCTCTTTTGAGCTGGAGTGAGCACATCACAGGTCTTGCTGGCTACTCTACGCGTGTAGCTCAGCAAGGAGATGATAGCTGGTGATCCAGGGTTTAAGTGAAGCCACTGGAGTGGAGCTCGTAGAAAGAAAAAGAGAAAACCTGTATCAGGGCACATATATGGAAAGAGGAGTCTGGAAAAGAACATTAACTGACAGACGGGAGAGTCAGCAGAGAACCAGATTCATGCAAAACAAGAGAACTAGTTTCAGGAAGGAAGGTGTGGTCAGCAGTGTCAGATACCAGAGATCAGGTGGCCTAAGGACTTAAAGGAGGTCATTGGCAATGCCAATTAAGCAGGTGTTTTTTTTATAAAGATAAAAAAAAAAGAGCACTTAGCCTTTCCCGCTCTCTTTTTAAGGAGGTCATTAACGAATTTGGACAGCACAGACTCAGGGGTGGGGGCAAGAGTTTGCCTGAAAGGGGCTGGAGAGGGAGTGAATGAAAGGGGTAGAGATGAAATCTTTTCAGCAGTTTGGCTCTTAAGGGAAGACGAGTGTGAAGGGAGGCAGCTTGAAAGGACGGCTTTGAAAAAAGAGTTGTAAATCATTGATGAATTAGTAACTCAGGGACTCTATCTGTCTGTAATTCAGACTAATTTGTTGGTCCCAATGATAAGCAGAACAACCGTCTCACTAAAGTCCAGAAGCAGTAATGGTTTTGAATCTTGTTTAGATGCTAATGGGAGTCACGTCAACACAGAAGGGGATTACATTGGTCCAATTAAATTGAATTTGTAGGTTTGGAGAGCCTACGGGACACATGGCTTACTCCACAAATAATGGTGACTTCTCATATTTTTATTTGTTTGAACATTGATTGTGTGGTGATTTGTTTATGTGTCGAACCATGTATTGGAATTAACTGACTCAGATATGAACTGTAGCTGCTTTTATTCCTCCTTAGACAATATAAAAGAAGGATTACCTATTTTTAAAAAATTTTTGAGGCACTCCTCATTATCCAGGAATGTCTTTAAAATCCAGCTGTTAGGTCTTTTTAATTGTAACAAATTCAACTTGAATTTAGTATACTTTAGTTTGCCTTCTTCACTGACTGCCTGTAATACTCAATTTTTATTTTCAGAGTTTTCTGGGACCAAACAGAATACACACCAATCAAACTACATGTGTGGTGAAAATCATTTATATTTTAAACAATGTGTGTATGTACATTTATGCACAGCGGTTAACAGATATTACATATTAAAGCAATCTCCAAGAAAGTCTTTTTGGTAATCTCTAGTTGAAAAGTCTCATTGGAATGATAAAATCGAGCTTCTCTGTAGCTCCATGACTTCTAGCAGGGTCTCCAAAGGCCCAGCTGCCCGAAGGGCAATTCTGTGATTAGGACACGCCAGGGTCATCTCAGAACAGAACTTCAAGCCACCTGGGATACATTTACAGAATCAGCTTCTCCAGAGCAACAGTAGCAGAGAACGGTCTTCCTCCTTACTTGGAAAGGCGCGTGTGGGGTGGGGAATTGGAGTTCTGGTGTCGGGGTTAGCAGGAATCTGAAGACTTGGAGGAAAGCTCACTACGGTTTACTCAGGAACAAATCAACCCATGGCATTCAAGGGAGAAAATTCGCTTTCTCAAGGGACATCTTTTCTTAGGCTCTAACTTTCGTAGTTCAGTCTTTTTGTCATATGAATTTGTCACATTTGCAAAGAATTGGTTTGGTGTTATCAGACTTATGTCCCTGCATCACCTGGCCAAATCACTTAGCCTTTATGGAGGCTTGGGCTCTTTTATTGCTCAAAATCAATGAAACTCGTAAACAGGTCTCAAACATTACAGCGTGTGCGTGTTTCATTGTAGAGGTAATACGACAGATTGTTCTTAGTTAAAAATGATCAAGTTTGGCTTTGAGGCCATTGATGTATGTAATTAGAATCAATGGCTGTCCTCTGTCTGGGGCTTCCTTCTTCTTCTTGGGTTAACCTTCTTTCTCCAGCATCCTATCTTTGTGTTATTTGTGCAGGACTTACTGTTTTTTATCCCCCAGTAGCACAATCTAAGGGATTACTTTTAATAGGGTGCTCTTGGGAACAATAGCCTTCAAAATTCCAAAAGGAATAATTTGGTGGGATTTTAAGCACTGTGATAAGTGGCAGTAGGGGTGGCAGTAGGGGTGGGGGTAGTAGAGGGGGTGGAAAGTCAGGGAGACCTAATCACTCCCCCAAATCACATGTGGAGGAGCTTTCCTTTATATCTAGAAGGTCGGAGAGGTTATTTTTAACTTTTGCTAGACCTGGAGTTTTAGAAGTTTGGCATGGGAAAAACTTTATAGGCCATAGGCTGGTACCTGAAAATGACATTAATAGCCACCTAATAACATCCTCTTTCTTTACAATGCCACTCTTTCAAGAAGCCTAAATGAACAAAATTCACTTTCAGAAAACCCTGCTGAAGTAGGGAGAGAATATAATTTTTTCCATTTTTACAGATGAAGAAATGGAGGCAGAAAGTTATAGATCATGTGGTTCAGGCAAATTTGACCCCAGAACCCAGTATCGTGGCCAGGGTTGTCCTTTGACCCAGGCTAGAGGACCTCTCTCCTGCAACCTGAGCTTCAGAAGGCTTGGCTCTGGCCCTCTGCAAACTCCATCCCTTCCTAAGTGAGAGCAGTCCACAGGGCCAAGGGACCATGACACCAAAGGTCTGAAATCCCAGAATTCCTGGACTTAAGGTCTCTCAGTGCACTTTCTAGGGTCTGCATGGGTCTCCTCACTGGTGTATGCACCTGAGCTCAAGTTGTGGTCGCGACTGTGTGCCTGGGGGAAGCTTGTGCTGCTGGGGGTCTATGTGCACACAATGGAGGTTCTTCTGGATTTTGATGGAGCTGGAGATGGGAAGAGAAAGGGTCTGGGACAGGCTCTCCCATTTCACCACATTCTTGCTAAAACTCAGGTCGAACTATAAGGAGTCTGAATGTGAACTGGCCCTTCCAGATTGCTTCTAAGGTATCTTTGTCAAGGCAGAAGACATTAATTTTACAGTTCTTTGGCTTGATTTATAACTCAAATATTTAGACATAAGTATGTGGGCCTCCTTTGAAATCTTATCTCTGTTTGTCAATTTTTATGGGTAGTCTTCCTCCTGGCTGTCAAAGCCAAGGCTAGAGGAAGAAGTTGGAGATCTGGGATGGTTACATGATTTTTTACACAATTACGATTCTTTAGCTGCACTTTGCAAATCGATAGAAGCAAAAAATCAAGCCTTGTGCATTTATCACTGGGACGCTGGTCAATACATTGAAAATAAAAGGGGGCTGGGCCACATGGATCCGTCATCTGGGCCTCTCTCCTTCCCCCAGTTCATGAAGAGAAGGAGCAAGATGCTTTTCATTGGCCCACCCAGGGACCTGGGAGGCACAGGCTGGAAATCACAAAGGCAGTAAGTTGCCTATTGATTACCAAAGTTGGGGTTTGTAGTGAAAAATAAATAAGTAAATAAAACAACCAGCCAATTATCCAGAGGGCTGTCTGCTTTCCTCCATACCCTTGGCATTTGGAAACAAAGACTAAAGGGGTGGCGTCGGGATGGTTTTCAGCCTCGTGTTCCCAATTACTGAGTAAACTGACAAAACAAAAGAAAAAAATGCTGAAAGCAGGAGTTTAGAGGAAGAAAAGAAAAAAATGCTGAAAGCAGGAGTTTAGAGGAAGCGATTTTCACTAGTGCTGTTGGCTCTCACGAACATGGATGAGACAGTCTCCGGCGCAGTCACAAGCCCCTTGTTTCCTGCTCAGGCCGGGTCAGAGGGTGCAGTTGGAAGAGCGGGCACTGCCGGCAGCACCCCCATCCCCCTACCTTAACACCAGCAGCCCCGTGGGGAGCTGAGGGACATCGCCCGTTTAAGGGGCGGGGCGCGGCTCCACGTGCTTTCGGCTGAGTGACTGCGCTACAAAAACAGAGGCAGGGGAAGGGGGCGGGGAAGGAGGGAGTGAGAGAACAGGCTTTGACCGATAGTAACCTCTGCTCTCAGCGCAGCCGAATCTATAAAAGGAACTAGTCCCGGCAAAAGCCCGGTAATTCCGAGCGAGAGTGAGTGGGGCAGGGACCCGCAGAGGCGAGCTGACACTTCTTTTCCGGGGAGCAAGGCAGGGAAGGCAGGGGGAGCCGCAGGACGAGGGCCGCCAGAGCCAATTTCTTGGGGCGCTTGCTTCTTTCCCCCCTATTTCCCTCCCTTCTTCGGAAGGGTTTTTCAAGGGGTGGGGAAAAGAGACGAAAACACAAAAGTGGAAAACAGGTAAGACGCTCTCCAGTGACTTAGGCGTTACTGTTTTATTTTGGGACTGAGGAGGTTTGGGGAAGCACTAGGTTTGGGGGACTTGAGTCCGAACCCTCACCTATTGCAATGTAGTAAATGGTACGGGGATGGCATAATGCGGAGAGGACGTCCTAGGACAAGCTCTGGCGACCCAGAGACGCGGTGCTGCTGGGCTCCGCGATTGCCCTGCGGTGGAGCTCGGGCGCATCTGTGGGCGTGGAGACCCGGGCGCAATACCACAGGCGCAGTGGGTTGGGGGGCTCTTGGTCGTGTTGGGGGCGCTGCCGCTGGAGTGGGAGGACTGTCAGGTCCTGCACTGAGCACTTCCCATTGTTTGGAAGCGCCTCAGCCGGCTAGAAACCCCTGTGGCTAAGGGTCGGCGGGCACCCACCAGGATGAATGCCCACACCGTGTCCCCACTCCTTTCTTAAATAGCTGGTCTGAGTTAGACTCTGATCTGGGGATCCGCCCCGTGCGCCCTCGGACTGGAGCGGCGCGTTCTGGTTTTCTAAGAACGCGACTGGGAGATGTCCCAAACGTGGTCCGTGGCTGTATTGCTCACTTGAGGCCTCAGGGTCTTTTGTTTGACTTGGGGGTCCTGCTTCTGGTTTCCTTGCGCTTACCGTAGCTGGCGTCCCAGGCGCCGCGGGGTGGACGAGTTTTGTTATTTTAAAAACATGACTTGGAGAGCCTTCGGAAATCTGGAGCTGAAGTGCCCATTCCCTCCCCGCCCCCACCCCAATTCTTTCTGCCCTTTGCTGCTTGTCTCTTGGGGCAGCCTAAGGCAGGGCACAGGGATGGAGAAGCTGGGGCGAGATGGTGCTGCGGAATGACCGAGAGTAACCCCGGCGGGCGGTGCAGAACTGAGCTCCGCGGCTGGGCTGGGCTCAGCGGTGGGGGTGGGGAGGGCTGGGCTCCGGCTGTCGGTGGCCCCGGGGGACTGGTCCGCAGCGCCTCCTGGCCCAGTGGCTTGGGAATCGGCCCTGTGGCCGGCGCGGTCCAGGCTCTGAGAGGCGTTGTCGCTCGCGGGTTCCAATGGAAATCCTGTGAAGAAGGAAACCTGGGAGATCAGGCGAATTCTCGTTGTTTTTTGTTAGAATGTTTCCTGACTCCCAGCCATTGCTATTTCTGAGGATTCTTGGGCTGTGGGCTACTGCCAGGATTGTGTGTAGGTGCCTCTTTGCAGCATTTATTAGAAAGAAGGAAATAAACAAGGTTTTAAAAAAGGGGTGGGGGCGGAGAGAAACTTCTGGCGCCCAAAGTAATAGACCCTTTTGCATTTTTTATAAAACCCAAGGCTTTTCTGTGATACCTCACAAAGCGCGTGGGTGGTATATACATTCATATAATAGAGGACAAATTTGATACTTTAAAAAAAGTCGCTATCTAAGGCCCGATTCCCCCTCCCCGCCGCCCCAGTCCAAAGGAACACCTCACAAAATTTTCCAAGTTCAAAAGCGAAGTTTCCCTGTTTCTTTTAGTTGGGGACAAAAACCTAAGTTTTGATCTTCTTTTCACACAAAACTTAAATCTCAACTGAAAAGTGCTTAATTTTCCATCTCCCCTTTTATTTCAGCCCGTTTTTCTCATATCTGCCACACAAGCAATGGAAGCTTTCTGTTGTTCATATCATACTGGTGAAACACTTCCCTCAAAGCAAAGAAAGCGTGAAAGTTTGGAGAATGTTCCAAAGTAGAACCTCTTCAGACAGTAGAATAATTTCCAAGTACAAAATTTCCGTTGTCAGCCTGTTCCCCACATGCTCCTATAAAGCATTAACGTAATGCATGACAGGGAGAATTTGGGAAACATTGGGTTCACAGAGCCAATCCTTATCTACTTGAGCCAAAGCCTAGAATCAGAGTGACCAGCCTTAGTGATGACCATTGTCCACGGAGGTAGTCAGCATACTGGTAATTCCCAAGTCCCCTTTTAAGGACAAGCCGTGCATTCTAGAATGATGTGTTTGTGAAGGAGACACCTGTGATACGTGTCTCCCCTCCAGATGCGCATTTGAAATCTCAACCCTTACCAGTATTTTGGTTTGCATTATAAATAGAGGCCTGGGATGGACACTGGACAGGTTTTGACTTAGGGCATGGTTATAGCTCATGTAAGACAGTGATTAGTCTAGGATAGGAAAAGAGTGATTGGGGCTTGGTTGTTTTAAATCTTTTCTCTAGGAAGTCTCAATGTTTACGTCATTAAAAATTAATAAAACTGAATGAAACAGTGACAGCTTTTTATTGTCTTCCATAGTATTTACCTTATATAGAGAGAAGTTGTCATATTTTCTCAGTTAAATTTTTTTTAGGGATCTTCCCTCCCATAAAGCAAGTTGCTTATGCTGTATTTGTAGTGACCACAAATTGTTAATATCTTCATGGTTTCAATTTTTAGGTCCTAAAATAATTAAATGGACATTGTCTTAGACTCTTTAATTATGAACCTTTTGGATATCTAGAAAATACCAATAGACATGTGGTTTTTGCATTTCTACAGTAGTCTTAAATCCAAATACATTTTTATTTACTCATCTGGATACTTAAGAGCTAATACATATATAATGCTCCATCCATACAATCCATTACTCCAGCATCAACTTTTAAATGATCTTTCTGAAACCTTGTTTTATTTAACTCTCCTGGGAGAGGGCTTACACTAAAAACTGAGACCCTCTTCATATCTGCAGGTGGTGGTAATCTTAAATGCCCATGTTATTGCAGTGTTTATTTCATAAACATTGTTAAATAGCACTGTGTGCCAAAGTACTATTCCCAATGCCTTTCAAACACAAACTTAATCTTTATATCAAACTGATTTATTATTCCTATTTTGTAGATTAAAAAACTGAGAGGTTCACTAACTTGTCCCTGACCACACATCTTTCAAGTGGCAGAGCTAAGGTGTGAACCGCACCCGTGTCGTTAACTGTTACGCTGAGCGGGTGAGGTTAGTGTGAGACAGTTTCAGCTGCTGCTGGCAGAGGACTTTCCAGGGATGCTCACCACGTTCTGGTATGTTCAGCGTCCTTAGTCCTTATCAGAAGCTACAGCCTGTATCATATTTCCCTTGTTTCTGAGGGGGTCAGCCAAGCTCTCTCCAGCTTGTTGGGACATTGGTTGGCTAGGGATTGCAACACCATGGAAAGAACAGACAATAAAATGTATCCAACTCAAATTCTTGGTTTGAAATGAAGAATGAACTGTTGCTTTAGCCAAGTATTTGTGAGTAGGTATACCATCTCAAAATGTTTCCCTGTGCGATGCAGGGAAAGGTGGAATGACACAATATTCGGCTATCAGAGTATAAGGAATAAAAGAAAGAACTATCAGTTTAACTGACAAACCTAACTTTGGTGAAATTTTTGTTTGGTTATTATACAATACAATTCTTGCCTGTTTTATTCTTATTTGTGTTGTGGAGCTTTTAAAAAATTTTTATTTGTAAATTATCACCTAAGTATACGTTTATTGATATTAGGGAGAAAGGAAGACAGAGCGGGGGGATGGAGGTGGGGCAGAAGGAGAGAGAGAGAGAGAAAACCATCAATGTTTTACAGGTGAGCAAAACCTGTAATTTAGGTATGTCCCCTGACCGGGGATTGAACCCACAGCTTTTTGGTGTATGGGATTACACCACGCTCCAGCTAACTAAGCCACCTGGCCAGGGCTGTTTTGGACCTTTTGAAATAAGCTATTTCTCTTACTGCCATTACTGCCTAGGAACCAAATTTAGACTTTTCTTAAGGCATTTTTCTCTGAAAGTAAATACAATTTCAAAGTCTGCTTTATAAAAGTAAAATTGGATGGAAACTATATTTGCTATTAAATTGGTGTACCAAATTAGAAATAAACTCTTAGAAAACATTTCTTCTTGGTAAAAAACAGTCGCATTGTTGATTAACTGTATGCTGGGTGTTTTAAGCATTCTACATGTAATAATTCAGTTCGTTCTCAGGAGAACCACATAAGGTGGCTACTGTGACTGTCCTTTGAGGGATGGACAGGTTAGGTAACCTGATCACAGAGTTTGTAAGTAGTGGAGCTGAGGCTACATCCCATGCATTTGGTTTCTGTGAATTGACCAATGTCAGGGTAAAGACCTAGCAACATCAAGGTTCTGACAACTGAAGTACCAATAAGAGGCAAAGAGTGAATGCTCCTGTGCATTGCAGTTTTTTAATTTACCTGAAAATAGCTGCCTGAATAGGTAGCCCACCTAGATGTTGTTCTAGAGGTACGTTTTAGAAATATGTGAAGCCAAAGAATGAAAATCTCATATTCAAAATGGTTTTCAGAGAGAGCCTTCCCTTACTCTGCATTCTGTCAAGATGCTAAACTGTATCAAAGCATTTACTCTAACAACGTGTGCAGACGCGTGAGACTTGGATCCTAAAACAAAGTGAACTTTGAGATCCCGCCTTTTTCCATTTTGAAAGCCTACTTTAAGACCTGATTTAAATGCTATCCTTCTGATAAACTCTTGTGGATTCACTCTTTCATGCCAACACAAAGTTAAAATGAACTATCCCTTTCTTTTTTCTCCTGTAAGATTGGATTACAGCGCTATTCATGTCATGTATTTAATTGTGTTTTGATATGGTGACATTTATTTGTCTTCCTCTAGAGTGTATCCTTCTCTAGGAGGTCTTTGATTTATTCTCCCAGCCCTTAGTTCAACCCCTTTGATATGGAATGTGGAAGGTGTTCAATAAATGCTGACTTAGACAACTCAAACAAAGACAATGGGAAACTGATGTTTGTTTTCTGTATCATAAATAAAATAATGGGGTGATTGTAGAAGAATATTAGAAATAGAATGATTTGAGAAGTAACTGTAGTTAAGGTTTTATGATTGAGAAATTTCAGTTCTTAGTTAAATTATCTAGGCCGCCTAACTTTGTGGAACAAACAATTCTGATTCCATTCAGTTTCACTTCTCTCTTTGAGGCAGCTGCGATTTTGAGAAGATGCTGTAGTCGGTGACATTTCACTTTCATGTACTTTGGTTTGCACATTAGTTTATTTTTAACATAAGAATGAGATAATTTACAAAGTAATTTACAATTTAAATACTTTTTAAAAACCAAAATGATCTTTATGCATAGACTATTATGCTAAGTGAAATAAGTCAGTCAGAAAAAGCGAAGAACCATATGATTTCACTCATGTGGGATATAAAAGTGAAACTCATAGACACAAATAACAGCGCAGTGATTACCCGAGGGAAGGGGCAGGGGGCATAGAAAGGGGTTAGAAAAGGGTAAAGGGAGTCAAATATTTGGTGATGGAAGATTTGGCTTTGGGTGGTGGGCATACAATGCAATATACAAATCATGTTTCAGAGAAATGTACACCTGAAACCTATATTACCCTATGAACCAATATCGCCCCAATATAAAGCTGCCAACTCCCCCCAACAGCCTTTTATGCATAGGACCTTTTATTCATTCTCTCCCTCTCTCTGTCATTCTCTCTCTTTGTGTATGTGTCTGTGTATGTGTATATACATGATTCTTTTTTTTTTTTTTTAAAGATTTTATTTATTTTTAGAAAGGGGAAGGGAGGGAGAAGGAGAGAGAGAGAAACATCAATGTGTGGTTGCCTCTCATGTGGTCCCCACTGAGGACCTGGCCCGCAACCCAGGCATGTGCCCTGACTGGGAATCGAACCTGCGATGCTTTGGTTCGCAGCCCACGCTCAATCCATTGAGCTATGCCAGCCAGGGCATATACATATGATTCTTATATACTATATATAAAACCAGTCAGTGGTTATATTTATTAGGTGAAGATTTTTGACTACCTTAGAGTATGATGAAAGCTATGGATTTTCCAGAAAAAATATACATAGGCTTGTACACTCCAAATTTTACATATAATTAACACTTTTACATGTAAGTATATTTTGCATGTAATTTTAGTAACTTACTAAGGAGCCACACACATAACCTTAGGCAAGTCATTTTACTTTTCTGAGATTTAGTTTCTTGGTTTGTGAAATGAAAGAGGCTGAAGTACTTTTAAGGATCCCTTCAAGCTCTGATGTCTTCGAACTCTAGGTCTGTATTTAGGAAAAAGGATGCTGATCCTTTGATTGGAGCTTCCCAGCATTGTGTCTTGAGGGAGAGTAGAGTAACGGGGTTTGAGACATGGAGGGGGAACACCAGGAAAGCATTAGAGGACTCCCGAGGAGAATAATGACGAGGAGAATAATGACGGAAGAAAGGAAGAGGATGGGAGGAGGGGAAGAAGGAAAGAAAGCTGTGGAAATAGCCTATTTATGCATCAGGTGGACCAAGACCTCAATCATAGAACCAGAAGGAAATTCACATCTGAAATGCGAAGAGGTTAGTTCATCTGAAGAAATTTCAATAGCGCAAACACAATGCAGTGAGACGCTGTAAGACATCGTTCTTATCTTTGACTCCCCATTTGGGGTGTCTCTCTGGAACACATTCGTCATTTGGACTCTCCATCCTAGACATCTCCATTTTGGATGTAGGTTTTACTTCTTATACTTGAATTGCAGTCCTGGTAAGCCAATATGTGATAAAAAGAAGAGCTAACCTAAGACTTCATCTTTTAAGAAAGGAATGTTAAATGTTCATCCTAGAGCAACGAGTTTTAACCTTTTTCATCTCTTGGCACACAGAAACTAACTACTAAACTTTTGTAGCACACCAAAAATACATATTTTTTTTGGCCAATCTGACCAAAAAAATAGATTCAATTTTGGTTCTTTCACATTGGATGGCAATTGTTGTGTTGGCTGTTGGCATGTCTTTATTGACAATCTAAGGGAAAAGAGGTCAGTGCTCCTGACTAAATAGTCAGGTATTGCATGCTTTAAAAATTCTTGTGGCACACCCATTGAAGATCACTGTCCTAGAGAATTGGACTAACTTTATAAGGATATGTCTGTGTATCTCAGAAGACTCATTGGGGGCAAGACACAAAGCTTTCTAAAAGCATTGTCATAAATTTGTTGTTTCAGAAATCATAAATTAGGGGTAGAAGGAAGAAGGAGGGAGAAAAAGAAGCAAGAGGTTTCATGGGTGGAAGAGAAAGGAGCTGCTAAGTTGTTTGGGCTTCATATCCTTATTTACACTTCTTTTGCAGAATTCCTGTAGGATGCCGGGTTGGGAATAATTGTTTATGCCCATAATCCAACCAAGTTTGTTTTCTTTAAGAAGTAATAAGTCTCTGAGGGTATGGCAGCTTGAGATTGATTCTGTCTGGTATTTAGATGATACAGATTTGACATAAAGGGACCACTGGTGGAGGGAGCAGCCCTCCTTGGAAAGGCAGAGAGAAAGTGAAGACTCAGACTAATGAGTTTAGATTGAACTGCAGACACTTCTCCACTCCCAGAGGTAGGTCCTTGTGATGGAGGTGGCAGTGTATCTCTGCTGGGGTGAGGTGTGACCTCTGGTACTGGAAAAGGGAGGGAAGAGGAAGATAGACTATTGAAAATATAAACAATGTTGTTTATATTATATTTATATTAAATATAAAATATTTAAAAATATATTAAATATATAAATGAAATGTGTTAATATTCAAGAAATACCATTGAATTTTTCAAACACTAGGTAAAGTACTGGGTGCTGAGCCAATGTCAGGACTTTAAGGATCTGCCACCATAATAACCTTTTAGCTTGGCATTCAAGGCTCTTTGAAATAAGACTGACCATTTTTGCCAGCTTTGTCCCAGATTATAAGAGGCATACCTGAAGGAACTGCACCTGGTTTCTCACCAGTGATTAGCACATAGTATGGCTCAATGACTGGCTAACTGAATCTCCCTCTACAGGTTTTCTCTGACTTCTACATTCAGAACACCTTCTTGCTGTTTCTTGGCCCTTCCTCGTTTTGGAAACTCACGTCCATCCTCTGTGGTTGCTTTTGTTTGCACACTGGCCTCTGCTCACATTCCTCCCTGACTGACCTCCTATCGGTCCGTCCGCCATGGCTGATGAGAGCACAGCGTGGATGCGGCATTTCCTGCGTTTCCTTGTTGAGCTGCCACCGCGGCCCCAAGATAGGCAGCATATAGGCCACTCGAGCTATTGACACTGACTCACATTTTTGTAATCAACTTTTAACTTTTTAAAAGTTAACCCTCTTTTGGGCTTCTAAATTGGAAACCGGTGTCAGTTGTCTGAAATAGAAGGTCATTTTAAAAAGAATTAAAATAAAAAACACCTATTTTTTAAAGTCTGTCTGTAAAATAAAATTGTCTTCCGAATGCCCTAGCTGACTCTGAGAGTTGCTAGGGAACTCTACAACTTTGTTAAAAAGGGAAATTAACCGGTGTTAAAGAGGTGTTGAAGAGAAGACCAAGAAAAAAACGTTCACTTGCACGTCATAAAATTTTTATGAAAGCTAAAGAAGTGCTGAAAAGAACATAATTTCCTCACTGTGTGATCCAGTGTTTAATATCGTGCCTGTCCGCTTCCTAAAATCTAAGCACCGCTTACGTTCATCTTGCATAACTCTGCCTGCCGTGGGGAGATAGACTGAGCTGGCCCCTTTTTTCAGATGGTGCACCTGATACAGAGAGAAGTTAAATAACATGTTCCTGGTTTACATGTTTGGGCAGAGCCAGGGATTCAAACTAGGGTCTGATATCCAAGCTGCAGGCAGTTTTCTTGGACTCAGGTGATCATCTAGTGCAGCCTCCTCATCACATGGACGTGTTTTCTGTTCTGTGGCTCGAAGTGGTAGAGTGGATTGCCCGAATTCACTCCCCAGGGGCACTGACTGGAAGTTAGTAGCTTGACCTCTTGCCTTTTTAATCCAGGCCTGTTTATACCAGAATTTGGGTAATATTTACAGGGTCCTTCTAGGTGAGAAGAGATTGTGTCTACAGAAGTCTATCCTTCTCAGCTTAAAATGGACTCTGAAGTCTTGAATATGGACTGGCCTCATTTATTTATTCTTTCTGTTGGTCCAGTCTGAGTCTTAATGGGTTTCTCAACTGGATTTCTTTTCTTTCTTGCAAATAAAAATTACTCTTTGGTTGTAGATTGGAATTGGAAGGACATCTCCACAGACGTCCTGAAGGCTGAGTCTTTCCTAGGAACTGTTTCCTTGACATAAAAGTCCAAAACCCTGTGCTAATTTTGGCCAGTTAAGATTAATTGTGATTCAAGGCAAGGTTCATTTCTTTTTTTTTAAATTTTTGGTGTTAATTATAGTAAGGATCTTGAATTCAAGAAAAAGAAAGCCTTTAGTCAAGTAGTTTATTCAGTTGTCAGTCCTGTGGCAGGATTTGCAAATTTAGGGGAATTAGTGCCATTTTCTAGTTCGTAACGCTAGTCACATTTCACAGGATCACAGTGTGGCTTTCTCCTCTGCTGAGCAAAGGGAGGGTTGTCTGACATTTGGTTCAGATGGCCTTCATGAAGGGTCATGTGTGCCCTGGAGGCTGCAGAGACCAGCTAGACTCTCTGTCCTTAGCTGGAGCTCCATCTGGGGACTCCTTGGTGCTCATCTGATGTAGACACTTAGCGCATGGTCCCTTGGGAGAATGAATTATTTGAACTTTTAAATGCCACTGTAAAACCACAGTTGGAAGGAAGAGGCTGACAGGACTTCCACCCCATAGTTTAGTTTCATTTTCCCTTGAACAGTTCCTCACCTGGCACAGAAAATATTCAATTCATGAAAGTAGTGCTTTCTAGAAGGAAGTCTCAGAATCATGATAATATTGGCACCACACAGATCTGTTTCCTCTGGGAGAGTCCTCGCAGACCTCAAATAATGGAGTTGATGGTTCCAGTATTTTTTTTTAAACTGACAGCCTTCAGTTTTTGTTTCTCAGAATCACAAACATGTGGATTCAAACTTGTGATTTTATTCCTCTTCTCTTAATTTAGCAAGGCAGCTAGCAAAGTGCTTTGTTTTGGTTATTGTAGAGAAGATCAGTTGTCAAGTGGGGAGAACAGGGCTTCGGTCCCCGGCCTCCCTGACTGCTCTGGAACCCTGACTAGGTCCCCAGCTACCTCGCTACCTGGTCCTGGCCGGGCTGCGGAAGCAGAGGTGTCTGGACACAGGACATGCCCGCACTGCCTGAAGGCCTGGCTGGTGAGAGATGACCTTCTGAAGAAGGTTGCTGGGTTGGGTCACATACTCTATGAGCTAGAATTGGACAGAAGCCCGGAGATTAGACCGCTGGTTTGGGCTGAAGTAAAGGAAATAAAGTGTTGAGGTTAGAAGAATTGTATTCAGGTGCAGATATGCTTCGTTAAGCGAGTTCTTGACTTGAGCCTATGACTTTAGAGTTCACTGTTCCTGACCAATGCTTTCCGTTCTGGTTTTGGGATGGAGCCCCTGGGGGCAGGGGCATGTCTACAGTGGTTCTAGAGTCCCAGTCTAGCGAATTACAGGTTCTTCTTTGCTCACATGAAGTCAATGAAAATGAATGTCCTTTCAAACAAATGAGAGTGGCTTTGTGGAAAGCCAAATTAAATGCACTCCTGCTTAACTTGTGTTTCTTTGAACACAGCTGGAAAATTTGTCATGGTTTTAGGGTACCCGAACCTTTACTTTTAATGAAATTTCTCACTTGTTGCTGTAGTGAGCCTGTTTTAACTCTTTTTTTCCAACCCTGGGGTCTGACTTCAGAGGGCCTCATTCTACAAATGTTTACCAAGCACCAAGTCATTCTGGGCACTGGGCTCAGTGTGGCAGGGAGTAAGCAGATGCTGAGACACATTAATCAGCTTGCTGCGCATGACTTACAGGTACCAGCTGATAAATTGGTACGCTGGGAAAGATTGCAGGGAGAGCTGGAAAGATGGAGGAATTGTAAGGCCCAGATAGCAAATAGTTAATTGACAAGGAGGCTGGAGGAGGTAGGGTAGAGAGGGAAACCGAGCCAGGTACTGAAGACTTGAAGGAAGGTGGCAGTGTGCCTGTATGCGATAATATAAGTGAGTGGTGGGGCCCCCTGAAAAAGGGGTTTTATGGTAAAACAGTGGCAGAAGTGGCACCACAATACCCAGGTAACCTTTTCACATCTTCCACTGAGTTGGGCACGAGAGCGATTTTCTTCAGTTTGTTCTGGAAAGGCCTTTGGAGGGTTAGGAGGAATAGTACCTGTGGACAAAGGAGAAGAAGAGAGATTTGCCCACTCTGTGCCCCACCCTTGATGAGTGCTTTACCTTGTGAAATCCATTACACTGATCATAATAGCTGTCGTTTACTGGATACCTACTTGGTTCCAGGAACGGAACAATGTTTTACATACATTACTAGCTCTATTTTAATGGAAAGGATACAGGGGCTCAGAGTCCCTAGAGTCCCAGAGCTGGTGAGTAGCAGTCGGGATTCAAAGCCAGTTTTCTCTGACTCCAAAACCTCCTTTATTTCTACTGGGCCAATTAATTCAAGAAAATAAAAAGAGTTGAGGTTGGGGGCATTTGCTTCATGGTAGCGCCAGGCGAAGGGAAGGGGAGCTCCGTGGAGGGATGTGGGTTTGCCAGTCTCTCAGATCCTTTGAGCCCTTTTATAAAAACAAACCCTTTAGGCTAGGAGACGAATGTCTGAAGATGTTGACCCTTCAGAGATGTAAGCCAAACAAAATGGTTTTTGCTGATACAGTCACTAAGCCTTTTATCTTACAATTCTCTTGGAAAACCTTCCTACAACACGAAACATTATCCAATCAGTCTTTTTGCAGATAAAGGACCGTTTGTGGAGGTCTGTTTGCTTGTTTCTCTGGCTCAGGGTGTTTAGGATTTCAGTAGTTTCTGCCCTGCAGGTCCCACTTATTTTGGCATTTTGATTGTGGTTGAACATCTTTGATTTTTTTCTATGACAGGTTGATTTCTTTTCTAGGGGAAAGGTTCTTTTCCCTATGCTCTGCCTACCCCCAACCAGGGAAAAGGCAAACAGTTGTATTGTTTGATGAAGTCTTCCTTTGAAGGTTGCTCTGCGTGTGTTTAGCAAAAATCAGCAGGGGAAGAAGGGCTATCTCTTCTAACATTTTGTTAGAATTTCTCCATAATTCTACCACGGTGCAACAAGAACTTGGTTACAGGACAGATTTGCTTTCAGAAACCTTCACTCTTGACAACAGTTAGAAGTCCTGAGTCTGTTTTAGCTGGTAGAGACTGGAATATTGAGTGTTAAGTGGGATCTCTGGTTGTACAAGTATCAGTGACATGATAGAAACAGATTTAAATCTTTTGAGTTTCCTTTAACAACATAGAATTAAAAGTTTTTCATTGACTTTTAGAGAGAGAGAGGAAGGTAGAGAAAAAGAGAAACATCAATTTGTTGTTCCCCTTATTTTATACATTTATTGGTTGATCTTATATGTGCCCTGACCAGGGATTGAACCTGCAACCTTGGCGTACTGGGACAACGCTCTAACCAACTGAGCTACCTGGCCAGGGCTAAAATAGAGTTGTTGATGCCCCAGACATGCATCTCAAAGGCCAGTTACAGATTTGTACAGTATTTGTGGATCTCTTCTAACTTTTAGATTTTATATATTTATTTCATAGCCCTCATTTTGAAAATTAGCCATCAGCAAACAATTTTGTCCAGGAAATTAAATAATGTATTCCAGGGTAAAAAGAAGAGTATGCAGTTACCTATAAACTTATTGCTACTACTAACCAAGCAAATGTGATACCTTTGGTAATTTCAAAACAGTCCTACTAAATTACAGATTGCTGGAATTGATAAAATTCACTGGGTCTAATATTATTTAACTGGGTAGTGCAATAGCAGAGAATCTTTTAAAATGATAGTATTCTAGAATGGGAGAATGGTTTCATTTTGTTCTTGGAGGACTTCTTACACCTATTGCCTCCTCAAATTTGAATACTTAAATGTTACAGTTTAAGTAGAACAAAATTTCGTGGGTGACTGAGTACCAGCCTGTGGTCTTTCTGCAGGCCTCTAAGGGCCTAGTGGCAACTAAGGGCAGTTTTACTGAAATCGTGGGGAACATATGAGGCAGAATTTAAGGGTTGGCAAGGATAGCCTTAAGGGAAGATTGCTCAAAAGCAGCTGGAGGCCAGAAAAGTTAAACTGAGGCAGTTGAATCAGCTTCAGGCTGAACTGCTTCAGCAGTTGCTGAGTAGCCTGGGAGAAATCACACGATGACTCAGAGTCCCCCTTTACCACCACAACTGCCACATCTTCAGTCATGGGTGTCCTGTCTTCAGTTGTGGCTGTAGTGAGACTCTTCCAGCCTGGTTTTCTGGCTTTCAGTAACCTCGTGAATAAGCCTTTTTCCTGAACGTGGCTGCTGGTCTGGGGACCTGTGCTCAGAGACAATTAAAGAATAAACTTTGCAAAGCAAGTGTGCTCTGTTGGGTTTGCAGTTTTCCTATTCTAATTCTACAGGACTCTCTGCATGTCTCTGGAGATGAGATGCATAAACATCTGTAATTCTTGCTTTTGCATCTACATGTCATGAATAGGTAATCAGTTGAGCTTTAACACCAACCGTTTTCAGTTCATATGTGATGTAGTAAAATCCTGCCTTATATCTACCTCCTGCATTGTAGGTTTCTGGCTAGCTCTTTATTGATGTAAGACATCTAGAAACAATTTCGTGTGATAGAGTTCAGAAATACCAACTTCTGTCCTACTTTTGGTAACCATGTAGAAATTTGACTGGCAAAGAATAATGCACACACACACATTTATTCATTAATATCAAGTTCAGAGAAATAGCTGTCATAAAACCACTGCTTTGATGGATGAAAATTAGTTGCTAACCACACATTCTGGGTATGTGAACTCTTCAGAAGAACAAACTATTGTAGGCAAGATATTACAGTGGGAAAAGGCATCTAACAGTTGTTGAAAAGTTAGTTTCTGAAGAACCTGGGGGTGACTCTGGGCAAGTCACTTGCTTTTTGGGGGCTTCAGCTTCTCTAGAAGATTTGAGCAGGTGTGTGGTGAGAGTGGGTCTCCCAAGCCCCATTGAATTCTTTCTATCTCCTTATATAAGATTTAATATCTAAGGGAATGTAATAAGGAAAAAAATGCTCATGTTTGCACTGCTTCCAGAAACTCAGTTTGTGCAATAAGAAGAGGGTCAGCTGGACTTTTTTCCTTCCTGCAAGAACACTGGGAGCGCGTGAGGCCGTGCCCTCCAGCTTCAGGGTTGAGCTTCCATCTAAGGAAGACACGCTACAAAGGAACGGCAGTCACGGGAAGTAGTTCCTGAATTTTTTTTTTGGCTTTGCTAAATGGGGAAAAAAATCTCCAAACCCTTCCTACCTTGTTTTTGCCATGTCTTCCTTTCTCTTTTCTTTTTTTTTTTTTAGATTTTATTTATTTGTTTTTTTAGAGAGAGGGGAAGGGAAGGAGAAAGAGAGGGAGACAAACATCAGTGTGTGGTTGCTCCTCATGTGCCCCCAACTGGGGACCTGGCCTGCAACCCAGACATGTGCCCTAACTGGGAATCGAACCGGCAACCCTTTGGTTTGCAGGCCCACACTCAATCCCCTGAGCTATACCAGCCAGGGCTCTTTTCTTTTTTGTATTTCTTATTTCTCGTTGACAAGTGAAGTTCAGAAGGGCCAGGTGTTTGGGTGAGAAGGGGGAAGAGGACAGTGTGGTAGGTGCTGATTGGGGTATTCATTTCCCCTTTATTCCAGCTTGCTGTGAGCCCATGTGTTTGCCTTTTGTCAGCATCACTGAGTCGGTCTTGCATCTCTGGTTTTGTTTAGCGAAAAGTTAAAAATTCACAATCTCAGCCATCACTTTGTAGCCCTTTTACAAAGAGCATATGGCCTACCCTTGCAATTTCACTGTCCCAAGACTCTTCACCAGAAAGGAGTTAGCCACCCCCATGACTGTCTGTCCCCTTACTCTGCTCTACTTTTCTTCATTATTACTACCATCCTCTGCCTTCACAACCTGCTGTTACTTGTCTGCTTTCTACTTTCTTGCTGGAATAGAAGTTCCCTGAGCTCAGGAACTTTGCTTTGTTTGTTCACTGCTGAATCACCAGTGTCTAGAACAGCACCTGGCACGTAATAGGAACTCAGTGAATATTTGTTGTGGTGAACAGGAGCCCTGGAAAGGTAAGGTTGCTGTTGTTGGTTGAATGAATAGGTGGAGAATATCTTATTCACTAGTCAGCCTTCCTGGGGAATCACAGAATGATCAGACTCTACACTCAGCAGTTCTTAGGTGGTCCCAGGTATGATTGGACTATGTTAACTGTTACAATAGAAGGCAAGTTTTTATTTTGGTGGGGGTGGGGGAGTCAGATTATTGGCATATAATTTACATACAGATATGTTTTTCTTCTTTAAGTGTATGTGTTGATGAGTTTTGATATGTGTAAGTAGTGGTATAACTACTACCCTACCAAATTGTGATGTAGACTGTTTCCGTCACTCAGGGGTCTTTTACAGTCTGTCCTCCCCGCACCCATAACCTCAGACCACCACTGATCGGTTTCTGTCCCTGTTGTTTCACTGTTGCAGAATGTGAAATATGAGTGGAGTCATACAGGATGTAATTTTTTTAATCTGGCTTATTTCTTTCAGCATAAGGCTTTTGAGATTTATCCATTCTGTAGTATATGTCACCAATTTGTTCCTTTTTACTGCTGAATAGTGTTCCACTGTAATTTATTCACTAGTTGATGGACATTTGGGTTGTTTTCAACTTGGGGTATTCTGTGTAGGACTTCCGTAAAGATATTCATGTACTGTTATGTGAACATCTGCTGTCATTTCTTTCGGGTAAATCCAGTAGTTTCCCTTCATCTGTGGTTTCATTTTCCATGGTTTGTTACCTGCGGTCAACTGCAGTCCAAAAATATTAAATGGAAAATTCCATAACAAAACAATTCATAAGTTTTAACCTGCGTGCCATTCTGATGAGCGTGATGACATCTTGCACCGCCTTGTTCTGTCCCGCCTGGCACGTGCATTGTCCCTTTCTCAAGCGTGTCCTCGAGTTGTATGTTCCCTTCCCGCCTGTTGGTCACGTCGCCATCTCCACGATCAGTTCGACTGTCACTGTATTGTGGTGCTTGGTTCAAGTGACCCTTATTTTACTTCATAGTGCCACATTCATATAACTTTTACTATATTGTTGTGATTGTCCTACTTTATATTAGTTCCTGTTGTTAATCTTTTACTGTGCCTAATTTATAAATTAAACTTTATGATAGGTATGTATGTATGTATGTATGGGAAGAAACATAGGTATGCTTCGGTGCTCTCTGTGTTTTCAGGTGCCCACACCGGATAATAAGGGGGTGCTCTTACACCTGGCATGGGGTGACTGGGCTGTGTCATCAGTCTGTGTGTAGTGACAAGACATCGCCAGACTGTTCTGCAAAGTTTCTGTTCCATTTCACATTCCCATGAGCAGTAATGAGAGTGCCCATTGCTTTACATTCTCTCTAACATGTTAAAACTTAAAAAATTTTAGTAGTTCTAGTGGGTTTGTGGTGGAAGTTCACTGGGGTTTTTATAAATTGAATTGATTTTTTAAAAATTATAACACAACCTGGTTTTGATTGGGTGTTCTCCTTTTAGCCTAAGTAAGATCTATAGGTCTATTGCAACAGCAATAACAAGTGTAGTGAAGATTTTGGCTGGTTTTCCTTTCTTTCTTTCTTTTAAATTTTATTTTTCGGTTACAGTTTACCTTCAATATTATTTTGTATTAGTTTCAGGTGTTGGGCAATCGTACTTTACAAAGTATTCTGCCCCCTCCCTCCCGATATTTCCAGTATCGCCCTGGCACACACACAGTTATCACAATATTATTGAGTACATGCCCTGTGTTGTACTTTACATTCGTGACCATTTTGTAACTACCAATTTGTACTTGTTAATCCCTTCACATTTTTCACCCAGTTCCCCCAAATCCCTCCCCTCTGGCAAACATCAGTCTGTTCTGTGTTACTGTGAGTCTGTTTCAGTTTTGTTTGTTCGTTTATTTTGTTCTTGAGATTCCACATGTAAGTGAAATCATATGCTATTTTTCTTCCTCTGAGTGACTTATTTCACTGACCATAATACCTTCTTGGTCCATCCATGCTGTCTCAAAGGATAAGATTTCATTGGTTTTTTGGACAAGTAATACTCTGCAACTAATGATGTTGAACATCTTTATTTATTTTAGAAGGTCATGTTTTAGCAGTCTGTTGTATTTTCTAGATATGAATAACGTTAAAATGCCAGTGGCAGTTGAAGTGAAAATTTCTTAAAAAAATTGGCCCAAGTTTGAACAGCCACTCCTTCCAGGCCCACACTGTACAAAAGAAGGCTAGGGTTTGGAAACTAACCATCTGTTGAATTTGGACAAGGGTGGATCCATCTGGGTGACGGATAACAAGACCTGGAAAGAGTGCGCACAGGACTTGAATGTGAAGCTTGGCCAAAAGCATATTTCGTGGCTCCCCTGGCCTTGGGAGGGCCTGCTCCATGCTTAGCTGCACCCGCTGATTGTGGGAAGCAGACCAAGATTCAATTAGAGTTTCCCCGATGCCCCAGGAGTCATCGGGGAGGCTTAGCAGTCCTCTGTGGCCGTCACGAGTGTGTGGTGGAAGCCCGTTGAACATAGAGCTCCCTCTCTGGGGACAGTTTGTCTGAATTAGTTAATCAAGCTTGAGAAATCAGTTATCACAGGCCCAGAAATGCCAC